>JAFIRS010001090.1:0-440712 GCA_018342105.1 Gonioctena quinquepunctata
ATTTTGATTCCTATTGCGAATCATAAAAGCACGCCTTTATTCGGATGTACAAGTATGAACGAGCCATTATCTGCGAAAATCAGATGGCCAAATCTAATAGAGCCAATCTACCCTACATCATTGCCATGCTATAACATATTGTGTCTTTCATAAAATATCAACTGCATTCCAGAAAAACCCCGACAAAAAATGTGTGAAGCACTGCTCAATTTCCTCTGAACACATCTACGGCGTGATATTTCTTGTTCGAGACGAGCAGGCCATTATGGTACTTTTTACGTACGTGTTCGAGGGAAAATTGGTCTCGCCGCGGTAGGGTCTGGAAACAGACTCGGACGAAATTCGCACAGCTAAAATGAAAACCACACGCACGTCTGCAAAGGCGGGGAGACACCTGTCGTCTGAAGCTGGCCCCGGGTCACATCTTAATGACTTCATCAACGATGATGGTCTGCGAATGTACAAGGTGATTCTAGCAACTCAACTTCAATCAGTTTTTCAGCAAAGTGGTATCAAGTTTGATAAGTCTAATTGATGAACGAATTGCTGAACAGTAACCCTAACAACACAGGGATCTCCTTTTTATGTAACGCGGTACAAGGACATGATTGGGACATCCAGGGAATGTACCGCAGAAGTTGTCCAGAGGGCATCCCATCTGGTATATCCATAGGTTGTCCCATTCATATCCCTGGTATTTCGGATATCCATTATCATATATGAGAATCGTCGAAACTCATCAAAATGTTCATTGAAAATTCAAAGTTGATATTTTATTTTGAAAAGGTTTGTTTTTCTTCTGGGAAATAATTATAAAGAAAATGGAAATATATCTCAGAAATTTCTGGAAGTGACCATTTCGCAAGCAGAAAATTATTTATGCGTAAATCGAAATTATCAACAATGATACAAATTATACACAAATCCCAAACACAATTGCACTTCGGTTTCTGTGGTTTTGTCCTGTTTGGCTTTGGCAACATTGTTTGAATTCTTTGGTGATCTGTCATGTCAAAAATGTTAACCTCACTTTCCATAATGTGCAAGTTTCTAACATTTCTTTGTTCGATGTAAAAAGATTAGCAGCATCCTTATTGTGTTTGACGATTTTTGTGAGCAATTGAAACATTTTATCAGTTATAGTGTTGTGTATATCATAGTTGAAAAATTGGAATAATAAGTTCAGTTTAAGGTTGGTGAAACAATTATCAAAATATTGAATGTATTTTTTGGATCAAAGACTTGATTGTTCCAATAATATGGTTAATCGATTCTGAATATTTTGTTCATAGTATATTCATTAATCTATTATAGGTACACATTGATATAATGGATCGTATGAGGAAGGTATCCTCAAGGCTTGAGAGAAAAAATACACTGAGTAAATATAAAAGGGCAAGAAAACTTGGAAGAGAAAATGAAGAATCTTGAGAGGCTTGTAGTGGGCCTTCTATTAGTCGATTAATGGCTGTAAATGATGATAATCATATAATACTACTACAAGTGCAGATAAAATTCCTGAAGTTGATCAATGTGATTCAAGTTCTGAAAAGTTGTCTGATTGTTCATCCCTTGGAGAATTTAGTCTTACATCAAGAGAAGACCTAGTTCAAAGTTATCCTGTTGAGAACATTCATGAAGATATTGAAAAAATGTAAACATAAATTCAAAGGTAATGATTGGGCCTTGGAACACAACATAACACATGCAGCAATAATACTTGGTGAGTATTTTTTCTATTATCGTAAATCCTGAAAGAGCTATAACATGATATATGTATTAGTATTTTTTTCATTGTCAATTCCATTCCACCTGCAATAAAAAATTAGTAACAGGATCTTCTGAAGCCATTGGCAATAAAAAAACAGATTGAGGAGGCTTTGCAGAAGTTTTTTAGGAGGACCAAGGAGATAAGCCACAGAGAAAAAGATAATGCAATGTCTGCAATGAATACAACACCCCAATATGTGTACAATTTTCAACTGATTCACCTAGTCTTTTTTTGTTTGTCATATGAATTTATATATAGGATGAGTTTTTGTTTGTCATTTTTTTATTAATCATATTTTAACACAATATGACATATTAATTTCTGAATCAAACCCGTTTTGTGTTGAGAATCTTTGGATCTAATTTTTTCCATATTTTCCATGAAATTTTTCAAATTAAATGAATGAAAGAAAAGGACATTTGAGGACGTCCAGGGGATGTACCATATATCCCAGGGATGTCCCTAGGACATCCCTAGGGTGTCCCTTTGATATCCATTGTCGGGACTTGGTACATCCCTGGGACGTACCAAAAGGACATCCCTTGGATGTCCTTTTCGGTGGAAAGTAGATGTCCCTGGGACGTTCCTAGTATGTACCATGTCCTGACAAAGGATATCCGAGGGACGTCCTAGTAGCAAATGAAGGACGTCCCTGGGATGTACAGGGGATATACTTGTGTTGTTAGGGAAGTGGTTTGGGGAGTTTCTTAGAAAAAATCAGTCAAGTTTGGAAAAGAGAGGGGACGCACTGGCAGTGTGTATGGACTTGGAGCACTTGTCCGTATGGTGTCACTCATGAGCATTTATCGGGTGTTTACAAAGTTCGATAGTTTGAATTTTTCGGTCGCAAACGTCAGAACGACGTTTGTGTTGTAATTCGGCGGGTAAAAGCTTCGAATCAAAGAGATACCCAGTATCGCAATAAATGGACGACGATTAATTATTCGGCCAATCAAATGTTTGGACGACCCTCGGCGTTTATGTATGAAAATATGTACTGCGTGAACGTGTTTACAGTTGCCACGAGCATTCGCTATGCAAGTGCAGGAAGTTGTTGTAACATCTTTGCATCAATCAATCTACGAAAGGAAAAAAGGTCAATTGACAACTTTTTCAGGTTTTTTATAAATATTTCTAATACATTTTCAAATTGATATAAACAATTTTTTAAGCTAATAATTATAGTAGGTAATCTGAGAAGGCATAAATGAAAGAAATAAAAAATGTGTATTCATGTAATACACATTCAAAATAATGTTTCTAGTAAAATAACCTACTGTAACGAACCTAGGCCGGACCTGTCGCCTCAAGCGTTGCCATCGACAACGATGAGGTCATCCCCGGAGATATTCGAGAACAATCCAGTCACACCGCGGCAGATAACAACGGTCGATATTGGAAATAACTGGAACATGCTGGGCACCAACCGCCAGAATTGGAAACATCGAGAATGCTGTATCGGAGATGAATAGACAGCCCTCAAGAGGGAGTGGGGAGTCTGAACGAGCCCATACGATCGAGCTATACAGTGGCGTAGTAATATAAATTAAGTTGTAGATTAAGTGTGAAATAAATTAGTAAAACCAAGTTAAGTTTATTTACGTTACAATTGGTGTCGGAAGCGAGATTTTGAAAATAAACAAGTGATCGTGGAGTGGATAGTCAGAAAAATAAATTGATAGACCTTTTTGTACACCCAAAATAGACAGTGGCCCGGTTTTCGCGAAGTGGACAATTGTGCGTGGGAATATAAACTGATTCACTGTTCGCGTGAAACAGACAATAGACTGGTGGCCCGTGGAAAATAATTCGCGAAGTGAATTTTTAACAAACTGATAAACTTTTCGTGTGAAACAGACTGATACCTCGTCAAAGACAAAATGTGTTCAAGAAAAGTGCGCCTTGCGGATTTGAAGGTAGCGGAATTGAAACAGGAATTGGAGGAAAGGAACTGGAAACAACGGGTAAAAGCAAGTACTCAGGAAAGACTTGCAGAAGGACTTATACAAGAAGGTGAGGACCCCGAAACATTTTTATTCGAAGTTCCCGGAGGTGATTTGAGTCCGATAATAGAATCCTTGAAAGAAGAGCTGCAACAAAATTCTAGAAATCTGGAAGAGAAGCTTCTAGAAAATTCAAGAAGCCTGGAAGAAAATGCTAGAAATCTGGAAGAGAAGCTTGAAGAAAATTCTAGAAATCTGGGAGAGAAGCTTCAAGAAAATTCTAGAAATCTGGAAGAGAAGCTTCTAGAAAATTCAGGAAGCCTGGAAGAGAAGTTCCTGGAAAACACAGAAGGCCTAAAAAAAGAATTGTGTGGTGTGGCTAATTTTCTAGAAGAAAGAATGGGAACCGTTGAGACAGAGATAGATAAAATTAGGGAGCAAATGAACACGGAGGTAGATAAAATCAAAGATGGGGTCGAGGCAGAAATGGACAAAATAAAGGAAACGATCAGTAAGCTGGAAAAACGAATTAATAGTGCGCCCTCCACAGAGATGGTTAACGAAAATGCAATGCTGGACTTGAGTTTGAACTTGGATAAAGTTCAAGAGGGAATAAAAGATGTCAAGGTCATTTCAGAAATAGGAAAGCTTTCCATGAAGCCGCCTCAGTTCGACGGAAAACTCCATGGGCAAATTACCGCCGGCAGTTTGAAGCAGCGGCCAAAGCAAACGGATGGAATGCAGGGGAAAGAGCTGTAGCACTGACACTTGCATTACGTGGAGAAGCGACAAATATTCTACAAACTCACCGCCCAAGAACAGGAGGACACACCCATTTGGAACAGGTATACCACTCCCAGCTGAAAAATCGCTGCTAAAAATCGGGCGGATCAGCTGATTAAAAATCTAGAATTACGATATGGCCACGCCCATTTGGAACAGGTATACCACTCCCAGCTGAAAAATCGCTGCTAAAAATCGGGCGAATCCTTACAAGAATTCGAAACTGACATTGCACGCTTGGTTCGTCTCGCATATCCAGCCACACCAGAAAATGTAATGGAGCGACTAGCGGTTCAAGCATTCCTGGATGGACTCCGTGACCAAGAAACCAGACAAGCGTTGACACTTGCCCGTCCAACACATCTCGTAGACGCACTGGCACGCGCTTTGGAATTCGAGGCAGCGAAACAATCTTGCAAAAGCCAGAGTAAAGTCCGAATGATTGAGGAAGACTCACAGGAGCCTGCTAATTTGGAAGCTGTCATAAGGAAAGTGATTAGGGAAGTTTTGCCTGAGAAAAGACAGATAAGATGCTGGAATTGTGGCAAAATTGGACATGTGCGTAGCAAATGTCCAACATTCGAAAACACGACTTTGATGCAGGAAAACTAAAGAAGGTCGACGAGAAGGGGCAATTGTCGGCCTGTGTCCAGCAAGCCCCGATTAACAACGCATATGTCGCTATCCTGCAACGACAGAACAGGGGTGTTTTCGTAGACGGTCTCATCAATAACGAGCCTTGCACCATGCTGCTAGATACAGGTGCGACTAGGACAATTTTCGGGCCTTCCTTTACCAGAACACCGGAACGAATTGAACCGACAACTTGGAAGCTACGCACAGCAACAGGGGATCCAGCTACTGTATATGGCGAGCTACCGATGGAAATAATTTTGGGCAGCACTAAAGTGAAACATCAGGCACTTGTAGCGGACATCGAAGACGATGTTATCATCGGAATGGACATCATGAATTCCAGAGGGTTTGAATTGGATTTCAAAGACGGCGTCCTACGTGTGAACGGAGAAGAGCTGGTGCTTCATGGGAGAAGTGAAGAGTTGATCCGTGTGTTGTTGGCTGAAGATGTAAGCGAACCTGATAGGGCTGAAACCATTCTGGAGGCTCGCCTGGACGGAAGTGCGAGCAGTGGAGACGTGGTGATGTTGGAGCCCAAACTTCATGATGAGAAAATTGGACGAGGGATTGCACTAGGGAAGACCTTGTTGCGTGCTGACAAATTTGTGCCGGTAAGGGTCATGAATGTCAATTATTTTCCAGTGACCTTGAAGAAAGGAACAATATTGGGGCACTGCTCGTCAGTTCCCTCAGTGATCCGGAGTGTACGATGTACGATTAGCCAACCCAACAACTTGCCCACAGAACTAGAAAAATTAGTTGCCACCTCTTCCAAAGACATAAAACCAGCTCAACAGCCCAAACTAAGAGATTTAGTCAAAAAGTACCAAGACATCTTCGATACCGGACAAGGAAAAGGGGGTCGAACTAATGTGGTCCAGCACAAGATTGATACTGGGGGTGCCCGACCGATCCGGCAATCAGCAAGAAGACTTCCTCTTGCCAAGAAGGAAGAGGCTGACAAAATAGTCAGCGATATGGGAAAAGAAGGAGTTATCGAACCATCTGCAGTCCCTGGTCCTCTCCAGTCGTACTGGTAAGAAGAAGGATGGATCGACACGCTTTTGTGTAGACTATCGCCAACTTAATAATGTCACGAAGAAGGACAGTTACCCTCTCCGAGAATAGATGACACCCTAGACACGTTGGCTGGTTCTACGATTTTCTCGACCCTTGATCTGAAGAGTGGATACTGGCAAGTAGAACTGGCTCAGGAAGATCGAGAAACGACTGCTTTTACCATCGGCTCAGGATTGTGGCAGTTCACCGTTATGCCATTCGGGCTCTGTAATGCTCCCGCCACATTCGAAAGATTGATGGAGACAGTGCTGAAGGGACTCTCATGGAACACGTGTCTAGTGTATCTCGACGACATAATTGTGGTCGGCAGATCGTTCGAGGACCACGTGAAAAACTTGGAGGAAGTATTCCTGCGACTGAGGAACTCCGATTGAAGCTGAGCCCTAAGAAATGCCATCTGTTCCAAAAAGAAGTACGATACCTCGGCCACGTTGTCTCTGGGGAAGGAGTAGCAGTGGATGACCAGAAGATCAAAGCCGTTAAGGATTGGCCCATCCCAAAAGACATTCACCAACTTCGAAGTTTCCTTGGTTTATGCACATACTATCGCCGATATGTGCTGGGATTCGCCAACATCGCTAAACCACTGACCAGGCTCACGAAAGGCCAAACGAAGTTCCAGTGGTCCGAAGAATGTCAAGACTCATTCAGGAAGCTGAAAGGAGCTTTGATCAACGCACCTATACTGAGCTATCCCCTACCCAAAGGGAAATTCATTTTGGATACGGACGCCAGCAACGTGGGACTTGGAGCTGTCCTATCTCAGATCCAGGAGGGGCAGGAGAAGGTCATTGGTTATTTCAGCAAGACGCTTAGCAAACCAGAGCGCAATTACTGTGTCACCAGGCGAGAGCTGTTAGCTGTTGTAAAGGGAGTGGAGCACTTCTACAAGTACGTGTATGGAAGAAGATTCCTGTTGGGAACTGACCATGCAGCTCTCAAATGGCTCTTACAGTTCGAAAATCCTGAGGGTCAAGTAGCACGTTGGATCGAGAGACTCCAAGAATTCGATTTCGAGATAGAACATCGAGCCGGAACTAGTCATAAGAATGCAGATGCCTGGTCGCGAAGACCATGTCCAGATGATTGCTCACATTGCCGACGAGCAGAAGAGAAAGAAGCAACACTTTGTAGAACCGCGGCAATGGATGACAACTGGAATGACAGCAAGATCCAGAAAGACCAAGAGAAAGACCCCGACCTTGGCTTAGTCGTCAGCTGGAAGAAGGGCAATCGAAGACCATCATGGCAGGAAGTCGCAGGTTACTCGCCGGCTGTTAAGTCCTATTGGGCACAATGGAACTCTCTTATTCTGGACAATGGGATCCTGAAACGTGTGTTGGAGGCCGATATTGGTGGGGAAGACAGACGCCAAATAATTGTTCCCAGGAACAGAAGAGAGGAAGTGCTGCGGGAAATCCATGATGGAGTCGCTGGAGGACATCTGGGAGTGACGAAGACCCTGCAGAAAGTGAGGCAACGGTTTTACTGGGCCAATTGTCAAGCTGACGTCCAGGACTGGTGCAGAAAGTGCGCTGATGCGCTGCAGCAATGGACCTCGAATACGACCCAAGGCCCCGATGCGTCAGTACAACGTAGGCAGCCCGTTCGAGAGAATCGCCATTGACATCGCCGGCCCGTTTCCCGTATCCGACCACGGAATAAATACATCCTTGTGGCAATGGACTACTTCAGTAAGTGGGCGGAAGCCTATGCCCTGCCCAACCAGGAAGCCATCACCGTCGCCGACGTCTTGGTGAAAGAGTGGATATGTCGATTCGGTATTCCAATTGAGCTGCACTCGGATCAAGGCAGAAATTTCGAATCCAACCTTTTCCAAGAAATATGTCTACTGCTGAACATCCGCAAGACAAGAACCACGGCCCTACATCCGCAGTCCGATGGAATGGTGGAACGGATGAACAGGACGATCAACCGCCACTTGTCCAAGGTTGTCTCTGACCATCAAAGAGACTGGGACCAGTATCTTCATTTGTTCCTGATGGCCTATCGATCCGCAGTACACGAGTCAACCGGTCAAACTCCTGCTAGTATTATAATGGGCCGAGAACTGCGACTGCCTTGTGACCTGAAGTTTGGGATACCGCCAGGACAAGACACTGCGGGAGAGGACTACGTCAGCAAACTTCGGCAGAGAATGGACGACATCCACGAACGAGTCCGGATGAACATCCAGAGTGCCAGCGATAAAATGAAGAAGACCTATGACATCAAGGCCGACGCTGGAGGATTTAAGGTTGATGACCTGGTTTGGCTGTACAACCCCAAACGCCGTCGTGGACTATCACCAAAGTTGCGGAACTCGTGGGAAGGCCCGTATAAAATCGTGAAAAGGATAAACGACCTTGTGTACCGAATCCATAAGCCACCCGAGGGAAACCAATGGTCGTCCATTTCAACAGGTTGGCCCTCACGCTGGAAACCATGACCAAGTTCGCCCCCTCGCCATCGGAGGATGATATGACGTTCGAGAAGTTTATGTCCTTGTATTCAAACGGGCAGAAAGTTCTACATGGGGTTACTAGAGAGTCACGAGACCTTTCGAAGTGCCTGCTGACTACGCACTAGCGCACGGTGTGGCAGAAGATCTTCGAATGTCCAGGGGCATCGCCGTAATGTTCTCCAAGAAATTTGGTCAACTCCAAACACTGCGGGAGCAGAATCCAGAAGTTGGTGGGGTGCTACAGTTGAAGAAAGGCCAGAGAAACATCTACTACCTAGTACCAAGAGGCATTCCCAAGATGAACCGTCCTATGAAGATGTCTGGAAGAGTCTCACCAAACTAAGAGATACTATGGTGGACCAGAATCTGGTGGATCTAGCAATTCCAAAATTGTCCTGTGGTATTGATGGGTTGGACTGGAGAGTCATAAGAAGTATGCTGGAGGCGTATTCAGATCCAGCGGCGTCAAGATTTTGGTTTGCTGTAACCCTCTTCCACGACCGATCATGAAGACCGTGGAGGTGTACTTCCATCGAACTTCACGGTGCAGATATGGAGTCATGCAGATATCGTCACACTCCAAGGAGGAAATTTCGGGACGAAATGTCTTTAAGAAGGGGGCAATGTAACGAACCTAGGCAGGACCTGTCGCCTCACGCGTTGCCATCGACAACGACGAGGTCATCCCCGGAGATATTCGAGAACAATCCAGTCACACCGCGGCAGATAACAACGGTCGATATTGGAAATAACTGGAACATGCTGGGCACCAACCGCCAGAATTGGAAACATCGAGAATGCTGTATCGGAGATAAATAGACAGCCCTCAAGAGGGAGTGGGGAGTCTGAACGAGCCCATACGATCGAGCTATACAGTGGCGTAGTAATATAAATTAAGTTGTAGATTAAGTGTGAAATGAATTAGTAAAACCAAGTTAAGTTTATTTACGTTACACTACTAACAACATAAATGTGGAAAGGGACCAAGTTCGGTATGAACGATGTAAACAGTGCGGTCCATAAGTATGGAATAAATTCATTTTTAGCGTTATTATGTATATGTTTATAAAAACCTGAAACAAGTCGATTTCTATTGTCAATTTGACAGTATGAAAATATGACCCTCTTCTTGCACCCCCTCTGAATTATGAGCACCCCCTCAGAAACTTTGATTGAGAAGGGGGGTCGTGTGGCAACCTGTTCAAAAGGGATTTTCATTTTCTGTTCAGCAATATAAAGTTTTCCAAATTTGGTGCAATCATAACTGAGAAAATTCATTTTGAAAATGTAAAATTTTGATACATTACGTATAATTAGGGAAATAATGTCACATAATGTTCAGGAAGTATTTTTCAATTTATTTTAGAATTAAGTTGAATGTTCAAAATGACCACCATTCACTTCTTGACAATAAGCAAGTCGATCTTGGAATTCTCGTACAACATTTTGTAGGACCTCAGGTGTTATGTTGTTAATGTATTCCGTTATTCCATAACTTTTGAATCTGAAATATTGTCTGGTCATTGAAATATACTTTTGATTTCAAATAATCTCATGGGAAGTAATCGAGAGGAGTCAAATCGGAGGATCTAGGCGCTAATTCAATCGTTCCACGTCTTCCAATCCACCTGTTGGGAAACACTTCGTTCAAATAATCTCTAACAATAGGTTTGTAGTGCGGTGGAGCTCGGTCTTGTTGGTACCAAATTGATCTATTCATTGCATTGGGGTCATTAACATCAGGAAAAAGTCTTTTTAATGTAGGCTGTGAAAAGTTCACCAAAAAATCTAGATAAATCTCACCATTAACTGTGCCTTCAAAAAAATAAGGGCCAATAATTTTGTTGTAAATGATACCAGCCCAAACGTTCACTTCTTTAGGATATTGTGTGTGAGCCTCACATATCCAATGAGGATTTTCTCTGCTCCAATATCTACAGTTTTGTCTATTAACCGTTCCATTTAATTGAAGAGTAGCTTCATCAGAAAAACAATTTTGTTTATGAACTGCAAATCCGCTTCCATTCTGTCCATCATCAGTTCACAGCATTGTTGCCTTCCATCAGGATCATTCTCATTCAACTCCTGAACCAACTGAACTTTATAAAAATGGTATTTTTCTTTATGTAAAGCTGGATGATTTACTCACATCATTGTCGGCGGCAAGTTGTCTACTTGTCATATGCGGATTTTCCTCAATCGCTAACAGTACATCTAACTTTTTTTTCCCATCCAATTTAACTTTTAGACCTGGTTAATGAATAGTTTTAAAATAGAATAGAATAGAATTTATTGATGCAGTAAATACATAAATAATGTTTGCATACGTCAAGTCAATGGTAACACATAGTAGTAAATATTAAAACACAATATATGGTAACAATATGGTCACTAACATAACATGAATACAGAACATAGTAATACAACAATATATAAACATTAGACAGACGACGAATTAGATAAAGAGTAGAAATAATTAAAATATTCTTCAAATGTGTAAAAGGCATTTTGTAAAAGTATATTTTTAATTTGTACTTTAAAAGTGTTTATACTCATGTCAAGAGTCTGAAACTCATTAGGTAACACATTAAAAAATCTTAAAGATAGATATAAATAAGAGTTTTGCGATTTACTAAGTCTATATTTGGGTAGCCAGTTTCATGAAATTTTGTTTCTATTTTGCTAACTGTAGACTATGAGACGTGTTGACCAGGGTATTTGTTATTAAACATTTCACAAACTTCCTTTTGAGTTCTTGTTTTATTAGCGCATCCAATCATAATTAAAATGTCTATTCTTTGAGTTTCGGATAAATGAGCCATAGTTGAATCAAATACACACACAAATATTTTTCAATACACTGACGTGTGTCAGCAACTTATAAATATCAAAATAACAGTCGTCTATTAGAATGACATTACATTATTTATGTGGCTTTTGTGAATACTTTTATGGTGTCTTGAACGACTTTTTCTTGATGTTCAGCAAAACAGATGAGAAAATACCTGATTATTTCTTATGGGGTTATTTAAAATCAAAAGTATATTTCAATAGACCAGACAATATTGCAGATTTAAAAGTTAGGATAACGGAAGAAATTAACAACATAACCCCTGAGATCCTACAAAATATTGTACGAGCATTCCAAGAACGACTTGCTTATTGTCAAGAAGTGAATGGTGATCATTTTGAACATTTAATTTAATTGTAAAATGAATTGAAAAATAATCCCTAAACATTATGTGACATTATTTCCTCCATTCAGTAAATTATAAAAATTTTACATTTTCAAAATAGATTTTCTGTTATGATTGCACCAAATTTGAAAAACTCAATATTGCTGAACAGAGAATGAAAATCCCTTTCGAAAAGGTGCCACACGAACCCCTTCTCATTCAAAATTTTTGAGGGGATGCTCATAATTCAGAGGGGGTGCAAAAAGAGGGTATAATTTTCATACTGGAAATTGTCAAATTGACAATAGAAATCGACGTGTTTCAGGTTTTCTCAAACAAATACATGATAACGCTAAAAATGAATTTATTCCATACCTATGGACCGCATAAATACATTATTTATAATATTAGTATAGATGATTCATATTATTATTATTTTTAGAGTAATTTATGTTTTCAATATCTATATATTCTGAGGAACCATCGTGTATCAATCACATCTAGAAATCCGATTGTCAACTGGTAATTTGAATTGAAAATAATTTAAAAAAATTATATTGTGAAAATGAAAAATAAAATTGAATTGAATATTCCAGCGTCAAATATTGATCCGACTTTGATCTGGGAAATATGAAGGCTCTATCAGCCATTGAATCGAAGAATTAATTTCATTTTAAGATCTGAAAATAGCAATTTGTCGGAAAAAGAACAAGTCAACAAACTAACTATTTGGAACCAAGACAAAGATATTCTCTTGATGTTTCCTCGAAATGTGTACTCCTATGGTGGAACGATTGGGGAAGTTCATTGAGCTGCTTCTCCGGAATAAGTGGGATATTTCAGGAATAAATCATTATTCTCATATTGAGAGTCATTGAACTATGAATAATGTTTTTCCTATCCTATTATGCTTTCAATAACTTTAATGATGTTCGATGTTTGATTTATTTTATGCTCTCGTAACTTTTTGAAAAACCAAACGAATCATCTCGTCAGAATCCAGTAAATTCCAATTTGAATTCCTGGATGAGAAACAGCTTATTGAATGGGATAAAATGAAAAACAGAACTTCTACCTCATTATCCAGAATAGACATTTCCTGTAGGAGTTCCCGAAGTATCAACTCCAGGTATGTGAATTCTCTAATTTGTTTTGAATTTCCTCTCGTTTAGCCAAACTTGCAATTTAATGTTTCTTTTTAATTGCTTCCGCTTTAATTGACTGAACGTGACGAACTTAAATTGTCCCAATTAGGAATGTTTCTCTATTCCGAGCAAACTTTCGGTCTCCATTTTCATAACATCCTAATGGAACTCCCACAGGAATCTTGGAAGTGCCATTGTTTCCACGGCATCGAGAAAGTTGTTTTGGAAATGGAATTAAGTGGGGTTCATGAACGAACCAATGATTATGTAAGTCTTGGGAATTACGAAGAATTTCATATTAACGATAAAATTCCGCCTTAACAGGGCGAACTTGAGATAAGGTAATAAAAATTAATTGATTTGTATATAGATGTAGAGTCAGAGAGCATGTGCGGTTTCCTTTTGCGGCAGTGAGTTCAGCCTACCAATTTAGATTCGTCATGAAGGCAGCATCAATGTTTAGTATGATACTTTGTAAAATTCGGTAGCGTTACGACGTCACAAAGATGGCCGCTGGGCGAAAATGGTAGTATACCATTCTAAGGCCCGGTTTCATTAATAAGTTTCGATCCAGCATAAAGCCAGGATCAATGTTTTGGATGATACTTTGTAAAATTTGGTAGCTTAGTGACATAACGACGTCACAAAGATGGCCGCCGGACGAAAATCGTCTTATACCATTCTAAATTCTGGTTTTATATGTAAGGACTAAAAGTATCATACAAATTTCGATCCAACATGAAGCCAAAATAAGATCAAAACTTGTTGAATGTCCCAACGGATCCCGTTCATTTTGGTCTTTCGCCAAAGCTGTGGGAAGAAACTTCACTTCCAGCTCTTTTCCTCCCCTAACCAAAGAAGATGGAACACTAGCAACGACTGCCCAGGAAAAAGCCAATATCTTTGCGCACCTATTTGCTGGAAATTCCACTCTGGATTTTTCGGGAAAACAACCCCCGAACATTACACCTATTGACAGTCACATGCCAACGTACTATCAGAAAGATTTTGCTGGGTCTCAACACCAACAAAGCCTGTGGATCTGACGGAATCCCGCCGATTGTTCTCAAGAAATGTGCCCCCGAACTAACACCTGTTCTTTGCAAGTTGTTCAACCACTCTTACAATTTGGGAGTATTTCCGTCCAATTGGAAAATTGCAAGAGTACAGCCAGTCCCTAAAAAAGGAAAAAGGCCCTACCTAGCAACTACAGACCTATCGCACTGCTATCTATTATTTCAAAGGTCATGGAAAAAGCCATCAACATCGAGCTCATGAAATATCTGGAAGACTCAGGAATTATCAATGATAGGCAATATGGCTTCCGCCATCAGAGATCAACTGGTGACCTGCTCGCATACGTCTCACATATATGGCAGCTATCTATTGAAAAGTATGGAGAAACTTTAGCTGTGGCATTAGATATCTCCAAGGCGTTCGATCGAGTTTGGCACCAGGGACTCCTCGCCAAGCTTCCATCTTATGGCTTGCCCCCTCAGATGTGTTCTCTGCTTGCTAGTTTTCTCTCAAACAGGTCTCTCCATGTAGTGGTCGATGGAGTTTCATCTGACACTCTACTCATAAATGCTGGTGTTCCGCAAGGATCCATTCTAGCACCAACACTATTTTTACTTCACATCAACGACCTGTTGAAAGCAACTTCATGTCCTGTACACAGCTTTGCCGATGATAGTACCCTCCATACCGCTTTCTCTTCCAGGGCCCCTATATCAGCCCGTGAAACCAGAAATGAACGAGGAAGAAATGTTAACAATATAAATATGGACTTGCAACAATTCTCGAATGGGGATCCAATAACTTGGTAGAATTCAATGCAAACAAAACACAAGTATGTCTTTTCTCTAGAAAAGCCGATCTCACTGTGCCTAACATAACTTTGTCAGGAGTAACCATACCACTGAAGTCATCCATATCGATGCTTGGTATTACTATCAGCAATAACCTTTCCTGGGAAAATCACGTGAGGTCCATTGCCAAAAGTGCATCCCAAAAACTTGGTTTTTTGTTTCGTGCCAAGAGCTATTTCACCTCCAGTCAGCTGCAGTCAGCTGCTTATGATCTATAAGGCACAGATCCGACCTGTCCTGGAATACTGTTCCCATATTTGGAGTGCGGCACCTAAACATATCCTGAAGCTATTGGATTCTGTCCAAAAAAGGGCAATTCGTCTCGTCGGTGATGCCTCGCTTACAAACTCGCTCACTTGTCTGGAACACCGTAGAAAAGTTGGCGATTTGTCTCTATTTTATAGATATTTTCATGGGCGATGCTCTTCTGAAATATCAACAATCGTTCCTCCTTTGGCAGTCTCTTCGAGATTAACCCGTCAAGTTCAGTCTTCACACCCATTCGTGGTCACTTTGGAGACCTGCAGAACATCACTTTCCAAAGACTCATTCATCCAACGAACTGCGAGGCTTTGGAACTCATTGCCTAGGGAGGTGTTCCCCGAGGCATACAACCTCCAGAAATTTAAGAAGAACACCAACTCCTACCTTCTTTCCCTTGGTTCCCACGATGTTCTCTGAACATTACAGAATATCCCTTTTCGTGGGAACCTGAAAATATAAAAAAAAAAAAAAAAAGCTAAGATGCCGTTGTATTGCTTTAATATATATATATATATATATATATATATATATATATATATATATATATATTTCTCTTTATTAAGTTGAAACTAATTCATTTACAAAAGTAAATACATGGTCAGTTCAGTTGAAAATACACACACAAATTGGTCAGCTATAAATAAAATAAGATTAACATTGTATGAAAATAAAATCAGTTAAACTTACATACATACATACATAGAAATTCATACCTAATAATAAAATACTAATATACTATGTTTTCATTAGGTAGTCCTCCAAGCTTCTTTTAAATATATTTATTGAAACACTATCTTCAATTTCTTGAGGTAGCTCATAAAAATTATCTATTCCTTTGTAAAATAGAGAATTAAATGTACTATTCTTTTATATCTTTCAACTCCCATATTGTTTTTTTTCTTCGTATTAGAATCATGTGTTTCATTAACATATGTTATTTTATTCTGGAGATATACAGGTAAAGGTCCAATTTTGACTATCAAAATGAAAATCAGTGTTTGATACTCAAGGAGATTCTTCACTGGAAGAATTTGAAGGGTCTGAAGCATATGTGCTATTGGTGTTGTTCTCGAGCATTGTAGAATTATCCGCATAGCACGATTCTGCATCTTTTGGAGTCTGCTTGTTTCATTTTGATTAAGAAAATACAAAATTGTCGAACAATAATTAAAATGTGGTAGTATTATAGTCTTGCGTATATTATTAATTTAGACCATTGGCTGAGATACGGAGAACATCTTCTTAAGTATTTAACTTTATAAGCTACTGTTTTGATAACCTGGTTCGAATGTTCTTTGAATTTCAATTGACTGTCAATAGTTATTTCAAGATAAACGAATGTGTCTACATTTTCTATATCCCCGTCATTCAATCATATATGTATGTTTTTATTATGGTTTCAATGTTTTCCTAATATCATCCATTTTGTTTCATTCACGTTCACTTTCAATAAATTTCCACAACAATATTCATAAACCCTTTCAAGAGTAGTGTTCATAATATCAGCACACTTTTTTACATCCTTACTACTAAAGTAAAGAAGGGTGTAGTCGGCAAATAAATGAACTTAACATTCTTGTGAGTATTGAATGAATGTGGTTTTTTGTGGAGGAACAACGTTTCTTGACATGTTTTTTGGGTAACCTTCCACAGTCTGAAAATGAAAATATAATCAAGAAAATCTATACAAGTGTAGAAAGGGCAAACTAATTGGTTCACCCCGATAAGTTATTGCGTTCACCAAATTATATTTCCTATAGAAAAATGATTCAATTAGTCAATAACTTGTCGTCTTCTGAATTTGCCTATCAAACTTTTTTTTTTATTCAGAGGATACTTCTCTATATAGTTTTTGATTGACGTTTCGGCGACTATATCTGCCCCCGTTCTCAAAATCTTCTGAATCTCCTTTAATTGTTTTAATAATTTGGATTTTCTCTTGCAGAGTCTTTTTCGCTTTTCGAACTGACGGATGTCAATTGAGATCTGCCAAAAAAGTTTGAGAGTGACGTATTGCTCATTTGATATATGGGGTGTTGTTCAGATCAGTTAATTTGCATTCTACCATATCTTACTTCCCCTCTGAGTAGAGGTAACCATGTATGATCCATTTCAACAGAATTTGTTGAGAAGCAGTTGTTATTGGAAAGAAGAATACAGGCCGTTCCTCTCAATTTTCTCCTCTCTTGATGTGGTTCTTTCATCAAGATTTTTGTCCTATTCCATTCAATCGTATGATCGCCATTGGATGTGAGGATATGATCTGCAATTTTTGAGCCGGTTATTTGTCGATTTCTGATGTAACTCTGATGTTCACTTTGGCGCACTTTCAATGGTCTTGACGTTTCACCTATATAACTATCACCACACGAACAAGGTATGTTGTAAACACAGTTCTTGGTACTTTCGTCTGCGTTTTTTGGTTTTGTTTGTGTTAGTATAGATTCAGTGTGTTTTTGTTCTAAAGATGTTCTCACATCATACCTATGTCCAATTCGTTGATCTTTTCAGATAATCCGGGGACATAAGGATTATGTTGGTTGTGAAATGTGTAGGTGGTGGGAGTACTCCTGTTGGTTGTGTTAATTGGTTGTTTGATGGATTGTTGTTTTCAATGTCAGTGATTGTTTTTTCCACAAACTGATCCGGATATGCATTTTCCTTGAGAACAGATTTTATGAGGTTTATTTCTTCCTGTAGATTCTGGTTGGAATTGCAAACTGTTTGGGTTCGATTATACAGACATTAAACTATGCCTTTTTTCACACTGGCATGATGGTTTGAGTTGTAGTGTAGATATCGATTGGTATGCGTCTTCTTTCTGTGAACAGATGTTTCCATTCGGGATATATAGGAAATATAATTTGGTGAACGCAATAAATTATCTTGTGCTATGGTAACAATATCATTCAAACATTTGAGGAATAACAATGGTTCCAAAATACACCCTTGGGGCACACCTATATCATTTTGCATTCTATCTGAATAAATTCAACTCAGTTTCAGCATCTGCTGTCTATTGCTCAGGTAATACATCATCCACTTTGATGCCATTTCCTCAATACCAACGCTTTCAATTTTTTTATTGAGGCAGTCTCTATCTACAGTTTCGCACGCCCTTGGGAGGTCTAGAAATACTGCAGTTGTACACTGATCATTTTCTCCGCTTTACTTCCAATCTGCTAATACACATTGTAATGCAGTTTCACAACTATGTTTGTAACGAAAACCCGATTGATAGTCGCATAGTACCTTATTGCTCTCTAAATAATCTACTATCTGTTCATATACAGCCTTTTCCATTACTTTGGCTGTAGCATTAATTATATTTATTGGTCCCAAGTTAATAGCTTGTTTGTATTTGGAATTTTAGGTATAGGTATAATCGTAAATAATTTCAATTCAGTTGGTACTTCACCTCGTTCTAAGGAACTATTTATTATGTTCAATAATGGATTAGAAATGGCACTGAAACACTTCTTCAGGAGTTCTACACAAATTTCATCTGGACTACTTTTATTTTTCAAAGAATTTACAATTTTTTCTAAATTTACCATATTGATAAGACTGAAGTTGGACAATTTATTTTCAGTTATTCTTTTCATTATAGGAGCTATGTGAGAAATTGGGAGCAATTCCATCAGTAATCTGTATTATACTTTTGATATAAAATGTGGTCAGGCCATTTGGCATCAAGTTCATATCGGAAATTATTTCGCCATTGCCCATATCAATTTTTGTAATATTGTTTTGCTTGTTAATTATTTGGAAATAATGTTTTCAGTGTTTTCCACATTTCAGTTCAGTTCAGTTGTTCTTATTTGAGTCAATTTTTGTTTCTAAAAAGTTTTTTTTCTTTTCTGATTGTTTTCACTGCAATATTTATTTTTTGTTCATACTTTTCCCAATTATCCTTTGTTTTATTGATTTTATACTCTTTGTAACTCATATCCCTTTCTTCTGTAGCTTGATTCACGTTCTCATTCCAGAATTCCTTGTTATGTCCACAGATCTTGACCTGTTTCTCTGGATCTACTTCATTCAAAATTGACAGTATATTAGCCAATCATTGTTCATATCTATGATTTGAATCCTTCTCTGTGTAATTCCATCTTATCAGTAGTAGTTTCGATTCAATGTGTTCATAATCTATGTTTTTCGCCTAGTTTCAATTTTCAATAATTTTGTCTTTTGGTAGAACTTTTTTTAATGTTATTTTTATATTACGGTGTGTACTTATTTTTGGTGAATCGAAAACCGGACATCTAATTTCGCATTCGTGAAAACTAGATCTATTATTGACCCTCCTGTAGCAGATGAAAGTGTGATCTCACCAACCATGTTCGAAAAACCCATGTCCCCCATACATTTTTTTAGTCTTATAGTATTTTCATTCGTTTCTAAACAATTCAGAATAAAATCACCACAAATTATTATTCTAGAATTTCTTTCACTGTTATTTTCCTCGCACCAATCTTCAAACAATTGCAAAAATCGTGGTATGCTACTGCTGGGAGATCTGTATAAGACAAACACAATATATGTTTTTTTTGGAATAACACCGATACACTTTATCAACACACTCCTTGTACATTTCTACTATCGTTAAACTTTTTTCAGTAAATATTACAGTTCCACCTGTATGTCTACTACTGCTATCGGTTCAATTCAGTACATAATTCTCTATATTGATTTCTGAATTGAATATATCGTCTGTAACATGTGTTTCCGCAAGACATTTGAGGGTTTTTTGTACCCACAAAAGATTTAAATTCATCAATATGTGCAGGTAAACTTTGACCATTGAAGTATAAAATAAATGTATCTAAAAAAAAATTATTCTATACAGGATGTTCTTGGTAATCTTCTATTACTAAAAAAGAATAATCGTTAATGGCAGTGGAATTTTTATCACTAGAATGAGCAATATTAGTACATTCAATATTTATTATTGGGTTTGTATTGGTTTCATTCTGTTTAATGAATATGAATTCAAATATAAATCATGTATGTAATTTTAAATGAAAATACAATATTATTAATAATTATATTATTATTTTGGTTAAACTGAATCGATGATGCAGCATCATAATCTGACTAGAAATAGTTACTGAAAACCTCAATTCTACACATATCCGTACATTTCAATGAATTTTTAATACACAATATTTCTTGCAGGAACATAACATTAACTCAAGAACAGCAAGAGGTGCTGGATCACAGATCATCCAATCAATATGTAACACTGTATTTCCGTCACTGTATGTTTGTGGTGACCATCCGTGACCTTCAGGTGATGGAATATCTGGCAGACTGCAGGAATAGATGGGTAGACCTTGGGAGTTGAAATTCAGACAGAGCTTCAGGCGTAGGTGGCCATACTTTCCCACTTTCAAGTTTCAGGATGTTATTACGGAGAACACATGCAGCTCTAACCAGATTTTTATCGGAGCATGTTTCTATTGCTTTCAGTGTTGCAGATAAATTGTCATTCATTCGAACTAAATCGTCTCTTGACAAACTATTTGGTAGCATTAGCAGTTTTCAACTTCCGCCTTAAGTTTTTTTTTGTATGAGATTTCACTTCTGAGACATCATTGTTCCTGATACATTGAACGCAGCGGCTGGTAACCCCAGTATTCCTCACAACTACAGGATTATCAAAAAGTTCTTCTAAATACTTTGTTAGTTCATTGAATGTTCTTCTGGAGTTGGTTCCGCTATTTCAGAAGATTGCGCTACACTATCACTGTGTGTATTCTTCCGGTAGCATGAAAAGTGATACACATAGTCTCAGTCAACCCAACAAATTTGCTGCCATTTTTTTATATCGCAGAAGATTTGATCGTGTAACTGGATCTCATTTCCACACATAGCACCAGTTCCTCGCGTGTTCTACTTCCTGGCTGGTACTTCTGTTCCTTCTCACAAAAGATGCAGATGGATGGTAGTATTGGTCCTGACGAATTTTGGTCTGATGAGTTCTTACGCAAACCTACTCTGGAAGACACCGATGGTTCGTCCAGTAATGTTGCGTTCTGCCTAGCAGTAATACTAGCGAGTTTAGATTTCATGGTGAAAATGCTTTGACATTGACGGGTGTACTTTAACATTGTATTTGGAATTTCCAAGCAAAATAATTAATTGAGGTAAGTTATCGATTTCATCGTGGTAAAGTAGTAAAGTTATTAATTGTTAGTTGATTTTTTTATTGTAACTATGACATCATGTGTTTATCATAACAAATAGCAATTTGCATTTCCACAATGACGGTTTTGAATTACAATGAGTAAAATCAATTGATAATGTACTCTTTAATAATGACAAATCCATTTTTTCTTTAAACCAAATGAAACTGACAATAATAACAATCAAAATATATATTTGGGGCAAAAACTTTGTGTCATTACTGTAAATACCTGATTTGATACTAGGAAGAACTACTTTATATTTGAATTTCAGTTTGATAAAGGTAATTGAACAGTGAAAGGGTCTTTTTTTCTTAGTGAGACCCAGTCCCCAATACGGGTGGTTTTTTCAATTGCCTATACTAAGAGTTTAATAGGGGTTATTGAAGTTTTTCTCGGTGTGGAGCGATTCATTCAAATTGAGTAAAGGTGGCTGTGGCTATTGCGTCTAAAATGTAAATTGTCCAAATTGTAAATAACTTTTCGAATAACCTTCCTTTGCTATCTTCCAAAATAACGCTACTTTTTGTCAATTCGTAATACATTTTTCAAAATTGCCGTCATATTGGTGGTCACGTGACATATGTCAGAATCGATTTTTAGGTTTTCCAATATGCAAAAACGATTCTCCAATAATTTTTTCCCATATGCTGCAAACATTATGGTCCATGCTGTATATTGGAAAAAACATCCAATGGAAATGAGTATTTACATCAATGGATATGACTTATTTGTCAGAGGATGTGAGTTTTTTATCGAATTGGATCAATTTAAAGCTTTCTTGGAAGATGTTCTGGGGTTTCTAGTTCTCCCGTTATACAACGATAAAAAAAAATTTCAATATGAGTAGACAAGTGAGTAAATATGTGAACAAGTGAAGGGTTGTGAAAAAACAATATGTGATTAGCAGAATCAGATTACAATATAAAGAGTAGGGAGAATACAGTGGGGATATGAAATTAATAAATGAAGCGGAGGGTTGGAAAAATATTAAAATAATGGATTGAATGTCATTGGGGAAGTTTAGGTTGTAGGCCAGTAGATATAGACAATCAATTGACATTAATTCCAAAAGTTTTCAAACTTCAATAGTCTATTAGTGCATTAATGAAAACAAATGATAAAATTTTGCAGGAGTCTGCGATGAACGGAACATTGTTTGAATTGCAGAAAACATTTTCATGCTTTATTTTTGTACTGAAAATTGCAAAAGATCTGCAAACTAGGCATGCCTATAGTAAGGGTGTTTTACAACGTGCATTAGGTTTGCAACCTTGTAAAAGTTACGGAACCTTGTTTTTTGTCAATGTTTAAGGTTTTCATTGTAATTTGTTCAAAAAAAAACAAGAGTTCTGCAACTTGGATAATTGAACGGAAAAGAGTTGAAAATATTCACGTACATTTGCAACCATTTCTGAAAAACGCATCAGTTATTTATCAAACTTTTTTATCGATGCTCCCATTTTCAATACACACAAGCATTGAAATAATTACAAAAGTTTTTTATTGTGGTTGTAAATAAAGAGAATATTGGTCTTAGTGGATATGTAACTTTGCAACTTCATACGAAAAACGGAACCTATTCATCCATTAATATAAATTTTTTCATTTTTACAACTGCTGAAATAATTGCGAAAGCTCTGCAAATTGCAATTAAAAATACATCTAATATTTAACGTGACACAAGAGATTTGCAACCGTCATTATTCAATGGAACATTTTTTTTGTATAAATATTTTTTTTAATAATTTGACCATAAATTGTAAACATTGTTCAAATAGGTTCAAGATATATATTAGATCGACATTTGTCTACATTGGTCCATCGCGTATATCTGTTATATTTTGTACTGGTTGATTGAAATTGCATCCGAAGAATATAATACGGTTAGGTTGTTAATAACCATTGCAAAATTTGAAACTTATTTTTAATCTCAGAAGCAATCACTGTTTTCGATCAGCGAAATAAAATCTAATATTCTCGAATGCAACAAAATGTAAAAATTTTTGCTTAGTTCTGGTGAAAGACTATTGGAGATTGGAGATATTAATTTTTTATCGCATTAGAAATGACATGCAATCATCCTTCATTTAAAAAGTTCACTTGTCATGACATGACTTTATAGCAATCGACGAGATTTTAAAATAAATAATCGATGCTCTATGGGAGTAAGGATATCAAAACGTTATACATTGTATATTTTGCAAGGACATAATTTTCATCATCAAACAGAAACGTTGTTGAAAAATATAAATTAGTGAAATCGATATTACATCTCAAATTTAATTTTTACAGGTAGTATTTCTTGAATTAAATGAAATTATAATTTACCTTTCCACTCCACTTTCTCCAATTGTGGTTTCGCAGGGAAAATTCTATTGAAATCGAATTAAGGACTGAAATGTAATCGATACGTAAGAATCGTTTACTTGATTTATAAAAAAATTAAAATAAAGACGGGAAAAACATGTTGGTAGGCAATTCAATTTCAGTTGTAGCTCCAGGACTATGATGTATTGTTATTGGTTAGTTAAATAGTTATTTGTCATAAAAATACAATTGTCAGTCTTCTTCTTATTCTGGTAATAACTCATGTTACTAAACTGATGTGCATTCACTACTCTGTAAACAAAACATTGTGACGTAACACAGTTGTAGGTTAATCGTACTAATGTACAACTATACGAGATTTTTTTAAATCTCAATATTTCCTCCATTTTTTAATGAATCAAAAAAATTATGAAAATAAGTCGAGAGATTCTCGATCCTCCATCAAACGTACTCAGAGTATTTTTTATGCAAATTCCTAATTGTAATATGATGTTTTGAATTCATATCGAAAACGTTAGCTTTCAACATTGAATGATTTCACCTACCGTTGACGAGCTTCTTCTCGGTCGATAGTCAACTTGGTAACACAATGAATGTCATTTATTAGGTATATAAAAATAATTATTATTCAGATAACATAGGTGTTGCAAAAAAAATTTTTTTCCAATTCCTAATGGTCCGCATTGTTACAAAGTTTGCAAATTATTATACTGCCACCAATTGGTAAACTGAGTTGTCTGCCCGATTCGCAAAACTTTTGCTTTTTTTGGTAGAGTACAAATACGAAAATATTTTTCTTTTAATTTAACCCTCATTTCCGTGTTGTAGACGAGTTTGCAAATTAATGAAAACATTGTACGTCAGGACATCTCCACTTGCAACCATCATTTGAAACTTTTGTTATAATTCCGATACTTATTTAAAAAAAAAACAATTTAATGAAAACATATATTTTGCGTTTGACGCAAGAGGCTGCAAATTGAAACTCTTGTCAAGAACATTATTTTAGTTATTTTTGAATTTTCATCGAAAAATTAGGACCAACAACAATTTTTTTTCGATAAAACAAATATTTCCGTTTTGTTTGAATGTTTGCAAATTTATAAGAGGATGTAAATTGCTATTTTTCAAAACTCCGAAAGTTTGCGGAACTTTTGCAAATTTTTCTGCACTAATAATGGGAAACTTAATTAAATCGTGATTTTCAACATCTTCCGTTCAGAAAAAAGGGTTGCAAAATCAGACTAAATATCATATGAAAGTCCTCTTCACTCTACGGAAGTTTTGAAACTTTTGTAATTATTATTAAATTTTGGGAAAATCATGTTTATCTCTACTGGCCTATTGCAAAATGCATAGTTTGTCACATAAAGTATCGAGAAACTGCAAACTGATATAAAATTTATTTTATTATATGTTCATCCCAACTCTACCTTCATGTATACTCCAACCCTCTTCTGATTGTGATAAGTTTTTAATTAAATCGAATACGCACCTGATACACGACAAGAAAAATACAGGCTACATATTTAGGCCAACATTGCGGGGACCAAATTAATTGTCGAGCTGATATCTGATGACACATCACCTGAATTAATAACCTGAAGCAGCTTGTCAAAGCCCCATTATTGATTAATGGCCATAAATTAGTGAAATTAATGGTATGTTCTCTTATCTCCGATTTACTTTTTTAATAGCTACCGAGAGGTATCTGAACCAGTGTAATCCGTCTTATTTGTAGACACGTATATCTGATATTGGATTGAGGTTGAGGTTGTTGTAGTGGAAAAGTTTGTCTAATAAAACGGTCAGAGGAGTTTTCTTGCAGCAAAATGTCATCACTTAATATTACGCTATTTAATAAAATTGTTTTTCAGGAACTTCGCATAGTTCTCGCAATTAATACAAAAATGTGTTAAAAAGTATATCCTCGAAAGCCTCACGGACATTGGACGTCCCTTCACTAGTGGTCTCAACCAAGAAAAAAATTTAAATCAAAACAAGAAACCGGTTTCTCCCGACAAGAGAGGGCGTTCTCTTGTGTTGTTTTGTCTCACCTTCTCTCGACAAGACTCTTTATTTTACCACGTTTTTATTGATTCGCTTTCTTGTCTGTCTGTCCTGGGGAAATTTTGCAATCGACATTAAACTAACTTCCCGATGACAATGCAATAATAATTCGCTTTATTGTCTGACTTCTTGTATGTCTGTCTGTTCGATACAAATTTTTCAATGGATTTTAAACTAACTTGAACGAGTTCGAGACTTGAAACTTTGAACATAGCTCAGAACTGGATGACAATGCAATATTTACTAGCTTTTTTGTTTGTTTGTACAAATTCCGCAACAGGTTTCCTATTGAAGAACAAGTGTGCAAGAGAAAAAATGTAAAAAAAAAATTCACATACAAAACTATAAAACAGAAAATAATTATATGAATGAAAAAAAATTCAATATACCTCGTTTCCAATATTGATAAATTAACTGCTATATAAAATGTGTCATTTAATGATGAAATTTCTGTCATTTGGACAGCGATAAAAAAGGTGAATCCTTTTTTATCACCGATAAAAATGCCTGTTCCTCATAACCAGACTACATCTAGTAGCCGTACGCCGGTACGTTACTTCAATGTTCGTTTTGTCAGTTATAATAATTACTGGGTTTTGTTCCTTTCATTGGATGAAGACACTCAAATGCTTTGTTGCCCCCCGATCAGCTGATGGCCGCCATGTTGTGACGTCAGTTGACAGTGCTCTATTACAAACTATTTCAGAGAAAAGGTAGGTAGGTTCTGTAGCATTGGACAAGAAAAATTATCAAAGAAATGGCAAAATTGTGGAATATAGGAGAACCAGAGGGATTACGAAAAATATTATTTCATATAGCTCCTCATGAATCAGCTCGGAGGGGAGGAGAAGCTGTTAAGTGTAAAATATACCATTCTAAAGAAAAACATATCAAAATGGAACTCCAACAGGGATATTTAAATGTAGTTCAATATTTTCAAACACGGCACAAGGTGGGTCGAAAAAATTGGCGGACAGCAAATGTGCAACAAAAATGAAATGGAGGAAAGTGTTACAAAAAAGAAATGAAAACATAACATGTGAACTACTTTTTTCAACTCGAAATCCCTTCTGGAAAAACACAAATTCTAAAGGTTGTTTTTTTTTTATGTTCTGGTTCCCACGAAAAGGGATATCCTGTAATGTTCAGAGAACATCGTGGGAATCAAGGGAAAGAAGGTAGGAGTTGGTGTTCTTCTTAAATTTCTGGAGGTTGTATGCCTCGGGGAACACCTCCCTAGGCAATGAGTTCCAAAGCCTCGCTGTTCGTTGGATGAACGAGTCTTTGGAAAGTGATGTTCTGCAGGTCTCCAAAGTGACCACGAAGGGGTGTGATGACTGAACTTGACGGGTTAGTCTCGAAGAGACTGCCAAAGCAGGAACGATTGTTGATATTTCAGAAGAGCATCGCCCATGAAAATATCTATAAAATAGAGACAAATCGCCAACTTTTCTACGGTGTTCCAGACAAGTGAGCGAGTTTGTAAGCGAGGCATCACCGACGAGACTAATTGCCCTTTTTTGGACAAAATCCAATAGCCTCAGGATATGTTTAGGTGCCGCGCTCCAAATATGGGAACAGTATTCCAGGACAGGTCGGATCTGTGCCTTATAGATCATAAGCAGCTGAGTGGGAGTGAAATAGCTCTTGGCACGAAACAAAAAACCAAGTTTTTGGGATGCACTTTTGGCAATGGACCTCACGTGATTTTCCCATGAAAGGTTATTGCTGATAGTAATACCAAGCATCGATATGGATGACTTCAGTGGTATGGTTACTCCTGACAAAGTTATGTTAGGCACAGTGAGATCAACTTTTCTAGAGAAAAGACATGCTTGTGTTTTGTTTGCATTGAATTCTACCAAGTTATTAGATCCCCACTCGAGAATTGTTGCTAAGTCCATATTTATATTATTAACATTTCTTCCTCGTTCATTTCTGGTTTCACGGGCTGATATAGGGGCCCTGGAAGAGAAAGCGGTATGGAGGGTACTATCATCGGCAAAGCTGTGTACTGGACATGAAGTTGCTTTCAACAGGTCGTTGATGTGAAGTAGAAATAGTGTTGGTGCGAGAATAGATCCTTGCGGAACACCAGCATTTATGAGTAGAGTGTCAGATGAAACTCCATCGACCACTACATGGAGAGACCTGTTTGAGAGAAAACTAGCAAGCAGAGAACACAGCTGAGGGGGCAAGCCATAAGACGGAGGAGTCCCTGGTGCCAAACTCGATCGAACGCCTTGGAGATATCTAATGCCACATGGTACAAAATGGTTCAAAAACGTTTCACTGGGATCAATACGATTTTTACTTGGACCAAAAGTTCTGCAACTAAAATTGGACTCAGGAATTTAGATAATAAAAGTAATTTTTTCAAGATTCAGAGTTTTATTGTGTTATTTGGAGAATGTTCATTTTACAGTGTAAGTTTATCTACAGGAACTGGTAGATAATGATTAGGGTGGATGAATCTTAACTGAAGATTGCGTTCAAATTTCAACTTTATAAAACCAGCTTCATTCTCTATATGATACAATTTTTTTCAAATTTGAATCACGTTATTAATTGAACCACAACCCTTGCCTCTGCTATAAGACTTAGCCAATTGCACCTTTTTAGGAAGAATAACTTTGTAACTTTGAAAAACATATAAAGAAAGGTTAATAATACAAAATATTCCTTCCATACATATAGGGTAAATATGCCTTTATCGTACCTATACATGTGTGCCTATTTCGTAGTAGTACGATTCAGGAAAAGTGGTTCAATACGCATGGTTTACCTACAAGCACAAGTCTTTTATATTTTATTTCTGACGAGATTTTTTGTTATTCACTGCATGTTGGGAGAACAATATAACAAAACATTTTCCTTTTTCAGATCACAATGTCAAAAACGACATATAATGTTTGGACTGAGGAAGACATGAGTGAGGCTACAGACAAATACCAAAGCGAAACCATGGGCTTCAATGAAGCTTGTCCTTCATACAAAGTTCCTAAGCTACGTTTGGGTACACCGAAATGAACACAAGAACCTGGAAGACCAAAGGACTGACGCTGCTATGGAAGCTGAATTAGTACAACATATTCTGGAACTGGAGTCATGTTTTTTTGGATTGACAATTAAAGAGTTGCGTCGCTCAGCTTTTCAAATAGCTGAAAAATATAATCTCCTTCACCGTTCTAACAAGGAAAAACAGTTGGCTGGTTGGAAATGGTAGTATTAATTTATAGAAAACCACCCGGAAGTCTCTTTACGACCACCTGAGCCGACGTCAATGGCACGTTGCGGAGGATTTAATGAGCAAAGGGTTATGGATTTTTTTGACAAATATGAAAAACTTCTTGATGATCACAAGTTTATACCCCACCGAAACCTAAACGTTGATGAAACTGTCCACAAGCCTTCAAAAATTCTGGATAAAGGAGGAAAGCATCAAGTAGGTGCTGTAACAAGTCGTGAAAGAGGTTTAAATACTACATTGTTTGTTGTATGAATGCCGCCGTAGAATTTATACCGCCAATGCTAATTTATAAGAGGAAGCGTATGGCCGATGTACTAAAGCAGTCTTTATACCTGCTGGATAGTGGCTGGATAACTCTGAGCTGTTTTTAGAATAGGATGTACCCGGTTGGAAAAAAAGTGATTAAAAACAGATGCTTTTGATTATTGTCGGCCACTCAACTCATACCAAAAACATTGAGGCCATAAAGCTTGCAAGTTAATACAGAATCATAATGTTATCTCTTCCGGCATATACCTCGCAGCGTCTCCAACCACTGGACAAATCCTTCTTCAAATCTTGAAGCATCATTTCGATGAAGCGTCTGAAGGCTGGCTGCGCACACATCCGAGTAGTGTTATAAAACAGGCCCATATTACCGGACTGTTGGACGTAGCGTATCCCAGAGCTGCCTCTGGAGCAATACTGCACGGATTTGAAGTATGTTGCTTATGGCCTACTGACCGTCATGAGATCAGATGAGAAGATTACGTTGCAATGAATACTTGTTTAGACGAGAAGGAGAGTAGAAGCGTTCTTGAAGAAAATGTAAGAATAAGGGCACCGTAGTTCTGGGAGCGTCAACACACATGCAAATTTTCAGAGAACAGGAGAGAAAGCAAACACAGGACAAGTAGACCCGTTGTAATCCCAGCCATCTACAAGCAGTTGTGCGATAACACAGTCTAATTCTCCGAACCTAGAAGAAACTGTACAATTGCCAGTAGAGAAATTTTCAGTTTAGAAGCTACCCCTGAAAGAGACCACCAGCGCTTGCGCTGCTAATAAAATATCACCCCAAAATTCACAGCGACTCATTAGATCTCATCTCCAGGAGCCTCCCCATTCCCAGATTGAAGACTGTACAAAATAATTGTCAAAAGGTACCACTGCATCCCAAGTTTCAACAGAGATCCCTTTCAAAAATGATCTAGGAAAAAGATCAATGATACGAAGAAGAAGAAAGTAAAATTAGATATAAATAAAGAAAAAGAGGAAAAGTTGGAAAAAAAAAAAACAATTCAAAACAATATAGAGAAAGAAGAAGGAAGGTACTGCATAATTTGCGATGAAAATACAAAGGAAAGCATGATTCAGTGCATAGCTTGCAAGTTCTGGATGATGATGATCTTTGTGCTGGAGTTAACAAAGGGACAGTCGCTTATCAAAACGACAATTGTAGCAGTTAAATCCTTAAAGTACGACTCAGGCATATCAGAGTACGAATAAGGAGCAATGATCCTATTTCGTTCCTTTTTAGATTTTTTTTAAATTCCAGTATTTGGAGTTGTTTCTGTTTATTTATTATTTTAGTCGCAACAATATGTTGAGGAATTAAATAAAGTTCAGATTTATTCACTTGTTGTTAGTTTACTATTACTGACCCTTATGCATCGAAAACATTACGATTTAGGAAAGTTTACCCTACAAACATAAGAGAAGCTTTCGTAAACTCTTTCAAAGGTTTCTCATGAGTTTGTTCATTGAAACCTACCTCACAACAGTCTATTATAAGTTTGTTTCCACCATATTGGTTTTCCATCACTTAATCAAACGAGAGGACAATATCAGCAAATTGACCACTGACCTGATGAATATTGAATAAGTAAGCGAAGAGATGTTCCCATACAGATTGCAAACCGGTCCATCGGGACAGGCGGTAGCCAAAATTCCAAAAAGCAGTCCGCTTGCTGCGGATTATATATAATTTGGGTTGTTTTATGAATTTATGAGACAGGTGAAGAGATAATGACTTAATGTACGGATGGTGGGCCGGGCTCGTACCAACTATTACTAATTTTCAAAAAAGAAGCGGCCGCTGTCCAAAGGAAGTGATATGCAAGTTTTTAATTGGATTACTGGTGATTTTTGTTTTTTGTATCTGTTTCATCAACTTTTTGGTACAATTTCTGGGGAATTCATGAAGAACACCGTCATACTTTGGGTGGCGGAAAATATAAGGAAGTCAATTACATTGCTTGGTCCGCTGGTTCTTATATCGAGTTAGAGAATTATCACTGACAGATTTTGAGCTGTTTTCAGGTAGATCCAAAAGAAATACCACCTATTGCGGATATCACCAGATAACTATTTTAAAATTTGGCGACTGTTGAAGGAATGAAATACATTTTCAATCTTCAATTTTCATACCAATATTGACAAACTTTTTGTTTTTTGATAGAGTTTCTGCAATCTTTGTGTTTTTTGATGAATCTTCTTGAGCTCCATAGCTAGAATCCGACAAGTTTTTTCTCTAGTATGAACACAAAAACAGAAAATGATTTTTTCAATAGGTCCGACAAAGAGGCATATTCTGAATTTATATACAAGATGTCCAAAAATAAGATACACAACTGAGTTTTGTTGTTGTTTTTTTAAACCGCAACCCCCCATTTTTGTTAATTTTTGGATTCCTACTAAATTGTCGATATAACATTTCTGCAATGGTTTTTGACTCATGTCAATATATGTGTCAAAATATCGTTGTTCATAGACCCACAGAAAAATGCATAACTTCAGATTCATTTAAAATAACTCAAATAACTTTTTTGTTGTCGATTCTTCAGGCGCATGTTTTGAGTTTGTTTTTTTGACATTTAATCAAATGTGTTTATTGTGCTATACATCGCATTAATATAATAATGATATATAAGTATATAAGTAATAGTTCCACATAAAAGTACATTGCCTCTCAAGAAATGAATATAACATTCAAATAATGATAATTGGAAATAAAAAAGAAGCATAATTATGAAACTGTATCTCTGGATTGATAGGAAACATCTAAGCGCTGCTGTGCTTGTATTATGTTCTCCAGTACCAATCAAGGGAGGACACAAAAATAGGTGGGATTAGTTTAGGAGCTAATTAATCTATTAATTAATTGATTGGATCAAAAAGGTTATTCAATTACTTCGAAATATATTTCGTTAGAATTGACGAATTTCTTCACTTCTCTCTTGAAAATAAACTTACTTTCAATATTTTTCTGTTCAATTGCTATCAAGTTATACAATTTTGGGTCAATATAGAAAATAAATTTTTGCGCTTTTCGAAAACTATGGTATAACTATGGTTTTTTGGTTGGTTAGTGTTGTTTTTGGTCTGTTTTTGGTGCATATATAGTAGGATTGGTAAATAAATAGTTTTTTATATTGAATAAACACTTCTTGATATAGTAAGTTGTAGAAAAAACCTGTTTTTTTTTCATACATATTTTGATGAGACTATTTTGTGTAACTTCTTACGATACAAATAATCGAATCATACTGGATATCGAAATATTAGCTATAAAGAAAGAATTAGGCCGAAAACACCTGGTTTTTTGTCCGATTAATTTTTTAATTTCCCCTATAATCCCTCAAAAAAATAGTGATTGTTTTTTCGCTCTTCACCAATATAGATTCTATTTATTTTTTCCGCTCTCCACAAGATTCAGATTGTGTAGTGATTCTAAAAGCAATGAATATCAACCGTCAGACATGTTAAAATGAGACAACAACGTATCCGAGTGACTTGAATGGCGAGATCACCCAGAAATGCAATTATAGCGTGCTGTGTGGAGGCAATGTGTTCTGATGTCAAACATAGATGAAAACTCCCAATCTGATTATTGCCTGACTAATAGTCCCGCAATCGATTTGTTCTTATCCATCTGCTTCGATTTCGAATTCCTGACTTGTAACAGTGACGATACGAGGAATATTGCAATAATCGAAATATCTTTTGAGAGGCGAATTAGTGAATATGCTTTATATTTTACAGTTGTAAGAACTTATACAAAATTATGTATCTGTGAATAAATTATTGCTCGACAAATATTTGAACGTTAATTGGTCAACAAACTAAAGCCATTATTGATCTGTTGCCAACATTTTGGTTTCTATGAAGTTATTTTCAGGGAACCACAATAGGAATTACGATTAAATAAAAATGATAAAAAAATTAAGCCAAGCTTTTATAAAAATGCAGTGAAGAGAAAAAAATTGGTTTTACCCAGGTTATTCTCTGAGTAACAGATGAATACCTATTTGATATTCGCGGCAAGCTTTTGAATCTGATTCTCACAGAATAACCTAGGTCAAACATTTTTTTATTTTTTCCTTTTCAGTGCATTTTTATTCAAGCTTGTCTCACGATTCTTTTGTCAATCATTGTTATTCAATCCTCTTTAGTCATTCATGAAATTCGCCATTCTTATTGAAATCTGACAAAAATTGATAATCTCCGACTCCAAAAAACCCCACATACCTACCAAATTTTGAATGGAATCGGGCCATAATAACAGCACTCGTCGCCATCTTGGAGCAGCCATCTTGAATTTATGATTTTTTATAAGAAATGTGTGACCTCTGTCCCCGAAACCCCATTTTGAATAGAATAGAACCATAATGATAATTTTTCCGCCATATTGGATCCGCCACTTTGTCTTTTCTAGCAAAAATTTCACAATGCAATGTAACGCATAATTACTACGAACACCTTCCAAAATTTCTCGTTTATCGGACAACTAGAAGTAGGTCAAAATTCACTTGCAAGATTTGAACTAAACATACATACGTACATGTGAAGTTGAATGAATGCTTGTAATATATATATATATATATATATATATATATATATTATATATATATATATATATATATATATTTTTATATATATATATATATATATATATATATATATATATATATATATATATATATATATATATATATATATATATATAATATATATATATATATATATATATAATAATGAATTGCATAGATTATTGATAGTGCATCTATAATCTGTGCGGTGAAGCTTAAACCTAATATCGTTGAATTTTAAAATCACGAGATTTCGTGCACTTTAACAGGTCACTAACAAATTGTTAGAAAGGCCTACCCACGATATCAATAGTCGTACTTCTCATGCGTTTAACGCAAACATCGATATCGAGAATGAGAGAAATATGTTACGAATCCAAAAGACACACCATCCGTCTACAGCCTGTTTCATGGTTTCCCAATCATCAGGACGCTTGTGGTCTCCTTCAAATTCGCATCAGATTTCTCGTTGGTTCATAGCTTAGGCCAATACAAACATGTAGTTGCATCAGATTATTGATAGTGACATCTATAATCTGTGCGGTGAAGCTTAAACCTAATATCGTGGAATTTTAAAATCACGAGATTTCGTGCACTTTAACAGGTCACTAACAAATTGTTAGAAAGGCCTACCCACGATATCAATAGTCGTACTTCTCATGCGTTTAACGCAAACATCGATATCGAGAATGAGAGAAATATGTTACGAATCCAAAAAGATACACCATCCGTCTACAGCCAATTCCACGATATTAGGTTTAAGCTTCACCGCACAGATTATAGATGTCACTATCAATAATCTGATGCAATTCACATGTTTGTATTGGCCTAAGGCTATGAACCAACGAGAAATCTGATGCGAATTTGAAGGAGACCACAAGCCGTCCTGATGATTGGGAAACAGGCTGTAGACGGATGGTGTGTCTTTTTGGATTCGTAACATATTTCTCTCATTCTCGATATATATATATATATATATATATATATATATATATATATATATATATATATATATATATATATATATATATATATATATATATATGAAAGCTTGTAATGCATTTATAATAAAGTTTGTCTAAAAACCCATCATCTCATTGAATTCTGACAAAAATTGATAATCTAATACCCCACAAAAACCCACTTCGAAAGGAATCGGACTATAATCACAAAAGTCATCGCCATCTTGGAGCCACCATCTTGAATCCGTGAATTCTGACAAAAAAATCATGTTCTCTGCCTCAACAACATAACAATTTCTATTGGAATTGGGCTATAACCACAAAACTCGTCGCCATATAATAATAATAAATAATAATAATGTTTATTTGCCAAAAAAAAAGAAATATAATGCATTTACATGTAGAAAAGGGAAACAGTCTCAATTGAATATTGATAGAAAGATTTTTCTGTGAATTGAAAAATCCACGATTAAAATGAAATTATTTTTTGTGAATGTCTAACAGAAAACAACTACTTTCCCGGCTAAAGCCACGCTGGACATTGAACTACATCTGATAGATATTCTAAAAAGGCCCTAACTCAAAAGAAAAAATCTGAATTTGAAAATTTGCATTTTCATTCAGATAGTTATTTGATTTTCTATTCCAGTCTTAATTAAGAACTCATAAAAATGAATGAGGCAAAGAAGAATGTTTTCCAAAAGAGAGTACTCACCAGAAATCATTCGTAACATTGACGCAGGAGAGACATCGCATTCACTAGGTCTTCAATACATTTTTGTCGACGAAAATCTATTTCACGCTTCCACGATCATCAGGAAGACCGGAAGAAATGGGAAACACATTTTCAAGAAGCAATCTCACTTTGCAAAGATGGAAAAAGTTAGAATAATTTTTTTGGGAGACACTTTGAAATTAGTGTTTTCTGACATTAAAACCTGTCATGGGGTATGATAGATTGATTTGTGTTGAAAATATAAACAGGATGTTCATAAAGTCAGATGTGGAATCATCTGCGACTGAAAGATAAACTTTTGTCACTATCTTCCATCGTCAAGATAACCTCTTGTGGGGTATTCATGTTGAAAAGGGAAACATTCTCAATTGAATATTGATAGAAAGATTTTTCTGTGAATTGAAAAATCCACGATTAAAATGAAATTATTTTTTGTGAATGTCTAACAGAAAACAACTTTCTATCAATATTCAATTGAGAATGTTTCCCTTTTCAACAAGAAAACAACTACTTCCCCGGCTAAAGCCACGCTAGACATTGAACTACATCTGATAGATATTCTAAAAAGGCACTAACTCAAAAGAAAAAATCTGAATTTGAAAATTTGCATTTTCATTCAGATAGTTATTTGATTTTCTATTCCAGACTTAATTAAGAACTCATAAAGATGAATGAGGCAAAGAAGAATGTTTTCCAAAAGAGAGTACTCACCAGAAATCATTCGTAACATTGACGCAGGAGAGACATCGCATTCACTAGGTCTTCAATACATTTTTGTCGACGAAAATCTATTTCTCGCTTCCACGATCATCAGGAAGACCGGAAGAAATGGGAAACACATTTTCAAGAAGCAATCTCACTTTGCAAAGATGGAAAAAGTTAGAATCATTTCTTTTGGAGAGACACTTTGAAATTAGTGTTTTCTGACATTAAAACCTGTCATGGGGTATGATAGATTGATTTGTTGAAAATATAAACAGGATGTTCATAAAATCAGATGTGGAATCATCTGCGACTGAAAGATAAACTTTTGTCACTATCTTCCATCGTCAAGATAACCTCTTGTGGGGTATTCATGTTGAAAAGGGAAACATTCTCAATTGGATATTGATAGAAAGATTCTTCTGTGAATTGAAAAATCCACGATTAAAATGAAATTATTTTTTGTGAATGTCTAACAGAAAACAACTACTTCCTCGGCTAAAGCCACGCTGGACATTGAACTACATCTGATAGATATCCTGTTTATATTTTCAACAAATCCATTTACATGTAGTTCGGTATATGAGTAAATAAACAGAGGCATTAATAATGGTGTGGATATAAGTGAAAATACTCAAAATTGAGAGCATTTCTGAAGCGGAAATCAGATGGATACAAAGCAAAACAAATATAAAATTTTCACAACGAAGGAGATGGATGCTTTTATCAAAGAAGCCTCAGGCAACGTCTTCCTTTCAGCAAAAGTAGGTTTTAGAAATTTTTTATTAAATAATGCTAATATCGCAAAACTTAGTAAGTACCAAATTAGGGAAGGTTCCTTGTCTTGATGAAATTGATAGTTTGGTGAGTTTAAATGTATCAACCAATACATCTAGTTAACATTAAATGAATAATAATTGTTTAGTTGCTGCGGGTAACATCGAGAAGTCCTCAACTAATGAAAATGTTGTGACCGAAATAATGTTGGGGTTGATCATTAAGTTGGCAGATCTTCCATGAATATCAAATATAGAAAACGTTTTCTTTTTTCACAAAACATGTATTCGATATTTTTGTCAATGTTACATTGAATATTGTTAATAATAAAAACTTTTTAACAAAAAATTAAACCGACGAAAAAATCAACTGAAAAGCAAAGAATAAAATAAACCTTAGTCTAGATGATAATTGAGCTCCTTAACTAATATTAGTAAGTAACTGATTTTGAGTCGGCGCCAAACAAACAATTATAGAAGATCATTATCTATGAAAGAAGTCATCAAAACGCAGCCGTGCATCTCGCTGCCATCATTTAACGCTTCACCTAATTCAATTGCTAGTTTGTTTGGCGCCGACTCAAAATCAGTTACTTACATTAGTTTAGGAGCTCAATTATCATTTAGACTAAGAAGGTTTATTTTATTTTTTGCTTTTCAGTTCCGTATTTCGTCGGTTTAATTTTTTGTTAAAAAGTTTTTATTTTTCAATTTTTTGTGGCTAAAATCTACCAATTACTACCTACTTGTTTTTTGATTACTTCCAAAATACTTACTTACCCACCTTACTTCAACTATTACCAGTTAAATAATATGATTATCTACTTTTACTATTTGTTGTAATATAATTATTTTCTTGTCTGGTTAGTTTATTCATTACTTTGTATATCATTCCATCCTCTCATAAAATATACTGATTTTGACGGAAGTGAAACAAGAATAATGTCAGTAGCGATCTGTCATTGTCAACTACGTATGTGTATGCCAATGTTCACTAGTGAAAAATCAATTATCCCCTATTTTTCTACCCGTAAGGGTGGCTAATTCCTATCGAAATACAAATATAAGGTATACCCTATCTATTAAAAAAAGAATCATCCAAATCGAAGAACCCAGTACAAAGTTATGCCTGATAGAATCGGTGAACGGACCAGAATTCAGAGGGTGAGTGATCAATATCCTTCATTTCGCTACCCTTAGGGGTAGATTTCATCTTTTAAATTCAAATGGGACCAAATTCGAAGAACACCCTATCCACTGAACAAAGAATTATCGGAATCGGACGCCTCAGTAAAAAGTTATGCGTGATCATACATAAAAAAATATGATTGAAAAAAAATATACGGGTCGAATAGAGAACCTCCTCCTTTTTGGTTTCGTCGGTTAATAAATGAGAAGGTACTTTCCTCATTATTGCAGTATCAAATTGACCAGTTGCGTAATTTTTTTTCATAATTTATAAAAGTACATTTTTTATAGGTGAACTTTCTTGTTTTTCTGCTTATATTATATTTTATAACAGTCGTAGAAAAAGTATATCACAGAATGACCATTTGGTACTCGTATGATTTGCAAATGTTCATACTCGTAGGGAATGTATTTCAGTCCATGCTTGATATATAGTAAACTATTTATAAAAATCACTTAAAACTGTGTTTTTTCTCAAAAATATGTTCTGTGACTTACCAGTTTTTGTATGGCTACAGGTATCAAAAATACCGGGTGATTCTCCGAAGTGGCTCACTCCTATTTCTTTTTTATTATTGAAGATAGAAAAACTAACTTTGGGGGTTGTGTATTATAGTTCAATTTACATTTTGTGACATATTTACTTGCTTTGTCGTACTTCCGTTTTGACCGAAATGACCCCAACTTTTCGATCTACATCCATATAATTTAACTTATTTCGATCGAGAATGACATTCTGAATCCCTCACTTGTCCATATTTGACAAATAAAGTCATTTTTATTCCAATTTTTATTTTTCGATCTAGAATGCCATGGATCGTGTAAATCGCTTCATTCTTGATCAGGTAACATGGGAGAAATACGACTTTGGGGCTTATGACTTAACAGTCGTTTTAAGAATTATTTAAAAGTCACAAATTAACTAATTTTCAAAATGACCTCCTCCTTGATCACGGCAAGTTCAACTTTTCCAATTGTTGCGCTTACCACATTGATTAGATGTTCCGCAGTGATGTTCTGGAATGCCACCCTCACTTTATATTCCAGTTCTTCACGAGTAGCTGATGCTGTGTTGAACACCTGATTTTTAATTGTTCCCCAGAGAAAAAATATAGCGGAGTAAGATCTAGTGATCCAGAATAAGAAAAATAAATAATACATTATGAAAAAATATGACAATTTAAGAATGTACCTCGCTGGCCACTGAATAAGTCCATAAGTGCCAATTCACTTTTCTGGGAAGGTGTCATTCAGATGTTCTCTTACGACTTGAAAATTGTGAGGTGGCGCTCCAATTTGTTGAAAATAGATATCAACTTGGTTAGCCAGTGGGAAATCTCCAATGAAATCATCAATTTCTCTGTCGAAAATTATTGGCCCCAAAAGTTTCCCTCAATTGAAACCAAATCGCTCTTGAAAATCTCCTTCTTGCATCAGATGTAAATTTCATCAGGGTATCTCTGAGCATAAATTCGAGCTGCATCAGTTGCATTCTTTTTTGCTTCTCCGTAAATTAGCAACATGACAATTTTCTCGTTTCTAGTATAGTTTTCCATATCAAATGATCCACTACGCAACAAATAAATTTTCAAAAGTAATAGCATATCCATTAGCCTATTTGTTTAGGTAGTCCTAGCAAGAGCTTCAATTGTTTGTCACGGATAACTAGAATAACAGGACTTAGTGCATAAGTATACCGAATACGTATTATTTGTTATTAGGTATGATCGCTTCTTGAAATTTTTCAGAAAAATGGTGAAAATAAAGTGGAAATACGTGGTATCAAATTATTCGTAAGAAAATGATATTTCAGAAACCGACGAGCCACCCTCCATTTGAAAACGTAACTGAAATTATATTGCTACTTTTAATATTTAAAGTCTAACCTCAAAGTCGCATTTATCTCATGTTACTTGATCAAGAATGAAGCCATTTAATTGATCCATGGCATTCTAGATCGAAAAATAAAAATTGGAATAAAAATGACTTTATTTGTCAAATATTGACACGTGAGCTATTGTTGGATTCAGAATGTCATTCTCGATCGAAATAAGTAAAAATTTATAGGATGTCCCTTTTAAAAATCGAAAGTTGAGGTCATTTCAGGTCAAACCGGAAGTACGGCAAAGCAAGTAAATATGTCAAAAAATTTAATTGAACTGTTATACATAACCCCCAAATTTCGATTCTTCTGTCTTCTAATAAAAAAGTTATAGGGGTGATCCACCTTAGAAAATCACCCGGTATATTTTTTCAAATTGGCCTAATGAAAATATATTCTTGACAAAAGGAAACGACAATGATTTTATTGGAGTTATAGATACATTCATTCTGAATGAATTGAAATACCTCCTATATCTTGATCGGGGAATTCGGGAGACTCAATATGAATCATTTACAACTTTTTTCCTCAGTAATATGGTGATTGATTATTAGTGGCCTGCTCAGGTAACAAAACCAACACGTCCAATTATATCACCGAAAGGCCACGTACTTTTCAAACGGCATCTGCCGTAAAAAACACGAAATAATTATAAGAAAAACGCCCAAGTATCAGGATGCCGTCATAAAATGGTCCGAAAGAGTTACAACATGGCGCCTTAGGAACTGAAACACTGTCATTATCAGATAATTTACAACCCCATTTCTCGAGGCGGCTGTATCAATTACGTATTCAAGAATGTCAGCCATTGGGCATTCGGAGTTATAAGACAACAATCACTTGGAACCATGAACCCATGAAATGATGCAGTATTTTGTGAAACTGCTACTGCATGGTCGGCCACTTGGGAACTAGATTTCATCAGCACCGAGTAGTTGTGTCCATTTATATGGATCGTTAAAACGGGTATTGAAATAGGTTTTCCTGAATTTGATTGAGACATAAATCCACTTGGAGTTTAATGGGATGTTGGTTTTAAACTGAACGGATATTCGTAACTGGTAGTCTGAAATTTTTCGACCTGAACATGAAGATGGCAGAACCTGTCAACAATAACTAGGGAATGTGTTTGCGCATCTTTTGAAAGGTACTCACCAAAATTTCAGTCATTTTGGGCGCGCTGTTGTTCGGCAATCGTTTGAGTAAGTCGATGTTAGCGTTTTTGTGAAATTGAAAAAAATCGAGTATTGAGCTGACACTAAATATTCGTTTTTGAAAGGAAATATGCCTTCGCAAATCATAAACGAGTTATTTTATGTATGACCACGCATAACTTTTCACAGAGTAGTCCGATATTGATGATTCTTTCTTCAATGGATAGAATATACCTCAAAGTTCCTCTCCTAAGGGTTGGACAATGGGGGATGATTGTTGGTTCACCCACTGATTTATTGATTTTACACCTGTGAACTGATCCTGTTGAAACTTGGCATACATATTTTTTTTTTATTTTCATTCTTTCTCAATTGACAATCCTAAAATTGTGTTGAAAGTTGTCACTGTACTACACTAGTAAAATATAAAAATATACAAACTAACTTAAAAACATAAATTTTTTTTTACAGATTATATACCATCATTCTAAGAGAAATGTTTCAATGATTTTTTGGAAACATGTGAACTATTACTTATTTTTATTTGAGGTGGAAGATTATTGAATAATCTAGGTCCCATGCAATTTGGAGATTGATTACTCAACCTTAAGCGGACCGTTCGAAAATGTATATTTTTTTTCTCGTATGATAATTGTGCACGTCATCATTAAGAGTGAATTTATTTTTGTTTCGGAAAACATACATACTTGCTTCATATATATATATATATATATATATATATATATATATACATGGTAACGTCAATATACCAAAGTTTGGAAACAATTGTTTGCACGAGTGAGAGCTAGACACTCCTGCTATACAGCGAACAATCTTTTTTTGTGCTTTAAACACCTCAGAGCACCTAGTTGACATACCTCACAATAAAATGGCGTATCTAAGTTGAGAGTCAATATGAGCGGAATAAAGAGTTATTAACTGTTTTCTTGTTAAAATAGTACGCATATTCCTGACTAAATAATTCATTTAGTGAAATAATATGTCCACATTGTGCTTTCCAGTCAAAGTGCTCATCAATATGAAGCCCTACAAATTTCATTGTCCCATTAGAGCTGGATAAATGCCTGGCATTCACATTGATTTCTATTGTGTTACATTTTGTCATGAAATCTATATAAAGTTGTCTTGACTACATTTAAGTACAGGTCATTCTCATTGAAATAGCTGTTAATTTTTTTTCATTACATTAATGCCTACCTTTTCTATTTCTGATATCGTAGAAGTTGATATTATTAATGAAAAGTCATCTGCATATGCAGTGTACTTGCCTGAATTGATATTCTGATCAATATCTGTCACATACAGAATAAAGTAGTATAGGGCCTAATATTGAACCTTGGGGAACACCCCCCTCAATAGTTCTCAATTGTGAAGTGAAAATTTTGAGACTTGCTGTCAATGTTTTTGGGTTATGCTGACATACTGTGTACGATTTTGTATGAAAGATGAAATCCACGTATTTGCAAGCTCTAATACCAAATATTTTCAGTTTTGCTAATAACTTTGCATGATTAACACGATCGAAAGCCCTGCTCAAGTCACAAAAAACTGTAGCAGGACTTTCTCCTTCTTCAATATGTTCTACTACTGTACTATAGGAGGAAACTAAAGCCGTTATCGTCGATCTTGATTCTCAAAAACATGTTGGTTATCGGTTATAATTTTTTTTTTTTAATAAAGACGATCTAGAAAACTGTATTCGAATACTTTTTGAAAACTGGAAAGTATCATTACTGGTCTGTAATTTTCTAAATTATTCCGATTATTTTTTTTTAAACGGGAGTCACTTTTTCGCTTTTTAGACCTTCTGGGAAAGCGCCATTTGTGAACGACAAATTCTCCATAAAAGTTATTATTGATTTCAACCCTTTTTTTATTTAAAAAGGAGGAACTTCATCTGGTCCTGTCGAATATTTATTCTTGATCTTATTTGTCAATACACTAAGTAGCTAATTTTCCTGAAATGGACTCAGAAAATAGAATTTAAATTAAAATCTTTGTATGCTGCTATTTGTTCTATGCTTTTTTGTCTAGTTGAGATACCAAATCATGTAGTTCTGATGATACTACAACATAATGGAGGCCCGGAGTTAATCTGATGATGGAGACGGAAGACAGTCGTGGGATATCCTCAACGGTTCACAGTAGGTATATACCTCATGTTGGGGGTAATATGTACATATATAATCAAATGTTCTGACTAAGTGACTTACTCATTGACTGATATATGATCAACGCCCAGACCAATTCGCTGGACCTAAGAGCTAAAAGTTTCAAAGCATATTTTTTTGATATTCCATTTCTATAGGGGTGAGAAGGGTGGTGGAAGGGAAAATACAGTTGGTTTTGAAATTAGAGTCATGGAAATTGGTATTTGTGATTTCACAAATAAAGATAAATGTGTTTCAGGATTTCAGATAATTCAACCTTAAAGAGGTAAAATGAGGGTTGAATGTCTGTTAAGTCAGTATTATTAGACATGTATTACATGAAAGAAGGTTCAAAGTTGTACATTCATTGTTTTTCTGTTTTCTAATTCACTAGAATTATATTAAACTCAATTATTGTATAGCAAAGTCAGCATGGTGTTGCTGTTTTAGCAATGATTGTTTTCAGGTCATATATACTTAAATTGATTATTTTTTAATAGTGATTTTACCGAAATTACATGATCTGTGTTTAATGTATTGTGCGGTTTTCTGTTACTGGGTTGTTAACTCAACCTTTTGAAAACCCGAATAATAAATAAATAAATTATAGTTAGGATCATGAAAACTGGTATTTGGGGGTTCTTTGTTACAAATAAAAAATACGTGTTTCGGTGTTTTAAGAAATTAAATCCTAAAGGGGTGAGGTTGGTATTTGAAGTCTTTGTTACAAATAAAAAAATTATGTGTTTTAGTGTTTTTAGAAATTAAACTTCTAAAGGGGGAAAAGGAGGGGGAGTTCGCATGGGGTTCCATTAGTTTTCAAGTTAGGGTCATAAAAATTGGCATTTGAGGTTTTTGTAAGGTATGAAGAAATACATGCTTCAGTGTTTTCATAAATAAGGGGCTGAAAATTTGTATGAGGGTTCGGTTAGTTCATAAGCTAGGGTCATGAAAATTTGTATTTGAGGTCTTGGTTACAAATAAAGAAGTACGTGTTTGAGTATTCTTGAAATTCCGTCCCTAAAGGGGTGAGTTAATTTGTAATAGTCATCACAAGAAATATAAACATACGATTTTCTGAAATAAATGTATCACGATGAAGGAGAAGAAGCTGTGATTGATAACCTAACTGAAAAATTGGAGAATGGAAAACCTAGAGATACTAAAAATAGAAAAGCATTTACTAAAACCATTAATGATTAAAAAATAATGTTTAGTCAATCAAGTGATTATTTAGTATGATAGTTAAAAAAATAAATGATATTACATTCATTGTTATTTATATTTTTTGTACATTTATACGTTATATTTTATTAGCCAGTAAGAAATCTGAATCGATTTGTTGAAAATATAAACAGGATGTTCATAAAATCAGATGTGGAATCATCTGCGACTGAAAGATAAACTTTAGTCACTATCTTCCATCGTCAAGATAACCTCTTGTGGGGTATTCAGATGTAGTTCAATGTCCAGCGTGGCTTTAGCCGGGGAAGTAGTTGTTTTCTGTTAGATATTCACAAAAAATTACTTCATTTCAATCGTGGATTTTTCAATTCACAGAAAAATCTTTCTATCAATATTCAATTGAGAATGTTTCTCTTTTCAACAAATCTGAATCATTTTTGTTCTTGTTTAAAAATATTCCAATTATGTTATACGTACATGTGTAAATGTATAAATAAAATGAAGTTTATGCACTGTTGTTTGCCGTTACTCGCTAAAACTACATTTCATTTTATATCTAGTCCTATTGTAATATGTTTAAAATGCAATTATTCACTATTATTATTCATGAATATGTACATTCCAGTTCAATTCAAAACAGCAAGACCCTCGCTCTCTCGCTTATTCGAATCACGAGAGCTCTTAAGGCGTTGCCACGATTCTCAGCTTTTCCTCTCTTGCACTTCTCATACGCAATAATTTTGAAACTTCTTATGGCAATAACTGAATAACTGTATAGCTACACGTGTTTAATTCTTTTTATAAAATTTGTTACTTACCTTTTAATGATAGACTGGTTTTTCATAAATATCTGAATCGAGGGTTTTTAGTTATGCCCTGAAAATGTGGTGTCCGCGGTAGCTCACTATAGGGATTATGTGTTGAACGTTGAAACTTTGAAGCCTTATATCTCGCTTTCGGTGTGGTAAATAATCCTAAAAATTTAATATGATACAGGTAATATGTCAACTAAAAGTAGTATGAATATAAACGAAATCTGATTGGAAATGGATTTCACGACAACTACCTTAATCCAACTTCGGCGTACAAAAAACATAAGAAATTATGCCCAAAAAGGATATAATCATCTAAACACACTTATATAGAAATATAAGAGAAATGAAAATATCTTTCACGTATTACCACACAATGATTATATCCGACTTATATTAGCATATGTATCATTTCAAATTTCCCGCTCATGTATCATTTCGAATTTCCCGCGAGCACAACAGCAGTTCGGGTGATTTCGTACACCTTCGGAATCGTATGAGCAAGAGCTAGACGCTTCTCACACAGACTCGTATATAATATAAAGAGACACACTCACAGAGAGAGAGAGAGAGAGAAAGAGAAAGTCGCATGGAGGCAACATAACGCTTTTTTCTTACGTGACGATTTCTACCAGTCAACACCTACCGCAGGCCGCGTGAAGGAACTTCGTTCCAAAAATTCGTGATTATACCAATTTTGAAAAGAATCGAAACATAATCACAAAACTCTTCCGCCATATTGGAACCTGCCAAATTTCACGATAATCAAACAACTAGAAGAGGGTCAAATTTAACTTGTAAGATTTGATTACAAACCCAGACAGACATCGGAAATGGTGAAACTAAATAAAAGTTTGTAGAAGCACGTGATGTAGTGAATATTAGGCAAATAATCCTTGAAAAGTCACTGCAATGAACAACACGGGGTTGATTTATTCTACTAATGCGGCAAATGAACCATTGTGTCTTCTTTTGTTAAGTCATCAACCACACTTTCTAGAGCTGTCCACCCTTGTAGGTGGTCAAGGTTCCTTTTCAAGGTGACAGTCCAATAAACATCAACGATAATTCCAACAAAGTGACTTTTGTTCTGCGAAACTTTGGTGGGCAAATTTCGCAAGATATAGTGTGTGTGGTCAAAATATTCTCAAGTTGGGTATTTCACCTCGGAGATCTTATCTCACCGCAGATTTCAAAGAAGAATATAATTCTTGGCTAACGTCTCAATCATTGCATACTTTAGTAGTCGGAAAAAAGTCGCTGGTATGCCACAGGTATTTTATGCTCATTAGTGGAGTCAAGTTCACACCCACACATTCTGAAAGTGAATAATCAAATTCTTGGTGAGTTTAGATCGTGATCGAGTGCCTTGACTCCAATGATATTCAATTGGAATCGACTAAATATTATAATAATATAAAATTATACATGGAATTATACACTTCTATTTTTCGATTTTGTGCTCTCTTATAAAAAAATAACGAGAAGTTGGCTCATATAATATAATGATGAACCAATAAACACGTTACAAAAAATATCGTATCGTCAATTTATCATCGGGAATATTTTGTAATTGAATTGCGTTAGTTATTATTGGAGGTTCGGGAAATTGTAATGTGAAGGAAATTGTACATATCGTTTTCTAAGTAAACCGGTGAATATTTTCACATTGGAGGCGAGAATGATTATCACCTGTTCAGATTCCTCGTAATAAAAGAAAAAAAAATATTAACTTTTCAGGAAACTTTCGATGAACAGAGTTTAAAAAAATTTGAGTTGTTGATTTTTGATCTGTTACCTACTACAAAATGATACAAACGAAACTTACGGCAAAGAAAGTATCATAAAACAAATTTGTCATAATTTTGTTCGTATTCCTTTGTAGAATGAATCATAGGCAACAATTCAACATATCGTGCGGGTCTACAGAATTGGTAGAACTTGTTTTATAGGTCTTTGCTTATCACAATAAGTCACGTAAAATATATTTCTCTATTACAAAAGAATTGAGGGGGTTAATAATTTCGATGACATGTGGAATAAATCCTTAGCTAGATTCCAAAGCTCCCCAAACTTCTGCAGATTTGGTAGAACATATAGCACTGAAGGGGTGATAATTATTTCGTCTATACCATCTTGCTTTATGTATGGTCTTGGAACCAAAAATATTGAGTTATGTCTTTCAAGAATTGTAGTTTTCTTTCATGAATACTGTTCATTACTTGAATAAAGAATATTTGGTGAAACTAAGTAAATATTTCAAATATATAATTTTCTATATTAGAGATATTCAATAAGTTTGTATCAAATACATCATTTCAGAAGAAGAAAGCGTTATCTCAGTTAAAGACTTCAGAATTGAACATATGTATCATCTCCAATGAAGAAATTGTTAAATTGTTTTTATGTGTGTGAAAATCAAAATAACCAGTTGAGTTATGATTTTTTCTTTCGATTTGAGTTAGATTACACGAAAGTATTAGTTAAGTACTTATCTTCTGTTAGATATTCACAAAAAATAACTTCATTTTTTGTGTGGATTTTTCAATTCACAAAAAAATATTTATATTCAATATTCAATTGAGAATGTTTCCTGTTTCAAGTTTTAGAGATATTTCTTACTTACAACTTTTTATCGTTTGTGATTGATTGATTGATAGATTGATTGATGATAATACCAGCAACAATAAATGAATTGATAAATCTACCTTTCTAACTGGGCGCGTCATGGGTTTTTCTAATATAATTTATGCTGCGAGTAACTCATTTTTATGATATATGTTACTGACAAGTTCTAAGGTTTTCTGGAATTTATTGACTAGAACTCGAAAAATAAGAAAATCAATTTAAAATCTTAAATAAGTGCAAACGACTAGATTATATAAAAAAATCGACGCCTCTATTATTTGCTATGAATCAAGGTTGAATTACACCTAAATAAATTCTCAGTCCCAATTGATCTGCAACAATCTGAATGTAATATGAAAAAATTATCTATTCAAATTCATATATGAAATAAATTAACGTGAACTAAAATGGATTATTGATTTTTCCCCAGTTAGTATGGTATTTGAAATAAATTTGATGTAAACATCCAAAAAATGGCTGGACACAAACATAAAATTGGTATGTTTGAAGGTTGTAGACGACGTGGTAACTTGATCACTCTCGGTTCGGACGTCCATCGTCTTAATGGATTTGAAAGGTTTTCACGACTTTTCGAATTCTTGTATCTGCAATCGTCTTCAGGTGAATACTCACAGTACAGGATTCACCTGAAGACGATTGCAGATACAAGCATTCGAAACGTCGTGAAAACCTTTTGAATCCATTATGACGATGGACGTCCGAAACGAGAGTAATAAAAATAGCACTCTATCCATTTCCTCATTTCGTTTACTATAGGCTAATGTGAGAGAGCGATAAATAATTACTGCACTGTAAAACCAAGTCGTCTTCGCCATATTCCATAGGCATACGAGGTTAAATCTTAAGTTGATGCCATTGGATAGCTTATGAAATACTAAGATAGGAAAGTGCTAGTAGATATAGGACATCATGATTGAAACATATCTAGAATTTTCCGGAGAACCCAAAAATGCAATAATATACTAGTTCCCATAAGAAAAAACAAGTTTATATAATAACTTTTCAATGCGACGTTCTTTTTCAATATTATCAATAGAGATTTTCGATTTTTTAGTGTTACTAACTTCTTGAACTACATTCCATAAAGCTGTTGTGTTTGATTTGTTGAGTTCTATTTTGTTTTTATAGTATTCGAATTTAGTTTTTTCAATTAGAAACGACAATTTGTTTCTATATTTTTTGTAGCGTAGTTTTAGTTCGGTATCATTTGGATTCAGCCATTTTATTTTTTGCGGTAGTTGAGTTAAGTAAAGCATGTGTCATCCAAGGAGCACCCTTCACATTTTTCCGTTTAAATGTCTTTGTATATGTACAGTCGTCTATGTATTTTTGAAGTGTTTCAATGAAAGTATTTGTTGCATAGTTAGGATCTGGATTCAAGTATAAGAAATCCCATGATTTTTGTCTTATTGTATTTTTAAGTTTTGTTTCATCTATGTATTTCACTATTTTCGTTCCTTGGGGCATTTGGTCTTTTCCAGAATTACCTGTAGTATTGTTGAGAAATGATCTGTAATTTCGGTTTGTAATACTAGGGTCAGTATTTGATCAAGTACGTTGAATTTTGATTTTAAGAATATGTGGTCGATACATGAGCTATGTCCACGATGTTATTCGGACTACTCGGAATATGATGGCTGAAATTTATAAATTGAGTTAATATATTGTAAATGGTTGTTTTTTTTATTATTAATATTTATTTCAATTTATCTATTTTCATATTATTATTAATTTTATATAAGTTATTATCTACTTAATATTGGAATAATTAATATCTCAATTTCTGCCTACCTCTATATTTATAATCAAGTATAATTATTATGATAAGCATTATTATACTTTTTATTGTAATAAACTACCTTTAGTTACGCCGTTGTCACATACATTTCACTCAGAAAACTTTCTATTGTTATGTAAATTAAGGTGACCCTAATTTAGCACTGATTTGGGGTGTGTACGTCTTAAATAACTGAAATATGGAATTTTAGAAAACTATCATTGCAAGTTTACAATACAACATTTAAGTTGTTTAATGGGTTCTGTCATTGCAAATTTATATTTTATCACTCTCTCTCTCATTAGGAAAGGGAGTATAGCTTTGAGGGTTGCAGGTGATCGCAACGTTTTCCCCCCTCTGCGTTATCGACTGCGTACATTTAATCACCAAGATAAAATCAGATCGGCTCTCCGACTCAGTACAATTTAATTATTCTTCTTAATTTTCCCCGAACTCAACTCAATTGATATATCACACTATGAGATCTTATCATTTTAACTGTAGGTATAAAATATCAAAGAGGAACAACGGGAAGAAAAAAAACATACGAACTGTTGAACACCTGTAATTGAGTGTTGGGTTGGATTATAAATATGGGCGGTACTATTATCCATATCTCAAGCATAAATCCTGAATCTATACAGTGCCGGCTGCAGAGTGTTGCCATTTTATGAGACAACAAAAATCCTTAGTTCAATTGAAATCAACATTTTATGAAAATACTCAATATACGCTATCGATGTTCCATTACTTCTTTTCTAGGAATAGATAGGAACAAATGTTTTATGGGATTTCATGATCTATTTCAAAAGCAATCACAGTCGTGTCTCATTCACTTCAATTTAATCAATCCATGGAGTTGTGAAGCTATCGAATCAGTCAGGTATACAAATATGTGTTTGAACTTATGAAATATAAACAAACAAACTTCGAGTTTATCGAAAATTATGATAACATTATTTATACTAGACATACTTCAAGTATAGACAAAACTTATAGAATATTATAGTCAAATAAGCTTTGAGTTTATCGAAAATGGTACAAAAATCATATATATATATTATATATATATATATATATATATATATATATATATAATCATTTATACTATAGGACTATAGGGAATCAAATTATTCTTTTCTCAAACATATGTTATCTATCAATTGGTTTGAATTGAATATTGAATCAAATTCAATAATAAATGCTATCAAAAAATATGATTTTTCCTATGCTACTCTCCACCGGCGTTTGAAGACTAGTGAAAACGATTATGTGGAATATGTACACCGAATGAACTCAATTTTCTATGGCCCCACACGAACCAAATTTCTGCAGCTTGTTGGGGAATTCGTAAAAAAGATATACAAAGGAGGTTTATTTTCTGGAAGCGTTGCTAGCAAAGGTTGGTTTCATAACTTCAAGCTGAGAATTTGAAGAAACCTGAACCAACATCAGTTGCAGGAGTCAAAGACTTCAGCAGACAAGCAGTAGAGCGATTTAATTCCCTACTAAAGGAGACAGTACCGCGACATTACATTCGTCCAGATATGTTATTTAATATGGACGAGACAATGCGAGAACGCCCTGGTGGAACTCGGGAATTGTGGACCAACGGAAAAAAACAAGAATGCTTCTAAACAAAGCGAAAAGAACGCAGGTACCACTTCACTGGGAGAACCATAGATCTGCCCATGGAGAGTACGAAAAATCCATACGGCAATCCCAGGGAGATAGATTGCCTACTGCTGGAACATTAACACAATGTCCTCAGCAGCAAGGCTTTGCAAAATTATCTCAAATGACATCCAGGGTATAATGTCCCTACTTGATGGAAATAAAACTAGATCAGCGGAGGAGACTTCACAACACCTAATCTCCATACACTTTGCTGAATCAGAACCGATTACTCAGCTACCCTTGAGGACGAGCCATATGAGAATATCTCAAATGGACTACAGAACGGCTTTAAAAGTGGTAACGCATGAGAAGGTAAGATGAGCTGTGGAATCCTTCGCACCATTCAAATAACCGGCTCCTCTTCAAGAAGGGCTGGATAGTATCATGAGAATACTTCGATCATGTCTGGCCCTGGGCTACATACCAGAGGCATGGAGGCCAGTAAAGATCGTCTTCATCCCAAAACCTGGGAAAACCGACTTCTTCCAGGCCAAGGCCTATTAGCTAACATCTTTTCTCATGAAAATGCTCGGAAGGCACATCAGAGAACAATCGCTGCAGTGTAATCCATTGCACAAGCAACAATATGCCTACCAAGCAGGAAAGTTCACGGATACAGCTCTCCACCACCTTGCTTGTAGGAGTACTGGCTAGTGGGAAGTCCGCAATGGAAGTCTTCATTGGCATAGAAGTAGCTTTCGACATCATGGCACTCGAGTCTATCTGCCGCGGCATGGAATCGATCCCACCCTTATTAGGTGGATCAAAGCTATGCTATCACAACGAGTGGTAATAGAAGGAATATACTGGAGAACCGTAGCTGTCAAGGTATCAAGGAGGTGTCCACAGGGAGGAGTTTTATCACCCCTATTATGGTGCCTAGTAGTAAACGAGCTTCCCACAGAACTAAATGAGTCAGGACTATAGACACACGCGTATGCAGATGACTGAGTCATCCTGGCTCAAGACCAACCGGTGAGCCTGCTAGGAGAAATCATTATGACAGCTCTTGATAGAGTAGAACAGTGGTGTTCTGTTGGTGGGCTGAGAGTTAACCCGAAAAAAGCAGACCTGATTTTTTTCACCAAAAAACGCAAAATAGGAACTCTTCCAGAGATACGTATCCCATGGGGACAGCTTCCGTACAAAGGATTGACCAAACACCTTGGTGTCATCATATACTCCAAGTTAACGTGGAACGAAAAGATTGAAAATCGAACCAAGAAGGCTACCTGCTTCTATTGGGCATGCAGAAGAGCATTTGGTAACACGTGGGGTATATACGGTGATTATTCGGCCGACACTAACGTACGGATCCATCATTTGGTGGACCGGTACCACGAAAGTCAAGTCCAGAAACGAACTTTGAAAAGTACAACGTCAAGGAATAACAGGTGCCATGAGGACGACGCCTATTAGAGCTCTAGAAGTTCTACTAGGACTACCACCTCTGCACCTTGTCATTGTGCATGAAGCCATGCGTACTGCATACAGACTCAAAGGCGCAAGCCGATGGATCGATACTGAGGCAGACCTTGGTCACTCAGATATTTGAAACAAGGCAAAGGAAGGATGTCAGTTTCTATTAATGGAAAGAGGCAGTACCCCACCTGTTCTGGATTTCAGGAAAGGACCCAATATAATCATCTCCACAAAGGAGTATTGGAAAGACAATGCGCCCGGCAGACCCCCAAACCATGGATCAATCTGGTAGACAGACGGATCAAGATTTGGGGGAATGTCCGGCGCAGGGGTCTACGAAGAAGGAACAAAGAGAGAAATCACAGTTACCCTAGCAAATATGCCTCAGTATTCCAGGCTGAAGAATATGCCATACTCACCTGTGTCCAGGAAAACCTCGACAATAAAAGTCGGGGACTTACTGCTATCTACTTGGGCAGCAAAGCTGCGTTAGGCGCAAACAGGATTGTATCCAAAGTGATGTCCGAGTGCACAAACGCAAGAGAAAGTTAATCGAAAACAAGCGTAGTCGTTCTCATATGGGAGCCAGGACACTCAGGAGTCCCCGTGAACGAAGAGGCAGACATATTAGCCAAGAGTTGATTTCACAAGTCTACTCTGCCATAGATTGTTAACAACCTTCTATTTGCATTTCGTCGATCTTGCATTTGACACAGTAAGTCACTCTGATCTCCTTGATACTCTGGAAGAAATGGGATTTAGAGGAAAAATTCTTAAAAGCTACTGTCCGGTTTCTTATAACTAAATTCAAATTTTTTGATGTACATCACCTGAAAATAATGTACTATGCATTGGTTCAATCACATTTGATTTATGGTATAATATCCTGGGGTGGAGTTGCATGTTGTTATTTGAAAAACTTCAAAGTTGTTCAAAAATGCATTTTAAAAATTATAATTGACAGACCTCGTTATTATCATAGCGATGATATATACAGTTAATGACAGATATTGGATAGTCGACAACTATTTCTCATGATGCTAATTCAATTTCAACACAAAAATATTTTTAACAGTCAATCCATAGAACACAATTATTTCACAAGATACAGGAAAAAATAATTAGAAGTTCCTAGAATCCATAAAGCTTTTGGACAAAAACGTCCTTTTTTTGCACCAAAGGTATATAGTGCAATACCAAAGGATTCCAAAAGTTTTCATTCAAGTCGAAATAAAAAAAGTGGATTTTGCATATGCCGCGAAAAACTGCGCATAGTCTTTTAATTTGCAAATCTTAGGATCTCCATCATAACCTAACTTTCATACTGGTAGTTGATGAAATGAATGAAATAAGTTAATAAATTCAAACTGCTAAGGTGGATAATGAAAAAAATATAAACTGAATACAATACTACACTCCAAAATAAATATTGTAAAATTTCCCACGCACAGGTTTCATCCTCTGTGGGGCGTGCATATATTTATTAGAAAACGTCTGAAGAGACCAACTTTCTAATTTGTTATACAGCTTTTCAAGTGACATGTGTTTTCATATGTCTATGTGTTTATACACTTAATCGTAATTAATTGTATCATCTTTTTCTTGTAGAATGACCTAAATAATATCATATCATCTATTACTCTCTCACTAGGTTTAGTTTAGATCTTGATTATTCTTTTTTTCATAAATCACAAAATCTCAACCCATTAACCTTTAGTATAATATTAACCACCCACAAGCTGAAACTGTCAGCTTCTCTGGTTATCTTTTTTGTTCATGTACTTGTTCTTCTACGGTTAATTTTTTTTATTGATATGTTATGTATTTTTTGGTGAATAAACTTTCTGGGAAAGAAAGGAAAGACTCAGTCGGACCGGAACCGATCTTGGGAATAATCAGCAGCATGACAATCTCAAACATGGAGAAACTGCTGCACTACACTCCAAAACAATTGTCTAAAGATATCCTGTCACTTAACAGACGGGACATCAAGACGGTGACTGGGCTCCTAACGGAACAGAATTACCTGAACAGGCACATGGAGCTCATCGGGATCACATATGATCCCCTAAGCAGATGGTGCCTGGAGGATGACAAGACAGTGTCCCGCTTTAGTGCAACATAGGGATATCAACCTTGGGAGCAGAATTCTGAACCTAGAGGACTAGTCTGGTCAACAAGTTCAAAAACGTGAAAAATAGAGATAAAGGTCCTAAAAATATGAGCGATGGCTCATTCGATTCGGAATCACCTCTAGAAAAATGTTTTTGAAGGATTTTGGTGCAGGTTAAAAATTTGTTTTTTGTTAATAACTTGAAAAATATTAACATTTAAGCAATTTTGAAAAAAGATCGTTAAAGAGGAGGAAATTTCCAATAAAAAAGTTCCGAATCCCGGAACTCTATCTCCATTATTTATAATTTTAATTAGACGTTGAAAATAGGGCTCCGCGCGGCTGTTACAGCATGCGCGCGCCGCCGCTAAAGAGAGTTCAGCAATAAAAATAATTTTTTTATAACATAAAATGTGATTTTAAAAATTTGAAAAAATTCTAGTATCTTCTTAACACTTGAAAGAATCGAGCCCTGGAGAAAAAAAAAGTTTAATCATCATTTTTCAAAAAGTTATTCAATTGTTAACTAACAAATTTTTCCAATCTCCATTGGCATAAACAATGGAATGAAAGGTATAAATAATTGGCCTATAAATTTTAAACTCCGTGGAGCCCTTTTGATATATGTACTTCATGAGATCCTGCGGTTAATTTTCATTAAAGTTAATTAATTTGTTAATTATGATTTTTTATAACTATTGAAAAATTAAAAATCTAAAAAATGTTGATAAAAATTTTTTTTTCAATTAATATTTAGCTATGCCTGTTTTCACATTGAACAATAGCAGTAATTAACATAGGTTATGAATTTTTACTTTTTTTATAAATTTAAAGATTAAAAAATAATGATTTAAAGAAAAAAAATATTTCTTAATTTTAATTTTTAATTGTTTAAAAATGATTTTTTTATATTTCGATTGTTTAAATAATTAGTTAAGAAAAAATTTCTCTTTTAAAAATCATAATTTACACTTTTAAATAGTTGAGCAAAAAAAAAATTTTTTTTATTAATTATATAATTGTTTATTAGTTTAACAATTTGTTATAAACAAATATCGACCAACGGTATATTTTTTTTCTGAAGCAGAAAAAAATTATAAAAATAGCTATATATAATAAAGTGAAAAAAAATTTATTATAATACTTTTTAATATCATACGATACGGTAATTATAGCGCCTACTTGATTTGTCAATTAAAAAATTGATATATCTTTTAAACTATTAGAGATACGATAAAGGATATTCAGGTCTTCTTTATAAAGGATGAATTTTTCTTTCAGATAAATTTTAGATCAAGTTTGTATCTATTGTTTATTAGCTATTAATGCATTTGTTTATAAAAATTCTGTATTTTTTTTTACTTTTTCGTATCTTTTGTGATCTTTAACTTGTTAAATTATGCAGATACAGCAAAAAACCTTGAAATAATTTTGTTGAGGGATAAATTGCCTAACAAATTATTAATTTATCATATTTTTATTGCTAATTGTTTAAATAATATACTTACTGTGTTTGGTGTTCATTTGACTGGAGTTCCGTTGAATATAAATGTATTCTATATTATCATGTAAAAAAACAAAATTCTTTTTGTTTATATTATTTTAAATTGTTTCCGTTATATACTAAACAGTTTAAAAGACTTTTCGTCAAGATTCTACTTATTTTTTTTAATTTTCATTCCAAATTTCTTGTTTTTATTTTATACTATTTCATTAATCTATTCGAAAAATAACTTTCTTTCGGTCAAAGCATATAAGATTTTTTATAATAATGAATTGAGGTGCTCGAATAATAATAAAATTTATTCGATTACATTTATTTTCTTTATTTTTATCCTTTACAGTATCGCAAATTGTTTATACGGTTTTTGTTTTATATTTGACGTTTTCTTCTTTTTTCAAGGGAGAAATTTGTGAGAATACTTGGCTCATCAACGTTGAAGTCCGAGAACTTCCACCGTTTCTTCGACTGCATGATCTTCTATTTGATCTTCTTCTTCTTCTTCTTCTTCTGAATCAGTATCCTCTAATCCAAAGATTGATCGTTTGAATCTTTCATAAGCTAATCGTTTTGCATTTCGCTTTTCTAACTCGATTTCCGAAATATAATCAAAACTTTCATCTTCATCGTCTTCCTCATCTTCATCGGCGTTTTCAGTAAGTTCAACCAGGTCAGTAGCATTTGAACAGCTCTCCCCTTTACATTCCTTACATGCTCTAGTACACTTCATCCCAGCTTTTTTGCAACTACAATTTTTGCTGCAATTTGAAGTTGAGCAACTCCAGTGGACTAGTTTCAATAAATCTATTGGTGCCAAAGGTTCTGAGGTTCTGATTGGTAAAAGAGTTTCCGTTTTCTGCCATCCCAGTCTTCAGGATTTTTAGAATTACCAAGCCATGTCTGCACTTGATAATGAGCTCTTAAAGAATGTTGATGTGTAGCAGAAGCTGTTGGTGGTAAAGTTGCCAAATTTACTGCGGTAGAGTTTGTGACACCAGTTGAAAAGCGTTGGATTCTACACTGGTTAATCGTATCTTCTTTAGCTGCAAATAATTTCAGCATAACTCGCTCTCCAGCTTCTTTTATCTCGCTGACTGACGATTGAGGGTTATAAAACTTTTTTACTTCCAGTTTCAAAATTGGGTCTTTCTGGATGCATTCCAGTAAGCTGTGTTTACCTTTTCTAAAGATGGAACTTACTGTATCACACCCAGTGAAAGCATGGCTAAATAATAACAAGTTCTTAAATTTGGCGTTTTTGTCAGCTGCGTAAATTACATCCGGAGAAATTCATCCTTTATAAAAAAGACCTGAATATTCTTTATCGTATCTCTAATAGTTTAAAAGATATATCAATTTGTTTATTGACAAAGCAAGTAGGCGCTATAATTACCGTATCGTATGATATTAAAAAGTATTATAATGAATAAAAAAAAAAAAATTTTTGCACTTTATTATATATAGCTATTTTTATAATTTTTTTCTGCTTCAGAAATAAAATATACCGTTGGTCGATATTTGTTTATAACAAATTGTTAAACTGATAAACAATTAAATAATTGATAAAAAATTTTTTTTTCTGCTAAAAGTGTAAATTATGATTTTTAAAAGAAAATTTTTTTCTTAACTAATTATTTAAACAATCGAAATATAAAAAAATCGTTTTTAAACAATTAAAAATTAAAATTAAGAGATTTTTTTTTTTTTTAAATCATAATTTTTTGTAAACAACAAAATACCAGAAAAAAATGTAAAAAAAAATTTGAATTTCTCTATTTGTTTATAACAATTTTATAAAAAATTACGTAAAAAATTCATAACCTATGTTAATTATGCTATTGTTCAATGTAAAACAGGCATAGCTGAATATTAATTGAAAAAAAAAATTTATCAACATTTTTTAGATTTTTAATTTTTCAATAGTTATAAAAAATCATAATTAACAAGTTAATTAACTTTAATGAAAATTAACCGCAGGATCTCATGAAGTACATATATCAAAAGGGCTCCACAAAGTTTAAAATTTATAGGCCAATTATTTATACCTTTCATTCCATTGTTTATGCCAATGGAGATTGGGAAAACATTTGTTAGTTAACAATTGAATAACTTTTTGAAAAATGATGATTAAACTTTTTTTTCTTCAGGGCTCGATTCTCTCAAGTGTTAAGAAAATACTAGAATTTTTTCAAATTTTTAAAATAACATTTTATGTTATAAAAAAATTATTTTCATTGCTGAACTCTCTTTAGCGACGGCGCGCGCATGCTGTAACAGCCGCGCGGAGCCCTATATTCAACGTCTAATTAAAATTATAAATAATGGAGATAGAGTTCCGGGAGTCGGGACTTTTATATTGGAAATTTCAAAATTGCTTAAATGTTAATATTTTTCAAGTTATTAACAAAAAACGAAATATCATTTTTTTTCATCTTATTTTGTTAATAACAATTGCAATTTTTAACCTGCACCAAAATCCTTCAAAAAAATTTTTCTAGAGGTGATTCCGAATCGAATGAGCCATCGCTCATATTTTTAGGACCTTTATCTCTATTTTTCACGTTTTTGAACTTGTTGATTAGACTAGACGTCAAGGTGATTAAGCTGAGGAAATTGCTGAATTTCGTCGAAGAAATCGGCATGCCCAGCTGATTCTCAGATCAAGTGGGCGCACAATGGGTCAAATAGAGAGGCCTACGAGCAAAGGGTTTCTTCGGAACCGGAATGACGAAATTGGAATGACAACGTCTTCCAACAGACATAAAAGAGGATAGACAAACCGACAGACAAGAATGCTAGTTATTATTGCCGTGTCATCCAGTTCTGAGCTATGTTGAAAGTGTCAAGTTTCTAGCTCATCAGGAAATTAGTTTGAAATTAATTGCAAAACTTCAACCGAACAGACAAACGAACAAACATACAGACAAAAAAAAGAGTTGATAAAAACGTGGCAATAAAATCGTTATAGTTTGTTTTTGTTTTTCATTCATCATTCAAACCAAGTCGTTCTGCATAACATATGATTGAGACAAAATTCAACTGGGCTAGTCCAACCCACACCCACATGAATTCTTCAGTCGCAACTCCTAAATATTTTATACGGTATCTGTACACAGACTCAATGTTGATACCAGTGTAATTATGGCACTTAATAAAAAGATATCGGACGGCTCTTTCAGATATATAGTTATTTATGTATACTAAATATTCATGTCTTATTCGATATGAGCGTTTTACTTAGACGGAGTTATTTCTTTTTCTCACATTGATCATCGATCTCACACTGGTCAATAAATCCTACGAATATCCTTTTGGTTATGACCACCTTGGCGAAGATGTTATTTACAGCTAGACGGAGTTGTTTCTTTTTCTCACATTGATCATCGATCTCACACTGGCTTTATACATGTCTTTCTACAATATTTCTCAGTTATGCCATTTTAATTATGTTCGGTGTTTCCGATGAGGAATGAAATTATTGTTATTAGGGTCGTTTCCACTTATCGCTGTCTCATTTGTCTAATGAATTTTATGTTTTTATGAAAAGTTTGACGTGAATAAATCGATAGCGAAGATATTGCAATCATCGAGCTAACAAATCGTGTCAGAAAAAATTACATTTCCATTGGAAACAAAAGGAGCATTTCTATTTTTGCATAACCTTCAACTTTTCAATCAAAAGTTGGAAAATGATTCCTCACTAAATGCTACCTAATATTTCTATATAATCTGACTCAAATCAGAAGTAAAAAGTTTAGCTAGCACATAAGGATTCAGACAGTTCGTGGGATTCAAACTTATTATCACTTAAAAAAATAATAACTTATATTTATTCATATAGTTTAACTTTGAATTCGAGAAATATTGAAACACAATTATGTTCTGTTTGTCAGCGGAAGAATAACTCAAATAGTATCTGTTTGACACGAGCAAATTGATCTCAAATGAAAGGAGCATACAGGTAAATAAAAATTATCAATTCACATAAATTATCACGATTTTTACAAGCTTTCATTTAGTTTCAACTGTCCCGATGTGTGTAATCAACGACGAGTACTGACTTGAATGTGCATGCGTTGAGTCGAGGCGCATACATATGCACATTCGAATCTGAATTCGCAACGACTCTGCGCATGTTTGAGTTTAACATGCGCTGAGTTGTTGTGAATGACACGTCCAGATTTAAATGTGCATATGCATGCGCCTCGACTCAACGCATGCCCATTCAAGTCAGTACCCGGCTTTACAAGTTGAATTTGTCCCACTTCTAGTTGTCCTATTAACATGAAATTCGGCAAGTGTTCATGATTCCCGTGACAATGAATTATGGAATTCTTGTTAGAGATAAAAACAAAATGGCGACTCCAAGATGGCGGATGAGATTTATGATTATGGTTCGATTTATTCAAAATTGTTATGTGGAGGTTTTCGGTGTCGGATATCATTGATTTTTTGTCACAATTTATGAATTCAAGATGGCGGCTCCAAGATGGTAGAAGAGTTTTTTAATTATGATCCAATTCTACCCAAAAATGGTATGTCGGAGTTTTTGTGGTAGCAGATGATGAATATATTGTCAAAATTCATAAATTCAAGAAGGCGGATGCAATATGGTGACGAGTTTTGAGGTTATAGCTCGATTCAAAATTGGTGCGGGGGGGTTTTGGGGTCGGACATCATGATGTTTCTCTCAAAATTCATGAATTCAAAAGATGGCAACGTGTTCATTATGGCCCGATTCCATTCAAAATTGGTATATGGATTTGTTTGGGGTCGGAGAATATTCATTTTTGTCAGAACTGATAAGATGACGGATTTCATGGATGACCAAAAATAATTGAATGAAACTGATTGAAAAAAATTTAAAATAAACTTTTATTCGAATGCACTAGAAAGAACAAAAAATATTTGATTGTTTGTTCTAGGTTATTCTGTCAGTAGCAGATTCGAAAGCTTGCTACGAATATAAAAAAGGTATTCTTGCGCGGCAAGCTTTTGAATCGATACTCACAGAATAACCTAGGTCAAACAATTAAATAAATTATTTTTTACTTTTTAGTGCATTTGTATAAAAGCTTGTCCCTTTTTTTGTAATCATTTGTATTCATTTGTGTGTTGTGTTCGAATAGTTTGTGAGTTCTATGAAAAGACCAATTGTTTGCCGATATTGGTATGGAAGTTTGACGTTTCAAAATTGGATCATTCATTTTTCCAAAGCACACTATTAAAAAATAATAATTTGCAATGTTGTACGGTAGAGACACTCAATACCTCAATGCATACAAATTGTAACTTTTTCTAAGGTACATATCAATTTCGAATTGACTGATTTGAGACTGTTGGAAAACTAGATCGAAAAGAAATATTACGTAGTATAAAATAGATGTTAAATTTCAAAAATAAGTGATGAATACAAGGAAACCACGTCATTTTCTGTTTAAAACAGTTTATCTCGAAAACGGTTCGAAATCGAAATAGGATTATCTGAACAAAGTCAATCTAAAATTGGATGTAGAGCTCAAACATGTGGAGATATACAGGGTGTTCCATTTGAAAAAATTGACTTCCACTAATTTTTTCATGTGAACAAAGTATCTGCATTTTTTAAAGACCCTGTATGAGGCAAATAAAAATATGACTCAAAGTGAAGATCCTCATGGTATCACTCCACTCCTTTCCGAATTTGATCGTCTTAGTACCAGATAGTTCAAGATTATCAGCGTTTATAAAAGTAGATGTTTGTCAAAAAAAATAGAAATTAACTTATATCTTGTGAACGGTAACATATAGGTATGGGGAAAAAGTACATGAAGTTGTTGACAAAGTGATAAGAAATCATAATATGATGTTCTATTTAGGGTGTTCCATTTGAAAAATCAAAGTAGCCGCTACTTTATAGTAGAAGCGGCAACGCCGCATCGTCTGACATTTTAAGCATGTGGATCATATTAATTCATGCATACTGTGAGATTTTCACGTTGATCCGTTGTCTGGTTTGCCAGAAACGTCTAATTTACACTCATCGTGAAAAGCCCTGTATATATAATGTGAAATGCACAAATTACAGATGCGACATCTATAATTTGCGGAGTGAAACACAACCTAGTGCTGTGGAGTTCGAAGGCAGGAAATTTCGTGCAACATCGATGGGTCACCAACAAATAAATGTCAGTATAGGCCAATCCACAACACCAAAGGTCAAGCTTCCAGTGGGTTCAGAGTAACGCAAACAATCAACAAAAGACGAAAGATAATTTTGTTTCAACTTCAAGGGAGCCCACCATCCGCCTACAGCTGTTTCATGGTTTCCCAATCATTAGGACGGCTTGTGGTCTTCCTATATATATATATATATATATATTCGTATATATATATATATTCATATATATATATATATATATATATATATATATATATATATACTGTTATTTAAAGTTACTGAAGAAGAAACAAATATAGTTTCGATAGCTTGAACAGAAAAAAAGAAGTTTTTTCAAAATACGACTGCAACACCTGCCTAATACATCTATTAATTATTCAGTCGAAAAAAAAACTTACATACGGTTTATTTTATTTTATTATTTTTCTTTTTGTTTCCAAAATCTACTACTACTACTTACTAATTTTTTTATTAATTTCAAATCTTCTAAGCAAGTTGCTTTTTGAATTCAATTTAATATGTTCATAAATAAATACCCATATAAATAGTTCTTATGTCCGGCTATGTATTTTACCTTTTTCCCATTGATTCTTTTACATTATTCTCTTTACCTCAGCTAACTCAATCGATACGCCTATGGAATCTCAGGAGCAAGTTCCACTGTGGAGCCCTCTGGTAGTGTCCTTGATGTCAATTTCAGAAAATGCCAACTTATTTCTGCTTAATCATTGAAAATAATGCGGAAATCAATCAAAATAATAATTTCCTTTACTCAGGAAGACTTACTGTTACCTATTCTCCGATAATTAACTTAAATTAGTGCTTCATAGCAAAATATACATAAAAAAATGTCACTTCTTTCTTTTGCTGGATGAAAGTACGATTAGAGCTATAAATTGTGCCATAACTTGAGAGTGAAACAGTGGAAAGTAGAACAACAACGATCTCCAAGCGCCTCAGGATGAAAATTTGACTCGACATCTTTTTACAAGCTTTTATTCACATTCACCTGGTCCGGCGCCTGTCTGTGTGTCTGTCTGTGATCAAATCTTGCAAGTTAAATCTGACCCACTTCTAATCGTCCGATTGATTTGAAATTTGGCAGGTGTGCATAATTCCGGTGACAATGCATTCTGCAATTTTTGTTAGAAAGAAAAAACAAAATGGCAGTTCCAATATGACGGACAATTTTTGTGATTATGGTCCGATTCTATTCAAAATTGGTATCTAGTGGTTTTCGGGGTCGGAAATTATAATTTTTTTTGTCGAATAATTGCTTTCATTGTTTGATCTAGGTTATTCTGTGGGTAACAGATTCAAAAGTTTGCTGCGGATACAAAATAGGTAATCTGGCGCGGCAAATTTTGAATCTCTTACTCACAGAATACCTAACCTAAATCAAACCATGAAAGTAATAATTTTTTCCTTTTTAGTGCATTTGTAGAAATAAAAGCTTGTCTTTAATTTTTTTATATATAATTTTTTGCGTAGTATGTCAATGTGTTGAGCCAATTTGGAAGATCTTGCCTCAAATAAGCTATACCCACAACGTCTACATCCTTCAATGTATTCCACCTGGTGATTGACACATCCCGTATATTCCGATGTTCATGATAATTTTTACGTCCATCATCACCGCCGGCAGCCCAACGAGAATGAATAATTTCCACTGGAAGTCATCGAAAGCGAAGGCGCACGAATAGTTTAATAGTTTTTATCCGGCCATTTCGATGTAATCGATAGGGACGTGTGGAGTCCATTATTCCCTTTGGCATCACGCGGAGCTCTCATACATATGGAGAGAATGATTTCGTCCCGATGCGTGCTTGTACCATTATGCATATGAGCGTTGTGGGTGTCTGTTCTTTCATTTCCACCATCGAACTTGGCCGGTCGAGGTTCTTCGACCATTTGAGACAAGAGATCTCCTGAGAAGTTCTTAATTTTTTTTTTCAAATGAGCTTTCCTGCTACATTTTGAACCTCTAATCAGTGCGTTCGATGATACTTTCATGTCCTAGCTGTGAACGAGAAAACGACCGCCCATAAAAAAAATATTTATTGATTCTGAAATTGACATGAATATGTGTCAGGAAAAATAATCTTGTTGCTTGTCGCCCTTGTCGTTCACAACAAACCCGAAGTAAAATTGAAAAACTATTCACAAATTATAAAGAACAAAAAAAAATATAAAAAATACAATGTTGAGAAATCGCTTTTGTTGCTTAGATTATGTAGAAATGAATGAATAAATAATAATACCTGTCTGCCAGCCAGAATCCAAAACTCAAGGAAAATTATCTAATACTTATATACAGTGTGACACACTTAAGATGAAGACTCCCCTGTATTTTAGTCATTTTTGAAAGCAGATATTTGATTTTTGGTACAGACGAAGACCTACATGGGCCGCACTTTCCGCAATACTCAGCCCGAGTGACAGCTTCAAACCCAGCCTACTGCGATCCCGCGAAAAGGGAAATTCTCGATATTTTGCTTCGCATTGGAGATACCAAAAAATTCGAATTTTGACTTTCTTTGTAATTTTCATATTCAAGTCCGATTATCAATTAATGGTTCTGAATAAGAAGCTACAGAAATGATAAAATAGTCAAAATCAATGAAATAACTGAAACTGGAAATATATTATTTTATCAAATGTTAGTTAATCGAATTTAGTCTTCTTTACAAGCCTGTCTCCATTTTTCTGGAATTTTTCAATTTTCTGTTGAATATGATTGGTTACGAATAATACCATTTGCCTAATTTTGGATGGAAAATCGTCATTCTCAATATTTCAAAGATATCTAATATTTTGTGTTTCAACAGTTTTCAATTTGGGCTAGAGTGTCATGGAAACCAATGAACTATTTATACCAAATGTCAGTTTGAAAGTAAATGCGTCAAAAACAGTAACAAAATACCCATTGAACGTTTTAATTTACGAGAAAAAATTGAAATAATAAGGTTATTTGGTGATGGTGCTCGAAGTAGCGGACGAGTTGCTCATGAATTCAACAGAAGACATCCGCAACGAAATCGTATCCGACATGGAACGTCAGCCTCCGAGAATGAACTTTTTACTCAAACCGGAAGTGTATTAAAGAATCGTCCAGCTATTGACAATCCACATCGAAATCGAAGGTACCATGTTGATGATAATCTCTTAGCTTCAGTTCGTGCCAATCCCAAAATTAGTTTGTGTGAAAGGTCTGAGCAATTAAATTTGAGGATAGAGAAAATCAGAAGATGTGTCGTTCGTCATGAAATCAAACCTTTTAAACCAAAGTTCTTGCACACATTGAAAGGAGGTGACGAATATAAACGATTAATTCACTGCTATTTGACCCAAGGTTTTTTTTAAATGATAGGAATTTCCTAAGAAAAATTTTGTTCACTGATGAGGCTATGTTCACTACCAATGGAATAGTATCTGCTCACAATTGCAGATGCTGTCCACCGAAAATCCCCACTGGGTTATAAACTGTAAGGACCAATACTCTCAAAAAGTTAAAGTATGGTGTGGTATTTTAGGCGACAGAATAATTGGACCGTTTTTCTTCAATAATACCATTAACGCTGAACGAATATTGATGTATTTTTATAATGAATTATGGGAAATCATTGATAATCTACCCCTCAATGTGCGACAAGAGATGTACGTTCAGCTAGACGGAACTTCCGTTCATAATTCTCGGATGGAACGCCCTGTATATTGTAACATTTTTTTATTTCTGAGACAATTCTGGATCAGAATGTGACATTTTAAAAAGTTTTCACGCCTACTTTTTTTTAGAGTCACATGATCGGATGTAAACTAATCTGTGGACCTCAGATAATGTCAAAAAATTACAATCGCAAAGTTTCAGTGACTAATATGATAGATAGGAATGAGACAAGTTGGAAAAATAACATTTTCGTGTCTTACTATTATTTTTCAAATAGCGACCAATTTTTGACAAGCACTTTCCGAAAAAAGATTTTTCTGAGGAATCTAAAGATACTGATTTATTTGCGATTGAAAATAAGGAAATAAATTAAATGTTATTAAGGAAAATACTGGATAATAATTTATTTACTTTTGTCAAGTGTGCCATGGATAGCCATGATGCATAATATTTTGCAGCTATTTTTATCAAGTGTTCTCTGGAAAATAAAACACCTAGGTAATGACAGTGACATAAGTTTCATGAGCAGACAGTTAAAGTTTTTTGATTTTCGTAAAATTTCAGTTTAATTTTTTTTCAGAATAATGTATACTTAAAGTGAAAAAGTGGATACGTTATTAATATTTGGAGAATGTCATAGAAATTCAAGCAATGCTGCTGAGTTGTATGCTCAGAGATATCCCAATCGGCAACATCCAGCCCATCAGTATTTTCCGTATGTTGAGAATCGTTTTAGGCAAGAAGGGAATTGAGAGGCGGAACAGAGGTTTATCATAGATTCGTCAAAAAATCATTTTTCGGAAAGGGCTTGTCAAAAAATTGTCGCTATTTGAAAAATAATAGTTAGACACGAAAATATAATTTTGACAACTACTACTAGTCACTAAAACTTTGCGATTGTAATTTTCTGACATCACCTGAGGTCCTCAGATTAGTTTACGTTCGATCATGGCCACATAGATGCAATAGTAAAAGTGACTCTAAAAAAATGAAATGTCTATGGTGGCACAAATAATATGTTTCGTGCAAACATATTCCAGCGTTTCATTGGAATATTTCCACTGGATACCTCCGGTCAGCAGAGTTCTTCGAAAAATTGTAGGTATGATAGTTATACCCTTATGAGGGGGCTGATTTGTATTTTTACTATGATCGGAAAAAAATATGTAATTCTCTACCATTGTAATAAACCGGAAACCCGCGGTCAACAAAATTACTCGAAAAATCGCAAGTATAAACTACCCTTATGGGGGGACTGATTTGATTTTTTTTTATGGTGACACAAAAAAATATGTTTTGTGCAATCTACATTTCGGCAGGTTTATGAGAGAAATCACAAGTACAAACTACACTTAATGGGGGTGGATTGGAATTTCCAATATGGTGGCACGAAAGCATTCCTTCATAGATATCAATTTTGCATTATGATCTTGATAATCGCATTACAAGTTATTATATTAAAATCGCTTATTACATGACAAGAAATAGAAAATTTTGATTACACCCTGAACTAATGCAATTGCTATCGTGGTGGCGTAGAAATACTCCAATCTACTGGAATTTCAGCAAATTCTATAGCTGCCTAGAAACCTCATTATATCTGTGCCTAGTCCTTTGTGGAGATTCTGCTGTGTTGAATTATCAATTCGCTCAGCGATCCCAAGTTCAATCTGAACCGAACCTCGTTGTTTTCTTCTGCTTCTGCCGGCCACTTCCATTGATGATGGTAACTCCCAATTATTTTTTGGGAAAGTATAAAATTTTAACTCCCCATTTTTTGGGTTTTCTCTGAACAGAGTGAAGATTGAAGGGGAAATATGAAATATCCAAAACTCAGTTCGCAGAAGGTGCGATAGGGAGCAGATATCCGTCAACCCCTGCACAACCGTCATTGTCCTCGTACAAAAAGGAGAAAGCTATCCAGGCTCCAAGATCCTTTATGCATGTCGAAGAAATACCATTTGAGAATACAGTTCGAGGGGCAAATAAATATCTAGGAATGAATCTTTTATGAAATTCATTTGAAACTTCCATCTGGAAAGAATCGTCAATCTAGCCGGGCCATCCTTCTGGAATCTCAGAGGGCTCTGCAGCAAATCCAAATAACCACAGAACGAATATACTGGAAATATCACATTGTAATGATCCCAAATGATTGTACGGCGTGATGGACCAAGAGGCTCCATCGAAAAAGCAGAACTTGCTGGTGTTCTGTGCCAACAGTGGTGCTGGAACAACTTCTGAAACTTTTTCCTTTCCATTTGCTCGTAGAAAAGGATGCCAGAAGAACTATTTCTTTTGGTGGAGAGACGAATAATTGGAAAGAACTATGGAATCACTCTGCACGTTGAGTGAAATCAGAAGCCACCACATTCTGGAGAAGATATCATACTCCTCAGTCACTCAAATTCAAGTCGACAAGTTCCTCCACCTCCTCTTCCCAGACTGATCAGGAGACCAGACACCCACAATGCAAAGTGATAAAAATAATATCTGATATTCAGGTAGCCCTGAAAAACCATGGATCCAATTAGATAGACTCTAAAATGGTTTGGAATTGCAGACAAGCCCCAGGAAGACTGTCTAGGAAAAACTCCACTTTTGGTTTCCAGGGCACAGAGAGGCTCATAAAATGATGTAGTAATATCACAGGCCTAACCCATCGAAACGCAATACGGTGCCAATCCTAGAATAGAGCAGGGATAATCTACGTATTCTCACAATACTGCGAATAGGACTGGGCTGAAGCTAGGTCAGACATCAGCCTGATGTTTCTGCAGCAAGGAATATGGATCAGCAGAGCCTGAGTTAGGTCTACAGGCCGGGCGTTTTTCCAGAAATATATTATTTGGATTTGCCAATATTTCATCTGAAAGATCCATGATACAGGTTATCTGTATCTCACGGAATACATATCTTCAAGTATTCATGCAATTTTCAAGCTCCAATTCTGGTGAGAAAGAGACCCCGATAGCATGCCAGTGATAAACTTGCCTAAACAATTATTGAACATTTTTGTTGAAGCATTTGTTGGTCATAGAATCTAAGTATTTCCTGCTGCCTAAACATATATATTGTGAGAAATATTATAATACTAATAATTTAATGATAATTTATTGAATCCTGTGTGATCAATACATGATATAGGATACGTCAAATACAAACATATTAATTTAAATAAGTATAGATGTAAGAAATGTAAAAATAAAAACATGAAAATAAAATTCAAACACATGTTGAAATGTTAAACAAATTATTTCACGTTTGAAAATTCCGAGACGCTGTAGAAACTATGTTCTTGCAGATATCTCAATCTCAATTTTGATTTGAACAAATATTGATAGGGAATATTCCTCAGACAAATAGGAAGATGGTTGAAAAATGTAACTCCTGTATATGATGGACTATTTTTATAAATGATAGTTATGATTAGGAATTCTGAAGAGATCTCCATTTCTAGTAGAATAATTGTGATGCTGAGAAACTGTGTCGTACATATGTTATGTTTCAGGAATAACATTATATATATGGAATGTTAAAATGTTATATTTCTTAAAATATTCTTTACAGGAATCTCCGATTCTCAAATTGACAATTAGTTGATGACTCTTTTCTGTAACACAAATATCTGTTGGAATTGCTGGAACGGCCCCAAATTTTATATTACAAAATATTAATGAGAATAATTATTGCAATAATATTAATTAGTTGAGTTTTATTGAAAATATTTTCAGTTGAAGAATAGCCTTATAGACATGCTTAACTTTTTGCAAATAGCGTTTATATTTGTTTCCCAACTCATATTACTGTCCATGAAGGTTCCAAGGAATTCAGTACATTCAGAAGGACTGATTACATCATGCATTACTTTGACTTCAATATTTCCCGTTATCCTAGATCTGCAATAAAATTGCATGCAGATGGTTTTATCTGTGTTCACTATTGTTCTCATTTCATGTAAATGTAGCTTTGTCTGTTTGCAGGATGAATTTTTAATTTAGCTCTTGAGGGATGATTTGGAGGTGGTAAAGCTTGTACCCTACGATGATGTGGTTGAAATCATTCATGTTTTATCGTCTTTCATTTTTCATTGCGGACAACTTCTCGACAATTTCAAATCCAGCGACTTACAGGTTTTCCTGCTTCTCCTTCCCTTTGTTTTGCCAAACACCCCATATACATTCGTAGTGATGGATATCTTTCGACATCAATAATGTTAACAAGTTTAATGTTTTAGCAAACGTGTGTCAGTCTCTAAAAATATGCGTGGATTAAAAACCAACAACAAAGAAAAACACATCTCAGGTTTGGTAAATCCGCTAAAATCTCAACATTGTTCAGATCGGTCAGTGATATTCCAAACCAAACAAGTATTTGCACATAATTATATCTTCCATATTTTTCAAACTCTATATGGGTTTTCAAGAGTTCTTGATTTTGTTAATGAGTGCTCCGAGATCATGGGATTTTTTTCTGCAAATGAGTAACCGATTGTAAAGTAATTTGATCGATTTGGCAGTGTCGAACAACCACGTTTTGAATGAGTAAGTGATAAAAGGTTCATATAATGACTTCAAATGAATATTTGTTACTTCTAATATTTTTTTGTAGTCGAATTTCTCTATAATTTCATTATATAATAATCCCCAACCGAGAGTGTCATTACCAGAAATAAGTATCTTCATTTATGCGTATGCATTTATGAATGAATTGGATTCAAAATTCAAACCAACAATGTCTGAAGTGGTCGAAGGATTGTGTGAACCATCTCTCTCAGTTTGAATAGGACTAATACTTGTTAGAAAGTATCTGAATTTCGATCTTATGTACGAGAGATTCTGGACTGAAATAGCCTGAAGATTTTTCAGTTGAATCATTTTCTTCGAGAAAAGAACGCACTATGTGAAGAAAGGAATCAACATAACTAATTTTGTGTGGGCTGATCAGTTCGGTATACCTACTGCGCGGAGTTTTATAGTTGTTCTACAAGCATTTGGTGTTGAAAAACGTGTGGAATTCGTGACTTGGCTATTGTTGTTTCTTGTTTGTATTGTTCGTTTACATTTCCCGATCACTAAAAAAAATACCCAATCGTAATCGAAACATGGAGATCGGGACCGGAAAGAAGTAACCACACTGATAGTGAATTCTGTTCCGCAAATGGGTGCACAGTATTTCCTGAAAATATCCATTGTACCGTGATATTTCAGCTGTTTTATTTATGTATGGCATTTTATCCAATAATTGACTTTTGTGAATTAAATCATTTTCCTGGATCCCGTAACGGGAAATGAGTTGTTAATAATTATATCGAGATCCAATAATAACCTTATCCTAGGACTCGATTGAAATATCGATGGAATTACTTAAAAAAATATAATTTTTTGAATAATTCTTGAACTGACAGCACCAAATAGAAAACATATTTTTCGATCATGGAAATGCCTGGTCCTTTCTATTGATCTGGCCAAGGCTTTCCATTCTGTAATTTATAGTTGGATGAACTGTGTGATTGTGGTGTCCGTATGGTTCCCTTGAAACAATGCAAAATTCTCTATGACATAGGATCTAAAAAAAATCAATTCACATCGAGATGAGTGAGTCTTTGGAATTAGAAAGTTTGTAGATGGTTTACTGTATTCTGTTGATACAATACTGATTTCAGAAGGAGATACAAAAGATGAAGTATGTGGCAGAAGGAAAAAAAAGTTATGAAAATTCAATGTATAAAAATTTCAAAATTATATAAATGATCTTGCATTGGTTATCAAAACTATAACTGCCCAAAAATTTACAGTAGAAATCATTGATATAATATACCATGATCGTTCTTGAGCTAGGATAAACGTATCACATTTTTCACAAAAGAATGTGGCAAATTTTATCGCCACTGTGATATTCCTACTGGAAGGAATATTATTACTTTATATAAATCTGTGGAAATCAGTATAACAATATTGTTTTGCCGCATGAAATGGTTTTTTAACCGACGAAACCAAAAAGGAGGAGGTTCTCTATTCGACCCGTATTTTTTTTCCATCATATTTTTTTATGTATGATCACGCATAACTTGTTACTGAGGCGTCCGATTCCGATAATTCTTTTTTCAGTGGATAGGGTGTACTTTGAATTTGGTCACATTCGAATTCAAAAGATGTTATCCACCCCTAAAGGTAGCGAAATGAAGGATATTGATCACTCACCCTCTGAATTCTGGTCCGTTAACCGATTCTTTCCGGCATATATATTTTATGAGAGGATGGAATGATATACAAAGTAATGAAATAAACGAAACAGAACAACGAAAATAATTTATATTACAACAAATAGTAAAAGTAGATAATCATATTATTCAACTGGTAAGGTGGGTAAGTAAGTATTTTGGAAGTAATCAAAAAACAAGTACGTAGTAATTGGTAGATTTTAGCCACAAAAAATTGAAAAATAAAAATTTTTTAACAAAAAATTGAACCGACGAAATACGGAACCGAAAAGTAAAAAATAAAAACTTTTTAACAAAAAATCAAACCGACGAAAAAATCAACTGAAAAGCAAAAAATAAATTAAACCTTCTTAGTCTAAATGATAATTGAGCTCCTAAACTTAAGTAAGTAACTGATTTTGAGTCGGCGCCAAACAAACTAGCAATTGAATTGGGTGAAGCGTAAAATGATGGCAGCGAGATGCACGGCTGCGTTTTGATGACTTCTTTCATAGATAATGATATTCGATAATTGTTTGTTTGTGCCGACTCAAAATCAGTTACTTACATTAGTTTAGGAGCTCAATTATCATTTAGACTAAGAAGGTTTATTTTATTTTTTGCTTTTCAGTTGATTTTTTCGTCGGTTTAATTTTTTGTTAAAAAGTTTTTTTTAACACCCAAAACAATATGAAAAATCTGCTATAAAATTTTGTTTTGTTCGTAATGGAATATACGAAGCATTATGGCTGAAGCATTTGATTTGAAAAAAGTTTTTCCCTTAAGATAGATAGGGACCTATTAGCGCTACATTTCAAAAATATTTTCATGTTGTACAGCGTGTGCCATAAACACGAAACGTATCAAAGTTGTTATTTTTCAAATGGAATACCCAGTATATTATTTCATTTTCGGAAGTTTTATAAAGGTTCAACTCACCTAACCCTTATGGTTTATGAAATATCTCTTATTTTATAAAAATGAAGTTCAAGTTTTAGTCCTTAAATTCTCAACTGATGTTTTTTTTTACCCAAATCAATGCTAGAGGCTACTAACTGAACAACTTTAATATCGCACTTGTGAAATATTTTCTAACTCATACGAGGTGGGTAAAAATTAAGGCAAAATAATTACAATCTTTAAACGACCATAACTTGTTTAATTTGAATGAAACGCCCTGTATAGCTAACTCTTCACGTTTTCAAGTAAAATGTACATTTTCATTTTGCAAACTGGTTTTAAGAAATTTATTATTTATCAGTTATTTATAAGTGTTCAATTCCAAATCGTCCTATAAGTGATAGCAGTAGTTCGTGATCTTGTTATAAAAAATGCTAGTGTATCTATCCGAAAGAATAAATAATAGACATTATTTTTATACTCGGAGAATGTCTTCAAAACTATTTTCTGGCATGTGCGACAATTCTAGATTTTAAGTATCGTCCAGTTTGTCCAATGTACACTTTGTTACAGTCGTGACACGGTATTTTGTAGATTATGTCATTTCCACGATTGTTTGGTATTTTCCAATTTCAATTTGGTGAAGTGTTTCTAAAAATGTTTTCGTTTTTGCGTTAGGTTTTTAAACAAATTCCAACTTCAGGATTCTAAGATACGTATTTTGAGTTAAGTTAGAAAATCATAGTATGCTGTGGCTCTCTGACAGTAACACGGCAATTTCAAATTAGGATTCTTAGATACGTGTTTTGACTCAAGAATAAAACTATCATTGTATGACAGTAAACACTGCTATTGACTCTTAGAGTGCATAGTCGCTACGTTCATTGAACTTAATTGAAATTTGAAAAATTGAGAGCGATTTCCAAATACGTCACCTAATATTGAGGAACGAGACAACATAGCGTCAGTAACCTTACAACAAAAATCTAAGACAGGTATGAAAAACAATATACACAATATAAGCAATGGCCTGAAGACAAGAAGATAAATAATTATTCAGGAAATGTTTTACTGGCATATTTTTCACTTTAAGGAAAATCATTAAAAGCTTCAATACTTTGGTCCAAATGATACGAATAAAGGACAATGTCGATAATAAATATCCAAAGTTCATCGCTTTCTTAAAACGTCAAAATGCCGGATACAAATCTAATAAAGCTAAAACTTTTACAAAAAAGAAATAAATACATTCTTAATGGAAGCTCCCGATGTTGTTTTTTATTTATCAAAGTAAGATATGAACTTTCATGCAAATAATTTAACTTTTGACATAAAATATTCATAGATGCTCCTTGTTATTGGAATTTCTGGAGCATGTCGATGTGATGAGCTTACTAAAATGACAGTGGATGATATTGAAGATAAAGATAATATTTTAGTCATAAATATTCAAAATCGAATAAACAACGGACTTCCGAAAAAAATATATCTGTCTACGTCCTAAAACTGAACATAAACGATTGTTCGTATGCTTTAGAGCAGGCAAATGTATGAATCAAGTGGTTGGCAAGAATACTATATCCAGAGTACCACAAAAAATTGCAGAATATCTTGAGCTTCCAAATGCCGAACACAGCGCAAAGTTTCAGAAAAACCTCAGCAACTCTATTAGTAAACGCTGGTGTAGATATTTTAGCTCCAAAACAGCACGACGGGTGGAAATCAACCAATATCGCAAATAGAAGAAACATTTCTGATCAAATTATGGGAATTAATGTAGTACCTGAACTTGACCACAATAATCAGCCAAGCACTTCTAGAAGTTACTACCATTACAATGTAAAATACTTCAAATACTGAAGCTCCTATTCAAACACTATCTTCTTCCAATGGTATTCATATAAGTGCTGCTCAAAACATTCAATATTAACATAATTAATTCCAAAATATGTTTATCTATATTATATTATTTATATACTATGCCTACTTAATTATATCGCATATATTGATAAATTCTAAATCTCTCAGAAAAAGTCGTTTTGTGGTACCAATGGGTAATCATTTTGTTCTCGTTTGTTTTCATTATGGTAACATCTAAATAGGATAACCTGTCGTTTTTTTTTTTCATTACACTATTCAACAGATACAAGATCCAATTACAGAATAGGGATATGGGGTTTTGTTCGTTTTCAACCGTGAATTTGAGACGTGGATGATAACTAACAAATATTTGTTGGGTAAGACCTATTTCTATTTCTGGTACACAGGTAATGATACCGTCCACTAGCGTTTATAAAACGGTAATTCGACAGATGGTTTTTTCATACAGTTGTACTGAAGATGACTTAATTAATGTCAGCAAAAAAATAATAGTGGTTTAAGTTATTGGAACTTACTCCAACAAAATTTACACATTACTTTTGTTATGTTAGGATTCAAACTAGCACGAAGCTGAGTGTTCAGCCAATTTTCTGTCATTCTCATCGTTTAATATCTTTGTTGAAATCTTGGAAAACTGGTTGAATGGCAGAAAACTTGTTTCCGAAAGACAGCACTCTGACGTCTGAAACAAAGGCAGCACACAAAAAGAGTAGCCCTTTTTATATTCTAATCGTTCAATTTCATTTTCAGTGTTCCTCGTGCAAACTTTTTGCCTTATTACTTTTGTTATTTTTCCAGACGAATGGGTCTATTGTTCCATCAAGCTCAGTCAATAGATATAACGAGAGAAGAGAATTATTCTCGCTTGAATTGCCTCTTTTAATTTCATATCGAAAGTTGCCAAGTCTGACTCTTTGTTGGCGAGTCCACTTCAAATATTGATCAAACATCACGATTAGGGACAATTTGATAAGGCGCAGGAATTTCGGAAATTCCTTCAGTCAACCATCGAGAAATGGAATTTTGAAACGAGGGAATCAGGGGCGTACAATTGATTCCTGTCCTGTTTTTGGCCGTATCTGCCAAACATTGATGGATATTTTACAACGATGGAAAATAGAATGGGAACACAAAAATAGCAAAAATGGTTGGATTCAATTTACACTCTCAAAGACATTCTAAAACAAATTAAACAAGTCGAAGTGTTCGAAGAATTATTTCCGAATATAAGGGTTCTATTACAGCCGTAAACAAACCAAAATCGGACCACCAAATGGAAGTCCTTATCTGATTTTGATAAAAACACAATACGGCGAAAAGTTCACGAGTTTCCTTCAGAAATGAACATCCAACTAATGAGAAAGTACCTAGAGTAGTAAACGAAGACCCGGAATTGCCAAATTAAAAAAAAAGTACCTTCTACAATATTTTAAGAAAACTTAGTTTCAAATTGGAAGACGCCAACGTAATCGTTTTCTAACCGACGAAACCAAAAAGGAGGAGGTTCTCTATTCGACCCGTATATTTTATGTTTTTCCATAAAAAAAATTATGTATGATCACGCATAACTTTTTACTGAGGCCTCCGATTCCGATAATTCTTTTTTCAGTGGATAGGGTGTACTTTGAATTTGGTCCCATTTGAATTTGAAATACGAAATCCACCCCTAAGGGTAGCGAAATGAAGGATATTGATCACTCACCCTCTGAATTCTGGTCCGTTAACCGATTCTATCAGGCATAACTTTGTACTGGGTTCTTCGATTTGGATGTTTTTTTTTTAATAGATAGGGTATACCTAACCAAAAACTTAATAGGCGTAGGGCGTAGTATGAAATAACTTGTTATGGACTTCAAATATACCTTCACAGCCTCATGGGTTAATAGGGTTATTTACTAGGTTAAATTTTACCTAAAAGTAACCAGCAAAATGTGTTCAAAATATTTGGAACTATCAGGAAAAACCTTCTGGTGAATATTTACCTAATTATTACCTCATGTGTGTTCATATAGTCAGGGAATTGACGAGTCAGTAAACAGGTCTACTATATACTCTTCATTACCTATTTTGGCACCAATTAAGTTAATGGAGTTGCCTGGACATTTCTTGACCTAGTTTATACCTACTGCTCTACAATGAGGGCGAGATTACCACAATATTTGTCTAATCAGACTAAATGTCTACAACGAAGTCAAAGTTACCTGGAATAAACTCCTCAAAGTAACTTAGTCTATCATCAGATATTAAAGACCAAGCCGATTCAGATGAGGATGACATGATACAATTTACTTCCTCTAATTTTTTTATTGTGCCCTAAATTTAAGAAATCTATAAAATGCCGAGCAAAAATTTGAATAGAGTTAGTAAACCATACAGGTATACCACCAACTATTATCGATTAGCTGCCAGAATGAGGACAAATCAAAATATAATCCGAAACCATCCTATACTTTCCGATGTCTAGAGATCAGAGCCATCATCTTCCACTCAGTCATCATCAACTGCAGAAATTAATGTAGAGTGTGAAATTGCTTTTACTGATGATGATACCGGGGAAAAATATGGATCAGAACACGATGAGTTCAATGGGAATAAGGCACAAAGCTTGGAAGATAACCTCTCATTGTTAGAGGAGCTCAGACATTGGGTCTTATCGCATAAAGTCTCCATACAAGCAGTTGGTGACCTACTAAAAACATTAATAATGCATGGAAAATCTGAATTACCAAAAGATGGTAGAACACTCTCCTTTTCGTTCCCACTTATGTGGTACATAGGAATATTCAACTATGGGTGTTGCTACAAGTCTTTTTATGACGGCTACTATTCAAAAACACTCATCCATTATTGAAATAAAAATATGAAAGCATTAACCTTAAACTTTGGTTGGGTCTCAGGTCATGTCGGTAAAAGATACTGAACAATGAATGGGCTGCGTTCAGAAAGCTTCGTCAGTCGCCAGCGGTAAACTACAGCCGCGACGTTTTCAATAATGCAGCGATGAAAAAATGTTATTGAATACGCAAAGAAATCAAATCAAATAGAAAATTCATTTAACAAAAATAAGAGATTGATGTGTAGAAATGATGAGTTTCCATGGCTTCGAAAATTTCAAAACCATTCATTGGGGCTTCCGGAAAAGTCAAAATCAAGCAAATCATAATTGGTCGATTTTTTAATGGTATTTACAGTTGGCTGATGAATTGTATATTTCCGGGCACCGCATGCGGAACGCAGAAATGTCAAATCAAAATTATTCAGCCAATCACAACACACCATTTTATATTTAAAATGTTATGATTGGCTATTTCTCTTCGGAAAGAGATTCCCTCATTAGACCATAACATTAATCATGGTTTCTATTCTGGGAAGATGTGCACTGAAATATGAATATCGTGTACTATTATCAACATTACTGATGGATTTGATATTCAATTTCAGAATAAACACTCATTACACGGTTTTGTAGTCTATATGCATTTCTCTGAGTAACTATAGGTTACTTGGCTTTACCATTAACATTAGCAAAACATATTGATTTTTCCACCCCGTATTGACATTTGAGTGTTTCTGCACAGAACATAGAATAAGTAAAATGGAAATTTATTATCCACGATTCGCATTGCATCCAGAGAACGAAACGTATAGACATGCATGAAAAAACATCCAATAACATATATTGTATTTCATCACGTGACCACAATGTGAGAGGGTCTGAAATCCCAAGATAAGGAAAATGGACTTCAAAGTCAGGAATAAAGGTTACTTTCGACTTTGAACAAAGTCTATGTGTTCTCATAGTCAAAATTTTAAGGAATTTCGACATATAGGTCCCATATGGAACCTACGCCATATTTTTCGGTTTGAACCGTTTCCGTCATTGTAAAAATAATACATAATTTTCTCGAATAGACCACATTTTAATGATTGGTAGTCAACAAATAGGTGAATATGATATGTATACACATACTTCATCTATAAAATCAGTTTTTGAAGTGTTTGATGGTAGAAGTTGTGAAAGTAGACACAAATAAATGTTTTTTTTTCATACAAATTTAATAATTTGATGGGCCCACTTGTTTTAGACGAGTAAAAATCAACATTATCACAGAAAAGTTTGTATCGCAAATAAAATCACAACTAGGTGTGAATGCGAAACCATCCCTTATTGCATTATCTGCTATACGTTTATTGACAGTTTTTCTTCATACGCCATGTTCATGTCAACTTCAACGCTTTCACGAATAAGCATGTAGGTTAAGATACACAATATACAGTAAACTTTTATCATCTTCTTCTAACCTGCCATGGTTTGTTGTTTGTTTCATTACAATGTTTATAACCTGAAATAGGTAAAAATGACTACATTTTTACCATCAGTCAACTAGTCTGGAGGCAATTCTACCTATTTATGCCTTCAACTTATAAGGAAAAATGTCTTAATTTCCCAAATTTCGACTTCTGAATTACTTCAATTTTTTTCCCCATAATGGTAAATTTAAGGTAATTATAACGTAATAATTACCTTCGCCAATTAGGGCGCTGACCTATCCGAAGGTCGAAATGACGTAAATTTTACCTATAATGTTTGTTGGGTAGCCACCCTTACGGGTGGAAAAATAGGGGATAATTGATTTTTCACTAGTGAACATTGGCCCACACATACGTAGTTGACAATGACAGATCGCTACTGATATTATTCTTGTTTCACATCCGTCAAAATCAGTATATTTTATGAGAGGATGGAATGATATACAAAGTAATGAAATAAACTAACAAGAACAACGAAAATAATTCATATTACAACAAATAGTAAAAGTAGATGATCATATTATTTAACTGGTAATAGTTGAAGTAAGGTGGGTAAGTAAGTATTTCGGAAGTAATCAAAAAACAAGTAGGAAGTAATTGGTAGATTTTAGCCACAAAAAAATTGAAAAATAAAAACTTTTTAACAAAAAATCAAACCGACGAAATACGGAACTAAAAGTAAAAAATAAAACTTTTAACAAAATTAAACCGACGAAAATCAACTGAAAAGCAAAAAATTAAATAAACCTTCTTAGTCTAAATGATAAGTGAGCTCCTAAACTAATGTAAGTAACTGATTTTGAGTCGGCGCCAAACAAACTAGCAATTGAATTAGGTGAAGCGTAAAATGATGGCAGCGAGATGCACGGCTGCGTTTTGATGACTTCTTTCATAGATAATGATCTTCGATAATTGTTTGTTTGGCGCCGACTCAAAATCAGTTACTTACATTAGTTTAGGAGCTCAATTATCATTTAGACTAAAAAGGTTCATTTTATTTTTTGCTTTTCAGTGGATTTTTTCGTCGGTTTAATTTTTTGTTAAGAAGTTTTCATTTTTTACTTTTCAGTTCCGTATTTCTTCGGTTTAATTTTTCGTTAAAAAGTTTTTTTAATGGATCGTGACGATAAAAAATGTTGGAGAAGAAACTATCTCACGAAAATTAAGGCCTTGCGCAATGAAAATGAAAAGATTCATTACCTGGATGAAACTTGGGTCAATGCCGGTCATACTGAATCCAGAGTGTGGACCTATGCAACAATCAAATCTTCTCGGCAAGTGTTCCTTGCTGGACCATCTACTGGATTAAAAAAAACGTCAGGTAAGGTCTTAAATTTTGAATTATAACTAACTTTTATGTAAAAATTTATTTCAACATCCTTTTTTGAATGGAGTGAACATATTTTTTCCAGACAAAGAAAAAGAATAATAGTATGTTATATTGCTAGGGACACTGCTTTTTTACCTGGAGGACTCTGGACTTATCAATACAAAAAAAACTGGTGACTACCACGGAGAAATGGATGGTCCGTCAATTGAAATATCGTTTGAGGGTATACTTCTTAGGTTAGAAGACAATTCCGTTGTTGTGTGAGATAATGCCCCATACCTTTCATGACAACTGGAAAAAATACCAAGCGCAAAATTTGAAAAAGGGGAGATCCAACAGTGGTTAACGGACAAAAATATTGAGTTTACCCCTGACTTTATTCGCTGTTCGCAGACTGGTAATGCCCTCTAGTGACTCGATAGCTAAAGTTTTCCTGTTTTATTTCCAATACTCACTATGTAACAATTTCAATCTTTTAACAATGTCCAAATAATCTACCACGATGTAACAATTTTGTGCTTACTACTAGTTCCAGATAAATCAAAGTTTTTTTCTGTCGAAGAAAAAAGTAAGTAAATGATAAAAAATATGTGTATTGATTCGATAGTGCACCGCATTTGGAGGTTATCCATGTCAAGTTATGATATTTTGAATATCATAAAGTAATGCTACTTCTGTGTACTTTTAGGTACGGCAAGTAATGTGCTTGCTCGTTATTTTATTAAGGTCGCAGGTTCATAAGGTCTTGAGAACATAAAATAGTGAGGGAGCCAAGTAGTTTAACCAATTAAAAAAAGTACCCATATAACCCTGGCTAGCTTTAACCTGACGGGAAATCACTAAATAATATCAGATTCAACGCATAACTATTTAATGAAATTTTCAAATAATATAATAATTAGAAAATGCATGAGGTTCATAATTGTACCTGAATATGGGATCCCACTTTTACCTTTGCAATGATGTAAGAACGTTGAACGGTCCCTAAATAAACAGGTTCAACACTCTCCCCGTATAATTGTCAACAAAATATTGGATATTGCTTATACAGTACAAGTAACGATGTTTACTCTTAGTACTTGAACTGCATTACATTTAACATTAGTTCACATGTAAGGCCAATTGCTTTTGTAACCGAAACCAGTTCGGGAAATTCGAAACACAAATTCTGCGAGGTACTTTGTCCTGATATAATGCCGTGTATGATGGACAATTCGGAAATACATCAAAAGTATCTCTGTCCTCTGTTCATGAGGCTGATTGATCAGTTTACAACACCGTCCAGGCGTTCCCGAACTCGCAGTTTAAGTCGTTATTTGCTTTTCATCACCGGCCAACACTGTCCCACGGAACTTGCTTAAATTCTTTCACTAACCAGTATCCACTTCTAGTACTTCAAATAGAAAACGGAAAATATCTCAAATATTTATCGAATGAAAACCTCACGTCCCGGAATTAGAGATTGAAATATCGTGGAACAACAGAACACTTATCTCTTTGCTGCAGTTTTTGTGATGCAGTTGGAAATGTATAAAATTTACAAGTACTATTTTTGCAATCGACTACACAGTAATAGCGGGGGCTCATTGTTATTATATGTATGTTGTTATTTTATTTTTCTCTTCTTTTCTCTCCTTTTTTATTTCACTTTCCTGTTTTCATCCCTTTCTCTTCCCCGTGAAACTCTCAATACTATGGTACCTAATTCTGTTACCGCTAACCTTGATGAAACACTCAAACCACCCAAATACATTTCAGGGCCACAACACAAGCAATTAAATTGCTTATGGTGGGTTGTCTGTTTTTGAAGTGGAATATAATAATATTTAGAAATTATAACATGTGAATTCTGTAAATTATGGTATGTGAATGAATGAAATGAAATGAAATTATACAACCCAACCGTGACCGTTGCCACTACGATAATAATAATGTTTATTCATCTGAAGTATGGTACAATATTTTTTTGTGATTTGTGAATAAACGGGGAGACCTCACTAAGAAACTGAAAGTTTTCAGCTTGTGCTTTTCATTACCAGGATCATTGCCTTCTTCTGCCACCATGGGCGCTGTCATAGTTTCATCTATCCCCTCCAGCCTATTGCACACAGCGAATAAAAGCTCAATTGCTGCAAATAGTCAGGCAGAACAGAAAAAAAATTGAGAAATACATCGTAGATGAAACGGCAAAGGCCCACAATATTACAGTTCTTAGATTACCGCCCCATCACTGCGAACTGAACCCTATCGAACTGATTCGGGCCGATGGCAAGAATTTTGTGACAAATAAAAACACCACATTTAAAATTGCTGACGTCCAAACCCTTTTTCAAGAGGCTCTGTCACGGATAACTTCAGAAAAATGGAAGAAGTACGTGGAGCATGTAAAACAAAAAGTAGAGATAGACATGTGGAATCTGGACAATATTATGGATGATATTGCACCAGTCATCGTTAACTTGCAAGACAGTTCTACATCTTCTGACGACACTACTGATAAGTAGTTGCGTGAAAAAACCGAAGAGGAGCGTCACTCTTATAAAAAATTTTGTTTCTAACACCTCCACAGTGTCTTTCCTGCACTTGCTACTCTGTAGAAAAAATTATTCATAATTGAGACTTGTGACCATAGATATTTTTTTTCAGTACCTTCAAAAGTGCAACATATCACATTTTTTTGAAATATTACACTTTCAAAATGAAATTTATGAGTACGTCTCTGCGTAATCACGTTCTTGATGCGTGATCACTGCATGCTACAGTGTTTACAGCTGGCCTCTCGGATTTGGCAACACTTTAGTGTCGGTCACAACATATCCACGTGGTTGAAATATGGCTTTCAGAGATCCAGGAACGTAGATCGGAACGTAGCAGCCACCAAAAAAGTGTTCCCCATTCTGGTAGCCGCCGCGTGATGAAACCGTGTATATTACGTGGCAGTGATTGTGGTTTTCCAGAATCGTGGCCGCTACGTTCTGTCCACTAAAATGCTACTTGGGATTATCTTACTGACTGGCTGCACCATCGGGTTCTGAAATTGTTCAGGAGGGGGCTCAAAAGCATTTGCATCAAAGAAATGCTATTACTCGAAAAGTCATAAAATAGGTGCAACTATCACAAATATACTGAAGTGAAGAACTGCAAAATTTCCATCCAAAATTGCTACAGAATAACTTGTACCCCCGAAAGATAATGAAATAGATCCCTATTCATTTATGAAAGGAATTATTTTATTTTTTTGACAAATACTTTTGCAGAAGCTCATATATAAATGTTGCTATTCCATTACATATTTCACTGTCCAGCTTTACCTGCAAAACGTAATTAGTAAGATCCGGTCGGAGACCAGCTCAATGTTCAGCTCAGAATTGGATCTTTTCGCTTGGATATTATGGTCTTTATTGAATAAAAACTTTCTTTTTCTTTGGAGTTATATTTTCGTCATTCTCTGTTCTTTTCCTTCAACAACTAACTTAATCTCAATAGCAACAATAAAAAAATCATAAAATGTCACAATACATCAACAAAAATCAACAGAGCGAATTGAAATCCAACATCCTCCTCCCTGTATTTGAGATGCGGGAATGCATATCCACTCTTCTAAAAAATCAACTGGACATAGTTTCACAACAGGTCGACGTCGACCACTCGGACCAAGCCATCTTTTCCTGGATAAACATCAACAATTTTTCCCGAAGGCCAATTGTTCCTTGGGAGTTTGTTATCCATCACCACCACCAGGTCATTTTTCTTCGAACTCGTCTTTTTTTCTAACCACTTCGTTCGCTTGATGCGAGTTGGCAAGTATTTCCGAATCCATCGATTCCAAAAAGATTCTGACAAAAGTTGAGAAAATTGCCATTGTTTTTTCAAGTTCCTTTATTCGGAGTCCATGAAAATGGGTGGCTTGGCAATACTTGAAGTTTCAATAAAGAAATGGTTGGGTGTGAGGCTTTCAAAATCGTCGGCAGGGAAAGAAACATACGTTAGAGGTAAATTGTTCACTGTATGTTCTGCTTCTGGTAGCAGTATTTAAACAACTTCCTGTATGGGTACTTTTTCTTCAAGTGTTACTCCTAAGGCATTTTCAACTGATCGTACCATTCTTTTCCATGCTCCTCCAAAATAAGGACTAGCTGGAGGAATTAATTTCCAATCAATTTCTTGGGCTACTAAATTCCTGTTGAACAAATCTTCGTCCAAATTTTCTTTGGCGTTCCTCAATTTTTTTTGAGCAAAGGTGAGGTTGGTACCATTTTTGCTTCAAATAGTATCTGGTTGTCCTCTTCTGGATATGAATCGCCTTATAGCCAATATGGTGGAATCAGTGGACAATGATTCAGCCAACTCGATATGAATAGCACGAATAGATAAACACGTGAAGAGACCTCCATACCGCTTTTCACGACGCCGACCAATGACTACCATGATTGGACCAAAATAATCCATACCAACATAATTGGATGCTCTTGGTGGTTTCGATAATCTCATTTCAGGAAGCTGTCCCATTTCGGGTACTATGGGTTTTATCTTATTTTACAAAAATCACAAGATTTCAAAACTCTTGATGTCAACTTTCTTGCTTGCAAAATCCTAAATTTCTGCCTTATTTCATCAAGAGACAACTGGAATACAGCATGAGCATTCTTTTTATGATAATGTTCACCTAATAGTCGGGTAAAATAACGACAATTTCGGCGTTTCGTTTCGTAAAAAAGATCTTTTAAATTACCAATTTTACCTTTAATACTAATAACATTATTTTCTAAACAGGGTGATAATAGAAACAATCTACTCTTTTTTTAAATATCTTTTCCATGTCGAAATGAGTTGAGTTCACCTGAAAAGCAATCTTCTTGAACTTTAAAACACCAAAGCTCTTCTGCTTTCTGAAGTTCTTCCCAAGTGAGTTCTTCTTTTGATAATCCTAGTCCTTTTCTTTTCAGATTCGCAATAAATTTCGAAATATAAGCTCTAGATCTGAGCAATTTAATATTATTTGGAAATTTCATACAATCTGGTAAATAATAAATTTTTTCACATACAGTATGCAACAAAATCAATTCTTCAGGCAATTCTGTTTTCTTCATTTCTTCAGACGAAATACATTCTATGTTGCTATTCCATCACATATTTCACTTTCCTGTGATTTTTATATCTCTTCTCCACTCGAAATGAAAAAAAAGTCATTTATTCAAGACGATGTAATCCATTCACAAACTCCGATAAAAGATTATTACACCGATAGTATATTTTCACCTTCGACCATATATCAACCTGTCACTAGATAAATTGAATCCTCACCTAAAAAATCTAGGAGCCATTCCTCCGCCTTTCAATTACCCGAACTCTTGGAATTCGTGATGTTGATGGATACATATGGAGCCATGTCATGTGAGGAGAAAACACATTATGATTTCTTTTGATAAAATGGGCTGAAGGCTGATCCTATCCACTGGAGAAACATCATTCGAATTATTATGCATGGAATGTGTATTTTTCTCTCGCGATATGAGCTTTTGCGAGTAGCCAGAGAAGTAAGTTCATCCTGAAAATAATGTCTTTTAAAAATTATAGCTTCACGTTGTTGTACGCCTAGTTTGAGTTCATGTAGCTACGTTGTTTTTGAATAAGTAAAAGTTTTCGTTTTTATCTATTCTGGGTTCAGTTAATAATCCTAAAGACGTTGAATATCGGAAAGAAGAAATTTTGAACTTGGTGGTAACGTAAACATGTTTTGATCAAATTATTCACAACAAAAATATTGATTGAAAGATGTAGACGATGTACTAACTTGATTACTCTCGATGCGGATGTCCATCGTCTCAATGGATTTGAAAGGTTTTCACGACGTTTCGAATGGTCTGCATTGCTCTTCAGGAAAATCTTGCAAATCCATTAAGACGATGAACGTCCGAAACAAGAGTAATAAAAAAATATTGAGTGATGCGTCTCCATCATTAGATTAACTACATATGTGTGCCAAGTTTCAACAGAATCTGTTCACAGGTGAAAGATAAATCATCCCCTATTTTGCTATCCTTAGGGGTGCATTCGTTCTCATTCAAGCGGGACCAACTTCGAGGTAAACTCTATTCAATAAAATAATCATCAAAATCGGGCTACTATGTAAAAATATACGCTTTGACTTGCGAACCTCCGCCTTTTTTCATAGGTAAAAAAAAACATGCCAAACTATAGGTCACTCAATAGAGTTCCATAATGATCAGTAAACTTTATTCCAAAAAATAACAACAATACTTCAGCAAGTAAGACTATCATTAGTTAAAATGACATTGATATATTGAAGCAGCATCTGAATACTTTCGTAGACTATACGGTTCTGAATTGATTAAAAACTTGAATCTATTCTTCAGCTTCTTCATTTGTTCAGACTATCTGGTAGTTTATTGAATAGTTTCATTCAACTATATGGAGGACTAATTCCAACCGATGTCTTGGATAATTATAGATGGATTTAACGTAACCCGGGTGTAAAACTAATTTTTTTTTATTGGTGCCCCTTTTTACCTATTTAAAGCACGCCTCAGCGTGTTTAAATCGAACTTTAAAAAACGCGCGTTTTTTAAAGGTAACCATGACAACATCAACAAATCGAGAAACGTGAAGTCTAAATGACAAATTTTTGATCTGACAGGAGTACCTTGTAACGTCAAATAATATATTACTCACAATTCGTTCATTTATATGTGCTCCTCCATCCATTTGATGAACTTTTCATATTTTTTTTATATATATCACTGGATTTTTGCGGTATTAACCGCGATTCTGCCTCACTATTCAAAAAATCGATATTAGAATCATTCATTTTTGAGCTCTGGTGACAACAAATATTGATCTTTGGTAACAAATTGCAAATTAATGTTTTTCTCATTTCCATGACAACGAAAGGTATACTGATGTCACATCACGAATTCAACCTTCTGGCATTATTAGTTCTTATTTCTATTTTTTGTAGTAATAATACCAGTATATATGATTTCAGTGCACCAATAAAAAATAACGTAAGTATTCGTGGATAACTGGTCTTAAAACTATTGGTGCCCCTTTTTACCCATTTAAAGCACGCCTCAGCGTGAAAAACTTGTCTATTTCGAGCACTCCGGCTGCGCCGTCGTGCTCGAAAAATCGCGCGTGTTTTAAAGCCATTTTTATCCACTTATACTTTAATATACTATTTTTTTATTGGTGCCCCTTTTTACCCATTTAAAGCACGCCTCAGCGTGTTTAAATCGAACTTTAAAAAACGCGCGTTTTTTAAAGGTAACCATGACAACATCAACAAATCGAGAAACGTGAAGTCTAAATGACATATTTTTGATTATTGATCTGACAGGAGTACCTTGTAACGTCAGATAAAATATTACTAACAATTCGTTCATTTATATGTGCTCCTCCATCCATTTGATGAACTTTTCATATTCTTTTTTATATATATCACTGGATTTTCGCGGTATTAACCGCGATTCTGTCTGACTATTCAAAAAATCGATATTAGAATCATTCATTTTTGAGCTCTGGTGACAACAAATATTGATCTTTGGTAACAAATTGCAAATGAATGTTTTTCTCACTTCCATGACAACGAAAGGTATACTAATGTCACATCACGAATTCAACCTTCTTGCATTATTAGTTCTTATTTCTATTTTGTGTAGTAATAATACCAGTATATATGATTTCAAAGTGCACCAATAAAAAAAAATAACGTAAAGTATTCGTGGATAACTGGTCTTAAAAACACTTGCTCTATTTCGAGCACTCCGGCTGCGCCGTCGTGCTCGAAAAATCGCGCGTGTTTTAAAGCCCTTTTTATCCACTTATACTTTAATATACTATTCTGTCGCTTACGTTTGGGAATTATTTTATTCCATTTTCAAAGTTATGACAATATTCTCTTCAAGTACATGAAAACAGAGGTGTAAAACTAATTTTTTATCGCCAAAGTTTAAGAATTATTTTATTCCTTTTTCAAATCTAGAATAAAATTATTCTCGTATAGTAGATGAAAAGCGAAAACATATATATTTATGACGCACCTTTTTCCCCATTCTTCCAAATTACTCAACAATTGGTACATGAAACTCACAATTTCGTGGATAATTTTGAATTATTTATCAGAACACTCTTTCAGCCAAAAGGTTAATACATCCTATAACCAAATTTGAAGAGCAATTACTCTCAGTGACAATTGGTTCCATTCGGAAAATGTAGTTAAGGTGAAAAACTTATTGTAAGGACTCTCAAATAAACTCAAAAGATATTTGCGTTTACAATTTGAAAATACAGGATTTAAAATACAAGATAGTAGCTGAATCAGATTCATGTTGAATATATAGTATTCCCTGTGAATGTGGAAAATGTTATCTAGGATAAACTAAACTGTACCTAGAAACCAGAATATATCAACACACATATAACTGCCATGGAAAGGATAGAAGTAAAGGAGAAAAAACAGCACTTGCTGCCCATCATTTTGATTCATCTTTCAATTTTGATTACGATTCTTAATTTAAAAGTAATATTGCTGTGTAAAATAGTGGGATTGAACTTTTTGAGAAAAGCAAATGTTATAGTTATATATTTTTTTTCAATTAGAGTCAGATAGCATAGAAATAGTATGAAGTGGTTAGAGACATTTTGATCCTTCAACTTTTGTACGTACAGTTTGAGTGAGGTTTGAACAAAAATATAAATGCTGTATTTTCCAATATAAAAATGTCTTCGTTTTTTAACATGAATCGAATGCTTGATTGATGGATATTTCAGAATGAGTATATACATTCTAAAATCCACCTTTCCATGGATTCCGCGCCATGGATTCCTTTCCTATTTTTATATTTTTTATGAAAATGACTCAGAGCATTTTTTATATCCGACGACAAATGCATCTGATAGTTTGTAAAATTCAACATTTCAAAGCAATTTCAATGATTTTATTTGCAATGAAACCTGAAAAAAAACAGTATTTGAAATGCTTCCATATAGGTATGGTACTCTCTAGGAGAGCCTACACCATGCTAATATGGTTAACTTCGACAGGTTTGAATAATTTATGTCCCGTGGTGTTTGTTTAGCATCGAAGTGTTGAATGACAGTGGGTTATTTAGTAATTATGTATCGAGGCTGCGGAATAAACATCCAAAGGGCGTTATCTTTTCATTTATTCATAAGACCACCCTTCTGTCACTCAATGAATGAGAAATGGTTTGACCGAGTCCCAACATTGGATTGAGCATTCTGTTTAATGAATGATATTGAAATACCATAATTTGTCGACCCCTTTTCCTAGGAAAAGAGAGAGACATTTGATGCACAATAAAAATTCATAATGAATATCCTGAATAAATTCATATGTCACAATATGATAACGAATGAACCACATCTCACGCAATTTCCTGAACGAGATCATACAAGAGGGGGGGTTTCACGAAACGTTAAAAAGGAAGTATGCTTTTTAATAAATTTGTGATAGTATCTACTGAGAAAACCATTTCTACAAAACGATTCGACAAAGTTAAAATTCCTTTTTTTTTCTCATATTCCAACTGACGCACTGTGGTATGACGAAAAATATTCGCACCTTCAGAACATATAACTATTGATAACTCCTACATCCAATGTAAAGAAAATATGCGGGTCAAACCTTCAATGGTTGATTTAGAGTGTCTGATATTTAAACCGTCCATGTACTGAACCGAATAGCTAGTAAAACATTTTCAAGTGAAATGGAAAGCCGCTCCTGGAGAAAATTTGTATAGATTGCACCAGTTAGCCATAACGGTAGAAAATACGGTTCAATAATATTTTCGCCAATAATTCCGACCCACACGTTAAGTGAAAATTCATGTTTATACCGACCTTCTTGAGTTGCATGTGGGTTATCTTCGGCCCACAGGTGATAATTATGGAAATTTGTATCCCTTGCCTTGAAAAGTTGGATTCGTCAGTGAATATTACGTTTCCTGAAAATTGAGCATTTTGGGTAATCATTTGAAGACTCCATTGACAGAAGTCTACTCGATGGGAAAAATCTTGCGGCAAAAGTGCCTGGACTCGTTGAATATGGTAAGGATACAATTTGTCTTGTACTTAATTCCGGACGATCTTCAATCGTATTGAGAACCTCTTCTTCCAGTGCCCCCGTTCTTATAACTCGTGGACGACCATAATCCCTTGTTCGTTTTTAAAAAGTCTTTCTTTCACAGAGACGTTGGTGACGGCCGTTTCAGGGTTAGTGTAATTATTCATATTGAAGATTCAAAAGACACAATTGAACTTTCGACTACCACATAGAAATCAAAGCGACTTGACAGCCGCCTACACTAGATTTTTTTCGATTTTAAAATACTACGAATGAAGTCACAAGTTGTGCAAACAAAACGTGACAGCCACCTACTAGATTTTTTCGATTCCATTTACAGAAGATCCATTCATGCACAATGTTGTATTTTATTTTTTTATTGGAAAACTATTGCTTTTACGGACACAACACAGAAGGCAAAAAAGTTTTGCAATGAATATTTCTTTTCAACACAATTTTTTCATTGAAAAATCAAATTTTGTTTTGTTAAAAAGTTCTGGTAAAAATGGAATAGGGGTTGCACGTTTCACCCCTTTAAAATATCATAACAAAATTAAAAAAATATCCATAGGTAGCTTTTTCATCGGTAGAACATGCCCACAAAATGCCATTTCTTTAATTTTTCAGCAATTTCAAGAAAAAAAATAAAAAATTTTCTCATTTTTGGAAGCGTGTAACTTATCGAAGAAAGGCCTGAGAGCTTTTGTTTGCATGAAATGCCCCCTTTAATTTTTGACAAGTAATCACCCCCTAAAAACTTTCGCACCCATTTGGTAACACCCTGTATATAATATACAGGGTGTAATCTGACCTCTTGCATAGCCGCTGACAATTGATACTCCATCAAAAAATAAATAGAATTTATATTTGAAATTTTTACGAAAAGTCATTAATAAGCCAGAAAAAAAATAAGAAAAAAATAAATGTCTACCAAAACTTCGTTATTTCGCGTTTCACAAAATTTTGACTGATATTACAGAAAAAAAAGTTTTTATTTTAATTTTTTCAAATTTATTTTTCGAATTTTTAACCACTGTAATTCGTCATAAAATGGCATAATACTGGTCATTCACGAGTGTGCAAGAAGTTCGATTACACCGTGTATAGAATATGAGAACAATGTAGAACTAGTTAGTAGAGTTGAGCACTCTGGCATCGATCGGTTTTCACTGGGTTTACTGACAATCATCTAGCCAAATGGGCCACGGGAAATGATTATAAACACCAAGTTGAATGAGAATAGTACCCATGTATATAGAAAAATGTATAAATTAGTATCTCCAGCAATCGTCTTGAGTTCAAAGTAGAATCTTTCCTGAGTTGGCTCAGTAATATAATATATTTTTGCGCTCGAACAAAAAAGACCATTATTAGGTTAAATCACAGATCTAATTTTGAATTTTGTTAACGATTGTGGAAGGGATTCTAACGTTTCTTAAGAAAATATTTTTAGTTTTTTCTCGGTTGAGAGTTGTAACTGTTGAATATTGTCTCTCCACTTGTTTTATAATTTTTACTGAATTTTAACCGAATCATTTTGGTATAATTGAGAAACTTTTTGATTTGGACTGAAGTTGTGGTTGTTAAATCTGAGGCGATGACCAGAAGATAATTTATTAAGGTTGGAGGTGTTCTTTTATACGAACTTCCGAAGGTCTGCAAGTTCTGCCAATGTTATCTGAATCACAATCTTTTTTAATTATTGGTATCTACTCAATTACTAGTTTTGAAGGAAATGTTGACGTTCTCAACATTACTCCTGATGCAACCAGCTATTTTGTTAGATAAATTGTCATTTGAAAAAGGGAGTGAAACACATTCGTCTAGTGTGTATACTTTAGTATGTTCCTTTTTATTCCAGATTTTTGAACTGAAGTATTGATAATGTTAGGTTTATAATCGATATTGGAAGCTATTTGTTCAAGAAAATGGTGCATGGGCCGTTGTTTATCATCTTTTCGAAACTACTCATAACCTAGTAACTGAAATTACTCGAATACCTACACTTGAAACAGAATCAAATAATACAGTACACTTCTTAGACCTTACATTTCATAAAAACAATAATAACTTGAATTTAAATAGTGACAGAATACCTCCACAACTAATCATGTGATACCTAGTTTTTCTAATCATCCCCACGAGCACAAAATGGCTGCATTCATGTCGTCGTTGTCTCTCTTCGACCCTGAACTCGGAAACTACGGAAGAATTGTTGCGAGACAAATTAATACCTAATTTACTTTCCCATCTTTATTTATTTTCGATATAATCAACTGAATTTTGTTCTGTACTCCCATCAAACCACACACATCTAAAACCAAATTCAACATGTGATGACATAGATATTGAATAATAGACTACCTCATTGTCAAGGAGGACTTTTTAACAAAAAATTAAACCGACGAAAAAATCAACTGAAAAGCAAAAAATGAAAGAAACGTTTTTCTTAGTCTCAATGATAATTGAGCTCCTAAACTAATGTGAGAAACTAATTTTGATTCGGCGCCAAACAAACAATTATCGAAGATCATTATATTACTTTGAAACAGTAATCAAAACGCCGCTGTGCATCGCGCTGCCATCATTTTACGCCTAACCTAATTCAATTACTAGTTTGTTTGGCGCCGACTCAACATTAGTTACTCACACTAGTTTAGGAGCTCAATTATCATTAAGACTAAGAAGGTTTATTTTATTTTTTGCTTTTCAGTTGATTTTTTTGTCGGTTTAATTTTTTGTTAAAAAATGTTTATTTTTCAATTTTTTGTGGCTGAAATCTACTAACTACTACCCACTTGATTTTTGATTACTTCCAAAATCCTTACTTACCTAGCTTACTTCAACTATTAACTGTTGAATAATATGTTTATCCACTTTAACTATTTATTGTTATATAATATAAATTATTTTTTTAAAGTTCTGGTTAGTTGATTTCATCACTTTGTAGATAATTCCATCCTTTCATAGAATGTTATTATTGTAACGGATGCTGGAGGATCTGTCAATGTCAACTACATATGTGTGCCAATGTTCACAAGTGAAAAATCAATCATCCCCTATTTTACTACCCATAGGGGTGGATTATTCCATTCCAAATTACAGAGTTATGCCTGATAGAATCGGTTAACGGACCAAAATTCAGAGGGTGAACGATCAATATCCTTCATTTTGCTACCCTTAAGGATGGATTCTGATGTTCAAATTGGAATGGGACCACATTCGAAGTACACCCTATCCAATGAAAAAAAAAAGCATAAAAATCGAACTGCTTTGTGAAAAGTTATGCGTGATCATAAAATAATAATAATAATAATAATATTTTATTCCATTAAGACCATATTACATGGTATTGGACATGTCAAAGATATAAATATAAAAATATATACACTTATAATTTTATATACATAAAATTTCATTCTACGAGACCGTAAAGAAGACTCGAAGACTTACAGTCACATAAATAACAGTTACACAATTTCAGTTATTGTTTACATATAGACATTTAGACACACAATGTTCAGTATCATTTAACAGTCAATACAATTTTATTATAGTTAAGAAGTCAGAAACTCGCTTGGGCTATATATGCATGTTATATCCAAAAATCCAGGCATTCTACGCAGTAATTCCACAACGCAGTTGCAACATTGTTGCAAGAGCAAATAGGACAAAGCCAAGTCAGCATTCATCCACCTGGGCTCCAGAAGCCGTAAACAAGGCGCAGTTCTGAGTCAGCACCACCGCATCTATAAGAGGACCCCAAGAACCGAAGAGCGTCACTTCTATTCGGCACTTCTATTCCGTTAGTTGTCACATATAATTTCATATCATTTTTGTAAAACAAGTATAAAATAAAGTTTATTTTTAAAAAACCATTTAAGTGAATATCACTATAACAAATTGGCGCAGTCGTGCGGATTTTTCAACACCCTGATTTCAACACCTTGAAATACCAGAGTGGAGGTTTCCAAACCCTTGTGAGAAGAACCCAACGCAAGACGAGAAGACGGTCTCTGGAGCTTTGAGGAAACACGCAGAACGAGGCTCATCCCAAAGTAGCAACGCTCATCCAGCCGGATTTCATCTTCCGTCACCCAGCGAAAGAACAAGAAATTAGCAAGTAAGAAGAACAAGAAAATAGCAAATAAGAAAATCATCCCAGCACTCCTGAGACTTCCTGTGGATTAGGAACACCTAGTGAAGCCCCTGACAGAGAACTTCAGAAATCTCACCTGTAAATAACTGTAAGTGACATCGAATCATCTAGTTTTAAATTATTCAATTCACTCATTGAAACTATTTACAATTCTTTTTCAATTTCAATCTCAGAAAAAGTCCTGTTTTGTTAATAGCAAATTGTCCCAATTTTGACCTATTATACCCTATTTTGACAATTTCACCCATTTTGAAAAGACCCCATTAAAATGTCTGTTTCCGACGATGGCGAACATCATAATGCTGATGTAGGAAATGATCCCGAACTCGAACCATACAAATTATCTGAAATTTTTCTATCGTCCCTCAGTACGATGGAGATCCAATCTCTTTAAATACTTTCTTAAATGCCTGCGACCATGCCCAACAAATGGCAGTCGGTCAACAAAACTTTGTTAACGATTCACATTAGAAATAAATTGAAACAAAAAGCAGCCCAATTGATAAACTCTCGAAATCCTGAAACATATGGCGAAATAAAACTCTACTTAATGCTCATTTTGGAGATTCAAGAGATCTCACCTCATTAATCCAAGATTTACAGAGAATTAGACAAAATACCGGAAGAATGCCCTTGCTTTCTTTTCGAGACTTCAAACTCATCATGCAAAAATGTTATCTTGCATCCAAAATCAAATCTAATTCAAATGCAGAAAACTGCTCAATCAAATTTAATTGAATCTATGGTTCTTAACACTTTATTAACTGGTCTTGAATCCAAATTAGGTCAGATAATTCGTGCAAGCGACCCAGTTAACATGCTAGAAGCATCAATTAGAATCAAACGAGAACTTCAATTATCATATTTTGAAAATCAAAAACTCAATCAATCAAATCGTCCTTCAACATCATTTCAACCAAGAAAAATGAGTAATATGAATCAACCAAACATGACGAGACATGATAAATTTAGAAACCAAAATACAAACGTTTCATCATATTCTAGTCAAAATCCACAAAATTCCCAATTTTATCCAAATCAAAACCCAAACTTCAACAGGAATCCTAATTCAAATTTTCCGAGATTCCAAAATTTCCAACAACGATTCCCAAACTCTCGAATGCAATCAACTTCAAACTCACAGCAAAGTCAATTCCAAAGGAATTCATTTCAACAAAATCAATTCCAACCCAGATTAATAAATTCGAATCAAACCCAAGGTAAGACCCTCTGTAATTCAAAGAAATCCGAATTATCCATCAAACTCTTCGAATCAGAGAACTCATCATTTCAATGAGGATTACAATGAACCTCAATATCAGTCAAATGACTTTCACTTTCAAAACGACTCTCAGTTTCTAGAACTTGATAACAGTAACTATGCATCTTATGATTGCAATTCATCACAACATTATGACGACTCTTTCGAAACATATAATGATTACTTTGATGAAGATCCTGACACATCGGATTTTTATTCACGCCTAGCTATAGACAGTCCTCCTATTTGTCTGAACGAGAAGGAAATAAACAACCTTGTCGACCAAACAAATTTACTCCAGATAGAAAACAAAAACACGGAAAAAGTCAATTGCACCAATCTAATGACACCACAATCCCAAAATCCATTCCAAAACTCTCTTCAGAAATTCGTTTAAATACAGTAAACGCTAATAATTTATATTATATATTGGATAGTACAGGAAAATTCAAAATTCTTATAGATACCGGAGCAGGAATTTCTATTTTTAAACCCCAAACAGTTGCACATTACCCTTTATATCGTTCTCCCGAAAACTTACCTATTCAAGGAATTTCTAATGAAAAAATCATGATACAAGAATCTGTCATGATTCCTTTTAATGATACAGACCTACATAAAATTTACATTCACGATTTAGATATCGAATTCGACGGACTTCTAGGTTCAGATTTTCTCAAACACTACGATGGCGTAGTAAATTAATAACAATTTTAAGGAACTTCCTCTTTTCAAAATTGAAAAAAATATTCCAATTGAAGATCAAAAAATTCCAGAAGAAATTAAAAATATTATTTCAATTGAACCAAGAACTGAACAAATATTTAAATTGAAAAGTGATTTGAAAAATGAGGCTATACTGTTAGCTCACGAAAAGGAAAACCCAATCAAAATCGATTCGAACGAAAATTCTAAAATACCTGAAATTATTGAAAACATTTTTCCTGAACAAAAAACAAGTCTACTTCAAACCAAAATCAAACATTGCCGAAAAGGTAAACTCAAAGGAAAAATAAAAATTCCAAATCCTTTTGCACCTGAAGAATGTAAATTTCTGAAAATAAAAATTTTGGAAATAAGATCTAATAAAAATATATTCCAAAAATAGTTGACAAACCGAAAAAATAATAAAATCAATTCAAACTTTTGAAAATATTCAAACAAATAATAAAATGAATATCAGAATCACGAAACTAAAATTTCTTTCCACACCAGATTCCAGAAAAGAAACCATAAAACAGAATTTTGATAAATCCAAAACAATGTTTTTGAATCAATCAGGTAGACCACCTGAAATACATATTTTTTATCACAAATCAGGTAGACCACCCGATATAAAAACTTTCGGACATAAATCAGGTAGACCTCCTGAAAGAAAATCATTGGTCACATTTCAGGCAGACCCCCTGAATTAATAGTTATTCATAACCAGCAAATATAAGAAAAATATATATTTTCAAAAGACTACAAAATGCTAACTTAAAAATTCAACCTGATAAATGCGAATTTTTACGAAAGAGAAGTCCTTATCTTGGACACTTAATAACAAAGACGGAGTAAAACCAAACCAGAAAAAATTGAATGTATTCAAAATTTTCCACAACCAACTAGTCCCAAAGAAATAAAATCATTTCTAGGATTGACAGGATACTATAGAAGATTTATACCTAATTTCGCAAAAATTTCCAAACCCTTAACACGATTATTACAAAAAGATATACCTTTCCAATTCACCACAACATGTGTCGATGCTTTCGAAACATTGAAAAACTTTTTAGTTCAAAGTCCTATTCTGATTTATCCCAATTTTAATGACCCATTTATTCTTACGTGTGACGCAAGTAATTTTGCTATTGGATCCATTCTTTCTCAAGGACCTATTGGCAAAGATCTTCCTATTGCTTATGCATCCAGAACCCTATGTCCCGCAGAAACTAAATATTCAACAATTGAACGTGAATTACTAGCTATAGTATGGGCAGTAAAGCACTTCAGACCTTATTTATTTGGTAGAAAATTCATCTTGATCACTGACCACAGACCTTTAACTTGGTTATTTTCCATAAAAGATCCTGGTAGCCGATTAGCTCGATGGCGGCTAAAACTCGAAGAATATTCCTATGAAATAATTTATAAACCTGGCAAAATCAATAAAAATGCAGACGCCTTATCTCGCATCAAAATTAATCACTTCAAAGAATGCGCTAAGTTCCATTCTAAAATTTTAATGACAAATGAAGAAAATGAAGAATTATCCGATACTGAAACAGAAATAGCCCCTGAAACCATCTTAGAAGAATTAACAAATTTTTCAAGACTTTTTAAAGAAAAATCATTAATTGAGTATTCCAAATTTTCATTTATAAATGAACAACTTTTGGACAAAAGCCATAGAAATATAATAATATTTCCACAGAGAAACTAAAACGACAGACATACATGAAATCATTTTTGAAGATATTTTTGAAGACGAACCAGATTTTCGTTATAATAAAATAAATGTTTTAACTAGCAAAACGATCAAAAATAGGAAATCTTTATAATCCCTATACCATACGACCCCTATAATGCCATAGAATATATGTTCAGCTCTCTATATAGAGATCAACATGTTTTCGAACCAAAAGGTAACAGTTTTCGAACCAACACAAAATTATTATGTCGAAAATAATTCAGATCTTCCCATTCAAGAAATGCTCTCATACATTCTTGCAGACAAGGATGAAATTAAATTTCAAATTTGTCAGAACGTAGTTCAAACCCCAGACCAAGATCAAATTCCTTTGATATTAGATCAATATCACAATGGTAAAGCAAATTTACACCGTGGTATTAATGAAACTTTACGAAGAATTAGAGAAAAATATAACTGGACTGGTATTACTAAAGACGTAGAAAAATACATAAAGAATGTGAAACATGTCATAAAACTAAAATCTGTAGACAAAATTTGAGTAACCCTTTAGTCATTACTGAAACTCCGAAACCCTTTCGAAGAATTACATCGATCTTTTAGAAATCCCAACAAAAATTATGCCTTGACTATTAGAGACGAACTTACAAAGTTTACACAAGCTTATCAATGGAAGATAAAACCGCTAAATCAGTAGTCAATACTCTTTTATTATATTTCCAACATTATGGAACCCCGTTACGAATACATTGTGACAGTGGAAAAGAATTCAATAACCATACCATGAAAGACCTATGTACTTTATATGACATCAAATTAACTTTTCAAGCATAAATCATCCCCAGAGTAATGGAAGCTTAGAAAGATTCCATCTACACTAATGGAAATGATTAGATCTCAACAAATAGAAAATCCCGATGAACATCCTTTAAATGTACTCCCTATGCTGTTATATGTTATAACATCACGAAAAATAAGACACCGGATTTACCCTTATGAGTTGATCTTCGGACACACCTCTACACGACCCCAGAAATCTTATATAATAAAAAGATTTAATCACTAAATACGTTCGAGATTTAAATAACAGAATCTCGTATTATTATGAAATTGCGCGAGCGAAAACCAACCGAAGTAAAGAAAAAGCCAAAATAAGATATGACAAAGACATAAAACATGAACCCCCAGACTATAAAGTTGGAGACAAAGTATACGTTAAAGAGTCTCAAATAGGAAACAAATTACAAAATAAATTTAATGGTCCTTATAAAATTTTGGAACTCTTCCAAAATTCTGCCCTTCTTGAAAATCTTGAAACAAATCAACACTCTAAAATTAATTTTGATAGAATGAAACCTTATTTCGAATAATTCATTTCAGATCGAAATGCTATTCATCGCGGCTTTGATATCACTTGCACAGCAGCGTTAAGCCAGTTTGCAGTTATCCGATCAACAACACTATTGGGTGTACTATCATGAACGATCCTATTTGAAGCTATCAAACGATAAGTGGACGTTGTTAGCCTTTAAAGATACGTCCCTAATCAGTAGTGCATTAGAACGTAATCATAAGATACTTAATAATCTAATGATATTTTTAGAAACAGATAATCCAAGAATGAACTATTTTTATACAGAAGTTAAAACACATATCAGCCTGCTAACGCAAATTGCTGATTCTTTAAATCTAAAATTAGAAGAAATATACGTTGATACGAAATCAATAAATAAAAGGATTAAAAGAGGATTAATCAACGGTATTGGTACCTTTTGGAAAGCCATTACTGGTAATTTGGATAGTAGTGACGGAGAATATTTTAATGAATGCATTAATAAAATAACCAGAGACGAATATCAATTGGAAAATCTTTTGAAAAACCAAATTTCAGTTACCACTTCAGTAATTAGAAGTTTTAATTCTACTATACAAAAATTACAAATAGATGAAGAGACATTTAACAAGGATATTAAAGAGATTGAAAAATCAATTTTTCAGATTTCAGATGATATGGCAATCATTGAAGCGAAACTAAGAGTTTTAGAGATTTGTGAAACTCTCATGGAAAGTTATTTATACATTGAATCCTATTTGAATGATATTTTGAATTCAATCACTTTCGCAAGACTTAAAATACTTCATACATCAATTATCACCCTAGAGATTTGGAATATGCTCTTCAAGACATTACCCAATCATTAAAAAAAGAATAATTTACCACTTCCTGCAAAAACCTCGTCTATTGCTCAATATCTAGATTTAATTGAACTTGAAGCTTTTCAAACAGAAAACAGAGTTATTTTTGTTCTGAAAATTCCTCTAGTGGAACCTGAATTTTACACATCCTTTCAATTATATCCAATCCCCATCCTTGATAACAGGACCGTAATCAATATGAGAATTTGTTCTGATATTTTACCTTACCCTACCCTAGACAAAGATGCTATATGTGAGGCTCAACTCTTCAGACATTCTATTGAATTACCAAGAACCTGTCAAATGTCTTTACTTTTTGCTAAAGATTATAATGTGTTCAATTTAGACACAAATATTTGGTTAATAACTTTATCAGATCCTTTACCTTTAACAATTACCTGTTCAAACATTGAACCTTTTACTAAAATTATTCAATTGAATTCAATTTTGAAACTTCAACCAGAATGTAATGCTTTTATTGGGAATACCAGAGTACATTCAAAACATATGAATAATATTGAAAAGAATGTAACTTATAATAGTCATGCTATTTTAATTCCATTCGAATGCTGTGAACATTTGCCTGAAAAACACAATATGCCAATTTTGAAACCATTAAAATTGAGTAAATTAAATGTTGATGATTTGAATATAGCTCAACATAAATTAAATCAATATTCTGAAGATATTGACAAAATTATTAATGAACCTTTTATCACGAAACATATATCCTGGTTTACATATTTTATAATTATATTGATAATATGTTTGATAATTTTATATATTTTTTGTAAATGCAAAAAAGTTATCCCATGAAAATTGGAATTTTGTCACCAAGAGGAGATGATCAACCCCAAGACCTCCAGGCCAACGTCAACCCTTCAGAACCCTTTCTAGGTTCTTACCTTCAAGAAGAAGACCTAGTATCCACATCGGCGAAGACGTCGAGGAAGAAGAAAGAATAATCTTGAATTCCGGCCCAAGCAAAACTTCAGTCTAAAAGTTGCTGCATCCAATAGCATCAACTTTTTCAAAAAGATGGGAGCTGTTATATCCAAAAATCCAGGCATTCTACGCAGTAATTCCACAACGCAGTTGCAACATTGTTGCAAGAGCAAATAGGACAAAGCCAAGTCAGCATTCATCCACCTGGGCTCCAGAAGCCGTAAACAAGGCGCAGTTCTGAGTCAGCACCACCGCATCTATAAGAGGACCCCAAGAACCGAAGAGCGTCACTTCTATTCGGCACTTCTATTCCGTTAGTTGTCACATATAATTTCATATCATTTTTGTAAAACAAGTATAAAATAAAGTTTATTTTTAAAAAACCATTTAAGTGAATATCACTATAACATGCATTTCTCAATCAGATAACTTTTTAGTTGTTTTTTGAAACGTATTTCATTTCTTTCACTTTTTATTGATTCCGGGAGTATATTGAAAAACTTTATACCACTGTATTGAGGACTTTTTTCATATAAGGAAGTTCTGTGGTGAGGAATTTGTAACAAATTGCCATGCCTAGTTTTATAATTATGACTATCACGATTATGTGTTAGTGAATCTATATTTTTACTGACAAGCAAAATACATTTGTAAATATATATACTGGGAACTGTTAAGATGTTATTATCTCTAAAATATGGTTTACATGAGTCTGTTCGTTTGATACCAAATATAAGTCTGATAATACGTTTTTGTGAGATCAGTAGTCTGCGAGCCATTGATGTATTGCCCCATACAATAATGTCATAGCTAATTCGAGAGTATACGAGCGCATAATAGACATTGAGGAGTTGTTCTTTATTAAATATCGATTTCAGTTGGACTAGAGCATAGTAACTTGAGTTTACTTTCTTGCTGACATTCTCAATAGCGGTTTTGAAGGACATGTCTGAATCCAGATAAGTTCTAGGAAATCGTGCAGAAGAAATTGGTTGTAACGAAACTGTTCCTATATTTATATGAATTTGATCGCGTAATTCTTTTTTTGGGTTTACGTGTAGAATAACGGTTTTTGAAGCATTGAGTATCATTCCATTTTTTTGTGACCATTCGGTGATTTTGTTTGCTAAATGATTCAATTTCTCTTGTAATATGTGAGAATTATCACCATATGCTGCTAATGAAACATCATCTGAATATAGCACTAGGCAATCAGTTTTCATGAAATTTGGGAGGTCATTAATGAATATGAGAAACAGGAGTGGCCCCAGAATTGATCCTTGCGGAACTCCTAAATTCACATCGTATGTTTCTGTTTCGGTGCCATTCATTCTGATGAATATTTTTCTATGCTCCAAATAGGACATCAACCATTCTGATACTTTCCCCCTAATGCCTACTGACTGAAGCTTACTTTCGAGAAATTTCAAATCCAAGCAGTCAAATGCTTTGGTGAGATCAAATAAAAGTATACCCACATGTTTCTTCTGATCCAAATGTTTATGGATATACTGGAAAAGATTGTAGATAGCACTTTCTGTTGATCTCCCTGGATAAAAACCATTTTGACACATACTGATTATTTGATATTTCTCAAAGTATGTTATAATTCTATTATACAGTGCTCTCTCTATTATTTTACATATGACCGTGGGAACAGTTATGGGTCTATAATCTTCCAGGAACTGGGAATTAACTTTTTTAGGGATTGGTGTAACCGTTCCAATTTTCAAATTATCAGGAAATTTACCTAGTTCAATCGAGAGATTGATGATGTACGCAAGAGGCTCTGCAATGTAAGATCCTATGCTTTTAATTATTTTGGTAGAAATACAATCAACACCAACACTATCACTATCACATACATAAAAAAAAAATATACGCGTCGACTAGATAACCTCCTCCTTTTTGGTTTCGTCGGTTAAAAATAACACATACCTTCATACGTTAAAACAATTCCTGATCTCCATTCTGAATAGAAAACACCATCAACAAACTAATCATAATCGGATATCGATAAAATTCCATATTATAATTGTTGGAAAGATTATATCGGTCAAACTAAATAACCACTTGGAGATCAAATCATAGGCCACAGAAGTGATTATAGGAGGAATATTGGTGTGTGAAAGTTTTGATATTATCAAAAACTATTTCAATTCTACACGTATTGGATAAAACATAGGGCGAAACGGTCAAGCATGAAATAAAATATGGTCGTCGTAAGTGAGATTAGTTTAGGTGAAACAAATTAAACTTAGGCCATTAAGGCCCTGTTTCAGTTGTTGAACTTAATTAGAGGGAAGTTGAGGTTATAACTCAATGTACGCATACCCAAATGAGGAGCCGTAATATCAGGTACATTTTACCACGTGTTTGACCGGAAGTTTCACGCCCATGATAGTGAAAAGTCCCTATCAACTGATTCCCAGTTATACATAGCTTTCAAGAATGCCTTGATAATAGCGATATGAATGGCTGGAGTACACATTTTTACATACCATGAATATTCTTGAATAATTTACTTTTCTTACGTGCTAAAACACAACCTCAAATATAAATAAAATAGAGTTATTCAATTCAAAACAGATCAAACATGTTGGATAAACAGGTACAACGTTAAAATATGAAAGTACAGAATATGGTGACCAACAATAATATTTTGAATCAAAATGAGATATCACTTTGTACATCTCACACACAATGGAAAGACTAGAATTGATATGAAATATTCCCTCCAAAATTTTCTGAATTGCTTTAAATCAATAATATCTGTTCTTGAAAATTGAAGCGATATGCATTCTTAATTTTGCAAAAATACCGAAATTGATGATCAATATTCTATACCACTAGACACCAAACATCCTGAGGAAATAAAAAAGATGCAGATGTTCATGGTACATATAAAATTATTTCGACATGAATCATTTGAACGATTGTAATAAATAAACTTTTTATGATGATATTAATTGATAGAAAAAGAGTTGTTACTACACATGTTGACATGTCATAATTTGTCTATGATTTGTGTACGATATAGTTTCCCGCAGCTGTAGAGAATTCTGGGCACAGAAACGATGAACGAAAATACCAGTTCATTTCACAATCAAAGATGGGAGAGTTTATGATCTAAATTTATGGGATGAATGCGTATGAGAACGAAAGAATATTTTGGGGAGAAGTGAAAAATTCGTTTGAAATTTATTTTTTCGTATTGAATGAATGTGGTTTTTTGTGGAGGAACAACGTTTCTTGACATGTTTTTTGGGTAACCTTCCACGTCTGAAAATGAAAATATATAAAGTGTAGAAAGGGCAAACTAAGAGGGTAGGTACAATCCACTGACCAAATATGAATAGTGAACTGGTCGAATTATTTGATCTTCTGCAAATTGGCATAGTTAATATAGAATACTGGACTCATGAATCTGACAGAGTAGCCTAAAATATAATTTTAGAATTGGGATTTTTTATCGACCACTTTATGGAAGATACCAGGTGATTCTCTGAGGTAGCTCACCCCTATAACTTTTTTATTATTGAAGATTATTTTTTTTAAAACCTTCATTAAAATAAATAAATATATACAATATTCCACTATACATAGTACCTTATAGTTACTTATATCTTACAAACAAACAAAAATAGATTAATCACAGCAGTAGGGCTAGAAAAAAAATTTTTTATTGGAAAAGTTTTCCAAACAATTATATTTTATTATCTTGAAGCGTTCTGTTCTCATTATATTTTTGAAATCTTCTAATTTGCCATTTGTTTCTATGTTGTTGAATATTAGACCACATACCAATTTAAGTCTTCTTATTTATTATGTGCAAACTGAATATATCTTTTGGCTCTGCTTCTATCACGTTTGTTCTGAACTTCCGCTTCATATGTGTGAGGGTCCATTCCCACGTATTTTTAGCATCACCACAAATACTTATTCTATGGACTAAACTATCTACAGTCTTGCATTTTTCGCATGAATCCGTATCACGGATTCCGTGCATTTTTAATTTTTGGCCTACTGGATAAGTCTCATTAATTGCTTTGTATGCACTAGATCTCCCTTTCGTAGGAATATTGAGATTACACAAAATCTTCCTCCAAATATTTTTCCAGTCATACTGGGGGTATTTTAGTTCGACAGTTGGACTGTGCACTGTTTTGTCAATGAAAATTTCTTTGTATATGAATTTTGCGGTTGAAATTTTATCTCTACTAAATGGAGTCTCTAATTCTGTAAGTGACCTTTTTATATTGCTGAAAGCTGAATGTAAATCAACAGTTCCATTTTCGAATATTTTGTTGACCGTGGATTTGTAGGAGACTTTGTTCGGTACATTTGTCCATGATAGTTGTTGAGTTTTCAGAAACAGAGCAGCAGCCTTTCTTTCTATATTTATCAGGTTCAGATCACCTCTTTTCGCGGGTAGGTACAGTTGCTCCCTTGCAACTCGATATAAATTTCCTTGCCATATATTTTCCCTGTACAAATCACAATTTTTTGACAGTAAAGGCGATTCATGGGTAGTATTTGTGCCAGATACCAGACTTTCGACAGAACATAAATATTGACAAACCAAACTTTCCTGATCAAATCTAAGTTTCTGACATAGTTCAGCATTAGTGTTGTCTGGATGTTAGTCAGCACCCTTTCCCAGTTCGCTTTAACCATCTCGTTAAAATTTCGGGAAACCTCCACTGAAGATAGAAAAACGAAATTTGGAGGTTGTGACCGGAAACGACCCCAACTTTGGATTGTTAAATGACACATCTTATATATATGAAATTATAAATCCAACAACTCTTCACTTGTCAATGTTTGACAAATAAGATCGTTTTTATTCCAATTTTAATTTTTTGGACTGGAATACCATGGATCGTGTAAATCGCTTCATTCTCAACCAATTCCATGGGAAAAATACGACTTTGAGGCTTATGACTCCACAGTCGTTTTATTGAATCGCAAATATGAATTTTTCCAGTTAACTTGATTTTTTCAAATGGAAAGGGGGTGGCTCGTCGGCTTTTTGTGAAAGATCATTTTCTTTCGAATAATTTGATACCACACACTTTCATTTTAATTTCACTATTTCTCTGAATAATTTCAATACATACCTAATAACAAATAATACATATTAGGTATACTTATGCACTGAGTCCTGTTATTCTAGTTATCCGTGACAAACAATTGAAGCTGTTGCTAGGACTACCTAAACAAATAGACTAATGAATATGCTGTCACTTTTAAAAATGTATTTGTTGCGTAGTTTATAATTTGATATGGAAAATTATACTAGTAACGAGAAAATTGACATGTTGCTAATTTACGGAGAAGCAAAAAAAATGCAACTGATGCAGCTCGAATTTAGGCTCAGCGACTCCCTAATCGTCGCCATCCCACTCGATATTATTTTCCAAAACTGGGAAGGAAAATGCGGAATGAACCAGAAGAAAATGCCAATAACTTCATCGTCAGTGGAGAAAAAGAAGTTGGAATGTTGACGTGTTGTCCTCTGTTGAAGTGAATTGTACGGCGTCAATTCGTCAAATTATTTCTGAGTGTGATATAATTATCGATCATTCAAGTACCAACTACACCAACATCTTTACGATAACGACCACAACCGAAGATCAACTTAATTGTAACTGGTTTTTGACTAAATACAGAGAAGATATACGTTTTCCATTTAAAATTATTTATCCAGATGAAACTCGATTCACCAAGTTGGGTCTGTTCAATCGGAATAATAAAAGGTACTGGTCTCCAACAAATTAACATCTGATGCAACAAAAAAAATTTCAAGAGCGATTTGGTTTCAATTGCTGGTTGGTTATTATCGGAGGAAAACTTTTGGGGCCAATAATTTTCGTCGGACAACTTACTGCGGAAAGATACCTACAGTTCCTTAGAAATCAAATTAATGATTTTCTTGAAGATTTGCCACTGGCTAACCAAGTTGATATCTATTTTCAACAAGATGGAGCGCCACCTCACAATTCTCAAGTCGTAAGAGAACATCTGAATGACACCTTCCCAGAAAAGTGGATTGGCACTTTTGCACCTATTAAGTTGTCATATTTTTTCATGATCTATTATTTCTTTTTAATATTCTAGATCACCAGATTTTACTCCGCTAGATTTTTTTTCTCTGAGAACAATTTAAAATCAGGTGTATAACACAGCATCAGCTACTCGTGAAGAACTGTAGTATTAAAGTAAGGGTGGCATACCAGAACATCACTGCGGAACAGCTAATCAATGCACCATGGACTCTGAGAAACAATAGCCATATTTCCAAGTAACTTTCCGGAGTAAAGTAAAATTGGAAGGGGAAGTTACGAAGAGCTGTAACATCTGGATAATAAGAGCACATAAGGGCGAAGAAAAACCTAGGAAAACGGCGAGGAAACACTGAAAGCAGGAGGCCCCTCCCACAGAACCCCTCTGCTTTCAAAGTTAACTAGAAAGTCCCAAGAATCGGAAAACTGTACATATTTTGTATATATTCAAGGCAGAAAGAAGTGAACTATAGAGACGAATAGTTACACAATTCAATTTGGACAGAAAAAGTGAAAATTTCAGAAGGTTAGTGGAGTTCAGTACATAAGTTAGTACGAGAGCTCCACAGCCAAACTGTTTAACAATTTTTCACTGAAATCGTATAGTTCAAATTTTCGACTCCGCCCACTTTTGTTGAATGGACCAATCGGAGTCGAGGAATTCTAACCAAAACTAAAACGAAGTTTCCAACTCAGGAAACAGAATAGAGAGACAACAAGATGGAAAATCCAACCAGAAACCTAGCTAAGCTAGAAAAGCTGGGAAAAATATTTCCTTAAAAGGAATTTAGAAGCAATTGTCAACCAAGAACACGAAATATGGAAGGAAATTTCCAAAGAAAATATGGGAAAGATCCAGGAATTTCCAAAAACATTAAAATTCAAGAAGTACAAAGAGAAGTTCGATATAATGAAGACCACAGAAGCAGAGGATGAAGATGATTTTGAAAAACTCATCGAGGAATTCTACGCGGATGAATCTTATATCATACTAAAAAACTATGAAATCGCTAGGAAACAAATATACAATAACGATAATAAACAAAAACAAACTGTCAAAAACATAATGAATAAGGAATTTTACTATAGACAGTCTAAGCTTAGACGATACGTAGCATGGATCGATGATATAATTTCAGGGAAGCAAACGGAATTATCAGGAAAACCAGCCGTGTACGGCAAGGAAACTAGCAAATTCGTAGAAAAGTGGCAGCAACTAAATCCCAATAGCCACGAAATATATGTTGAAAAAGTACGGAAAATTCGACAAAAAGAGGCAGAAAAAGCCCAAAGCTTAAAAGAGCTGAAAGCGAACCCAGAAGAAACCGGAAAGAACAAAAGTACGGATATCCCACCCCCCCAAGTAAGCGGAGAAGAGCCCAAACCAGAGGGGCTCTACGCAAGACTCAAGCGACTAGACCGAGAAGAGGCCCAAAAAAGGGGAGAGAAATGGAAAAAAGAAGAATTAGAATATAACCTACGAGAAAAAATGAAGAAAGAGGAGAGACTAAATAAGCAAAAACAAAAGGACATAATAAACGAGAGAGCAATGCAAACGCCGCCGAAAAACGCGGCCGTAGAGGCACCCTCGAAGAAAAGCCCGTACCAAATAGCAATCGAAGAAGATCGAAAAATACTAAAAAAGAAAGAGGCCGAAGATAAACGGCAATTAGAAATTCATAGACGTACGATGGAACTTCATAACCCTCTAAGAACAAAAAGTAAAGAAAGCACAGTCGATGAATATTTTGAACATTTATCGGAAAGCGCAATTGAAGAACGGAATGAACAACAGGAGCCAAAAGGAAAGATAAATACTCCCACACAGGAATATAGTAGCCTGGAAGATGAGTACTACAACTACTTAGCAACATCTGACGAGGAAAAACATCAGAAGAACACATATTCAGTGATGGGGGTACGTAATGGGTCAACCATTACGCCCCGCATACGAGAGAAGAAATAAGGTCACTAAAAGACCAAAAAAAGAAAAACATGAAACAAAAACCAACAACAGGAAAAAAACGTTGAGGAAGAAATACCACATATCTTCCCAAATGTAATTGTCCTAAATGAACCAATGGATACACAAGATGAAGTTAATTCACCGGTATCTGAGGATATTCATGATAAAATCCCGACAACGAAAAAGGGAAAGAAAAACAAGAAAAAGGAGGAGTTACCCAAGATAACAGAACCCCCGCCAATAATATTAGATGGGAAGCCTCTACTGAAAGAAAAGACAATCTCAGAACTGAACAAACTCTGTAAAAGAAATGTAAATGCAAAGTACACACAGCAGAATACACACATACACACAGAGTGTGATGAGGATTTTATGGCAGTCAAGGAGTTTATAAAAGAGAAAGGCATAGGGTTTTTCACCTTTACCAACAAGGCTGAAAAACAGCACGCCTTTGTCTTGTAAGGACTTGATAATGAACCAGCGGTAGATGACATCAGCAAGTGGCTACTAAAAGAGCACGACCTGAAAACCATCAATGTATATCAGATGAAGAAAACTAAAAGACCACTCTATTTAGTTATAACTTCAGGAGACATCACTCTAACGTACCTGAAAAAGCAAATAAAAACTCTACACAAAACAGTAGTAGAGTGGGAAATCAGGAAAACAGACGGTGACGCGACACAATGTAGGAGATGCCAAAGGTGGGGGCATACTGCAAGAAATTGCAACCTCCCACCTAGGTGCCTAAAGTGCGCAGAAAAACACCTGACAAATGAATGCCGAAAAAGCCCATATACACCGGCACGATGTGCCAACTGCACGAAAGAGCACCCGGCAAATTACCGGAAATGCGAGGCATATATCCGGAAAATGGCAGAAAAAGAAAATCAAGCCATAATGCACCCCACAAGAAACACAGGGCAAACAAGGGAACCTAGAACATTCAACACAAGAGAGCCAACTCGCCCCCCAGCAGGCCCACGAGGGCGAGAACCAGGGCGTTACCCAAATACTTCAAAACAGCCAAATGACGCGGGACCCCAAACCAGAGAGGAAGAGGGGGGAGGCCTGACCCGGCAGATTTTAGCGTTGACTCAAACACAACTGCAAAGCCAAGAAGCAATGACTCAAATCTTACTGACGTTACAAGACATACAAAGAATGCTAGTAATTCAGACTCAAATACTACAACAGCTTGTCGCAACGCGGGCGGCAGAGGTGCCGAGGGACGTGTGGGGACTGCGGCATATGCCACAAATTCCCCTACACTGTCCCGGAGCACAGCAGTCGTAAGCGAAAACGACAAGCTTAATACAGAAAACAAAAATAAAAACACAAACATAATAACTCAAAACCGAACTCAAACACTGACACAAACAGAAAAATAATTCAAAACAAACTCAAATGCAGACACAAACAAACACATACATACAAACAATACAAACAACTCAAAAATACTCAAAACGGAAAAACTCAACTATTTTTAAACATACACAAACCACATTACAAACCCCTAACCAGGTTTTTTAAATTAACTTTTCCTGGGAATAAACTGCAAAAATCAATAATCATAAAGTCAAAAATCCCAAAGTAAAAACTACAAATTCTAGCATAAACATTAAGTAGGAGGCTGGTAAAATTCACAAAAAGACATGTATTGACTTGAAAGCTCAAGAGGACAGCGTTAAGATCTGCTGGGGGGGGCTCACCCCTCGTTCACTCGTAGGTAATAGCCCGCCTTAGGACCGAGATGTGCCCCGGAGGCTTGCAAAGGCACCCGGAGGGACATTTCGGCCCTCTCCAGGCTGGGGGCTGCGCGCAACCGCCAGCTTGTATCATGATGCAAATATTGTAAATATCTGTATATATGTATATAGTTAGTTTTTAAGTTAAACATGAAATGTAAATACTGAAAGTACAAATAAATAATATTGGAATTGGTATTGGAATTGGCTAATCAATGTGGTGTGCGCAACAATTGAAAAAGTTCAACTTTGCCGTGATCAAGGAGGTCATTTCGAAAATTCAGAACCTCAATGGAATAATTTGAGACTTTTAAATAATTCTTAAAACGACTGTGAAGTTCGAAGCCGGAAAGCCGTATTTTTCCCATGTTCCTTGATAAAGAATGAAGCGATTTACACGTCCATGGCATTCTAGATCGAAAAATAAAAATTGGAATAAAAATCACTTTACTTATCAAATTTCGACAAGTGAGGTGTTGTTCGATTAAGAGTGTCATTCTCGATCGAAATAAGTAAAAATATATAGGATGTCCTATTTAAAAATCGAAAGTTGGGGTAATTTCTGGTCAAATCGGAAGTACGGCAAAGCAAGTAAATTTGTCAAAAAATGTAAATTGAACTATAATACACAACCCCCATATTTTGTTTTTCTATCTTCAGTAATAAAAAAGTTATAGGGGTGAACCACCTTGGAGAATCACCCGGTATATATATCAAGTAGAATGACATGATATCATTTTGTGAGAAGTAGGTACGGCCTACATGTTTCAGTAAGTAAACAATTTTTTGTGAAAATCTTAGCGAAAAGACGGATTATTTTGTTCACCAGTACGTACCAATTGTCAAGACCAGTCTTGTTCAATATTGAATCAAATGCAACACATGATGATTCTTATATCAATGAGAAGACAACTGATGCATCTTTCTTAGAACAATTTACAGATATCCAGCAAAAAGAAGAAGAAGAAGAAGAAAGCAAAGACGACAATCCTGATTTGAAGATTATCGGTCAGACTAAAATCAACAATAATTCGTTCCACTTGAATCATTTCCAATAGTACCATTTTTTACAAGCTTTTATTTAGTTTCACCTGTCCCGATGTTTGTCATCAAATCTTGCAAATTAAATTTGACCCACTTATAGTTGTTCGATTAACGTTAAATTTGGCAGGTGTTCCTAGTTCCCGTGACAATGCATTTTGCTTTTATTAGAGAAAAAAAACTAAGATGGCGGACGAGATTTGTGTTTATGGTCCGATTCGATTCAAAATTGATATGTGGGGGTTTCCGGGGTCGGAAACTATGAATTTTTTGTCAAAATCCACAAATTCAAGATAGCGGCTGCAAGATGGCGAACGAGTTTAGTAATTATGATCCGATTCGATTCAAAATTGGTATGTGGGGGTTTTCGGGGTCGGAGATTATGAAGTTCTTGTCAAAATTCAAAAATTCAAGATGGCGGCTCTAAGATGGCGAACGAGTTTTGTAATTATGGTCCGATTCGATTCACAATTGGTATGTGGGTGTTAGGGGTACTTACTAAAGAGCACAAAATAAAATAATTATTAAAAAAAATTTTTTTAAAAACAAGATTCCATTCAAGTACTCTGAAAACTAAAAAATAATTGCTTTGGATGTGTGTTTTTTTTATTATTTATAATTAGATTATTGTCTGATAAAACTGAATCACAATAGATCGTGGAGTATGCCTATCGGGAAAACCACGTTCAAAAATGCGCCAAGTACCCTACCTCACAGGTGTTACGAAATGTGTGCATATTATGTAGAATAAGACAACTTCAACTTTCAGAATCGCAATATCTTAGGAATGATGATTCGTGGGAAACAATTCGTGGACAATTGCATGGTCCACAAATTTTGTCTGGCATATTTTACGATAAAATTCACCGTTTACGAGAATTTGCAAAAAGCCGATGCTTTCGACTTTGACCTTGAATAATTTGTTTAGCAGAAGTAGGATCGCTAGGAATTTATTATATTTTATTTGTCATAGTGTACTTGAAACCTGTACCAATTTTCAGTTTTATGCGGATTATGAAATGTTTATTTTCACTGAATTACTACTACAGATACAGAGTAAATACAGTTATTTTGTAAATATTTTTTCATTACTTTATTGAAACAAAACATGTGAGGTGTATGGGTACTGACAAAACATAGGAGGTACTGACATAATTTTATGGTTGATGAATAAAGAGTCTCTGAAACCAACGCCAGCGAAAATTCTAAGTCGTTTTTATGCTAAACGAAGGTAGATTGCACATCACTCGAATTACCCGTAAATACCGTATGAAATATGAGACTGAATCAGAAATAAAAAATCCAGTTTTAATAAAGAGATGCTGGTTTTTGGTTTCAATTGCCGGAATAAAAAAACTTTTTAACAAAAAATCAAACCGACGAAAAAATCAACTGAAAAACAAAAAATAAAATAAACCTTCTTAGTCTAAAGGATAATTGAGCTCGTAAATTAATGTGAGTAACTGATTTTGAGTCGGCGCCAACAAACAATTATCGAAGATCATTATATTACTTGAGAGATGTAATCAAAACGCAGCCGTGCATCTCGCTGCCATCATTTTACGCTTTACCGAATTCAATTGGTAGTTTGTTTGGCGCCGACTCAAAATCAGTTACATTAGTTTAGGAGCTCAATTATCATTTAGACTAAGAAGGTTTATTTTTTTTTGCTTTTCAGTTGATTTTTTCGTCGGTTTAATTTTTTGTTAAAAATTTTTTATTTTTAAATTTGTTGTTGCTGAAATCTACTAATTACTACCTACTTATTTTTTATTACTTCCGAAATACTTACTTACCTAGCTTACTCCAACTATTAACTATTGAATAATATGATTTTCTATTTTAACTATTTATTGTGATATAATATAAATCAATTTTGAAAGTTCTGGTTAGTTGATTTTATCACTTTGTATATAATTCCATCCTTTCATAGAATGTTATCATTTTGACGGATGTAGGAGGGTCTGTCAATGTCAACTACATATGTGTGCCAAAGTTCACAACTGAAAAATCAATTGATTACTATCGTTTCGGACGTCCATGTATTTAAAAGGTTTTCACGACGTTTCGAATGCTTGTATCTGCAATCGTCTTCAGGTGAATACTGAACTGAACAACTCTGGAGAACGAAGACATCTGAAGAGCAACAACAAAGCACAGTGATCTGCCTTCCGTACATCAGAGGTGTCTCCGAGAAGATCAGAAGGATCGGAAACAAGTTCAACATCAAGAGCTGCTTCCAATCCGGCAGTACTTTACGGAGTTTCCTGACCAAGACCAAACCTGACAACAAAAATGAAATCAGTAAGAATTGCATTCATGAAGTTCCATGTGAATGCGGAGATTCCTACGTTGGAGAGACAAAGGGACCGTTATCGGTAAGATTGGATGAGCACAAGAAATGGACTCAACGTGGAGAAACATCAAAATCGGGAATCGCTGACCACGCCTGGACTGAGCACCATCGAGTTCTATGGGACGACGCAAATGTTCTACATAGAGAGGAGCATTGGTTCAAACAAAAGTTCAAAGAGGCCGCCTACATCGAAGCCAATAACGCATATAGTCAACCAAGCGTTGGGATCAAGAACGTATGGAAACCCCTGTTTGCTCTTTCTGGCGGGCTGCAGAGAAGCGAAACTTCACGCACCACCACACCGCGCGAAATTACACGCACCGCTGCACATGGCAGAATTGCACGCATCATTGCGTCGACAGTCATATAAATTGGTAAGTAGCACCTAAACTTGTCAGTATTCACCTGAAGACGATTGCAGATACAAGCATTCGAAACATCGTGAAAACCTTTCAAATACATTAAGACGATGGACGTCCGAAACGATAGTAATCAAGTTACCACATCTTCTACAACCTTCAAACAAACGTTGAAAAATCAATCATCCCCTATTTTTCTACCCATAGGGGTGGATCACTACATTCCAAATTGGAATATGATCAACTATGAGGTATACCCTTTCTAATAAAGGAAGAATCATCCAAATCGGTGAACATACTACAAAGTTATTCCTGATAGAATCGTTTAACGGACCAAAATTCAGAGGGTGAATGATCAATATCCTCCATTTTGCTACCCTTAGGGATGGATTTTGTTGTTCAAATTGAAACTCAACCAACTTTGAAGTACGCCCTATCCAATGAAAAAATAATCATTGGAATCGAACCGCTCTGTGGAAAGTTGTGCGTGATCATACATAAAAAAAAAATATACGCGTCGAATAGAAAACCTCCTCCTTTTTGGTTCCGTCAGTTAAAAATAAAGCACTCGGTTTTGAAATCTGTTATTGTTCACCTGGAATTCATTGACACTAACCAGAATTTAGCTTCACATTGTACTTTTTCAGTATGAATATCAAGAGAAGAATAAATGTCACAAGATTATATCTCGACAGTAAATAAAATACTATAACATGGTTTCACAAAGTTGTCAAGATCATAGATATAAATCACAAAGGCAAATATTCAAACAAGTTTCAATTACATTCAAATCAGTACCACTTCTCCATTAATATATTGTGGGAAACACAGTTGAAAGCCTTCGATAAGTCTAAAAATGTGACTCCCACAATTTTACCAGTTTCAATATCCTCAACTCTGCTACCGACAACACTTACAGCGGCCTGTGTGGCATTTTTTGGAAACCGAACTGATATTAACCAAAACAGTTCCTGCTTCCAAAATATCCAAAGATTCTTTTCTAGCACAGTTTTCCAATTATATTTGAAAAAATACCTATTATATTGATCGATCTATAATTATCGACTTACGATTCAACTCATTTTTTGTGAAGTAGTATGATTTCAAAATATGTGGAAAATGGCCAATAATGAAAATTAAATTGATTAAGCTCATTAAAGAAATAAGAATTTTGTCTTGAGTTTTATTGATAATTTGATTTGCTATTGATCTCATTGATATCAGGACAAGCTGAATTTTTTGATGATTTCATAGTTTCCTGTACTTTCTTGCACGCAACATGGACGAATAAATCATATGATTCCAGAAAAGGAATCCTTTTCAAGATTATGATATGAATTTGATAATTAATATCACTTCACTCGTTTCATAATTTACAAACAATATTTCCCTCCTGTCAAAAATCCCATGTAAATGGAGTGCAATTATCGCAAAATTACAGCGATAATTGCATTGTAGACGGATAATTGCACAGTTCATATCCACGGCAATGCCATTGTACACTTTGATAATACAGCGACAAATTATAAGTAACGTCAGTTTGACAAGTAATGTCAAATATATTATTTATTGAAAATGTCTCGTTTCGGTCGGGCTTCATTACAAGCTATTGAAGAAAATGTGTTGGAAAACGAACCAAATAACACAAAACAAAACAGAAAATACGTGTGGCGTCAGTTTTCTGTGCTGAGAAGAACTATACTTTGGAAGAAAAAACACAAATTGATGGTCTGGCAAAAATATTAACGGACTGGGCATCCAATATGCGTAAGCAGAATGGCGATGAGTACAAAGAATTTACTGTTAAAACGATTTGGAGCGTAACCGCTAAATTACTGATGGAAAAATATTTCACTGAATACAACATCAATTTCAACCCTTTTACTAATATTGAGTTCAAAGCAGCCAGATATGCGAAAAATGCCGAAAGAAATCAACTACAAACAGATCCAGAGAAGAGAAAGGAAAGTGCACTTTTTCTGAAGTACGATTAATTCAAAAATATGGTTCATGGTTGTGACGAAGACACCCCAGATTGTTTGCAGAAGAAGGTAGTTTATGTTTTTGCTTCTGCATTAACTTGGCGTGGTGGAGAAGGCCACAAGTGCTTAATTTCGTACTTTAAAGAAGAAGAAAATAACATAGGTGCAGAAACAGGAAGGATTATTTACGATCCTGTGTTCACTAAGACGACACAAGGAGGGCAAAAACCATGCGCCTCATTGAAATGGCTAATAAACAATAAAATCAATACTGATTTGTGTCCAATTCGACTGTATACAAAATTCACAGAAGAGCGGGTTGGAATGAAAACAAAACGACTCTTTCTCACTGTAAATCCCGCTTGGAAGTTTAACAGAAAATGGTATAAAGATATTCCTGCTGGACGGAATACAGTAAGCAGATGGACTGTTCTACAAGCCAAAGCTTCTGGTTTAAATACAGAAAATATCAAGCTTACTAACCATCCGTTACGAGCTACGGCCGTCTTCAATCTCGCAAAAAGGGGGTGGACAAGCAGCAACTTATAAAAATCACGGGCCATTCAAATTCAACGCTATAACTTCAAATGGATGAAGATCACCATGAAGAAATAGTCAAAGAATGCGTGGCAATGACGTTCCACAGGCACAGCATTCTCAAACATCCTCTTCAGCCGTTAATGCACCGATAGCTGCATTGTCTAACCAGAATACGTATATTAATTGTGTATTTCAGTTCCTGCAACTTTTGATTCAGTTCAACCTTGCATAAATAGTTTCATTATATTTTTACGTATACTTCCATAATATATAAATGAAAAATATTAAAACAAACGCATTCCTGCGTCTCCTTTTTTTTTCCAGTTACGAGATGGTTATTGATAACAAGCTAAGAATGTATGAATTAATAACGTCAGTTTGACAAGTTGACAGTTTATTCGGAAAATCTTCCCCCGACTTACACTCGTGCATCAAAATAACCGGATAATTTCGCATTCCAGCGTGTTGTCTTTGAAAAACTGCATTCGGTCATTTTCATATTTTGTGTCGGGCTCTTTCTCCAAAAATGAAAATGAACTCATGCAGTTTTTTGACAACACGCTGTCATGCAAAATTATCGATAATTTTGATGCACTTGTGCAATTACTTACGAAAATTATCTACTTATGTGTCCTGCCTCTCCAAATCCCCAAAAATCAGCGTTGTTAATTTTCAACTTTCACATGAAATGAAAAAAGTTTCACCATCGCTATCAGTATTTTCCCCAACAGTTATTTTTACATCCACATTGACAAGTAAATTCATTTAATATTGTCACAAAAAATTGTCCAGGCTCCAAAGTTCCCGTTTTCCGTAGATTTACAGACCTGTATGCTCAAACCCCCTCCAAAATGAATCAAAGAAGGGTGATGTTGTTTGATGTACCTATCTAAAGGTTTAGTCTCTTCGGATCTATAAAAAGGGAACGATATTTCTTTTCCTCGGGGACCTTCTCGTTGATGCACGATGTATTTGAATATTATAGACACGGAAAATATTACTGTAGGTCTTTGAGTTATGAGTTTCATCATCGTGGAGAGTACGTGGGGGAATCAAAGAGGATCAATGCTGCTTTAATGGATTCTCCGAAGGACCAGTTGTTGCCATTTAATTTTTCATTTCCCCCGTGTTTTATGGAGCAGGGGTGGTCCGAGTTTAATTAGTTTCCTGCTGCAATTTATATTATCCACGTTCTGTGATCTCCCGTTGTATATCTGTGCATATTTTTTTTATTCATGAGGCTGAAGTCTGGGATTCAGATTGAATAAAATTTTATTTTTCTTGAGATGAGAATGTTGTTGTTTTCATTATTGAGGATATAATAAGATAATAAGATGATGGAAATTTCCGTAATCTCGAACATGGCGAAAAAGGAGCCCTGTTCAATCGGAAACTCTTAACATGTTTTCATTATCCCAAAAATCGATGAGATCAATTATCGAAAATATGGCAGCTCATGTAGAATATCGCTTTTCGGCACATCATACAGAATTATGGATTATAAGAGCTGAGGCTCCATTAGAGATTATCAAACATTCATGATAAGTAATACCCGCCAAACATATTACTGGAAACACGAATGGACACTGAATAATTGATCACTCTTTGAAGTGCTTCGCTGCTGCAACCGTTCAGGATTTTAATATCGGAAGAGACATTATTGGTTATCGTGTTCGAATTTCTATTCAAACTTGGGGAGTTTATATTTATAGCAGTACCTCTACTCTGAGAACATGTCCTATTGGAGGTGGATTTTATAGGAATACTATACGTGCAGTCCATAGGTATGGAATGAATTCATTTTCAGCATTATTATGTATTTGTTTGAAAAAAGTCTATTTCTATTGTCAAGTTGACAATTTACGGTAGGAAAATATTACCCGCTTTTCGCACCCCCTCTGAAGTATGAGTACTCCCTCAAAAATTTCAAATGAGAAGGGGGTCGTGCAGAACTTTGTTCGAATGGGATTTTCATTCTCTGTTCAGCAATATTGAGTTTTCCAAATTTGGTGCAATCATGATAAAATTTACTTTGAAAATGTAAAAGTTTGATACTTTACGTAGAATTAAGGAAATAATGTCACATAATGTAAAGGAAGTATTTCTCAATTTATTTTATAATTAAATTAAATGTTCAAAATGACCACCATTTACTTCTTGACAATAAGCAAGTCGATCTTGGAATTCTCGTACAACATTTTGTGAGACATCAGGGGTAATGTTGTTAATTTCTTCCGTTATCCTAACTTTCGAATCTGCAATATTGTCTGGTCTATTGAAAGTTGTTCCTTTTGATTTCAAATAACCCCATAAGAAATAATCAGGTATTTTCTTTTTCTAAACGACAGGAAACAATCGTTCAAGACACCAACAAATCATTCACAAAACCCACATAAGTAAATCATCTTATTAACCGACGAAACCATAAAGGAGGAGGTTCTCTATTCGACCCGTATATTTTATGTTTTACCATCATATTTTTTATGTATGATCACGCATAACTTTTTACTGAGGCGTCCGATTCCGATGATTTTTTTTTCAGTGGATAGGGTGTACTTCGAGTTTGGTCCCATTTGAATTTAAAAGATGAAATCCACCCCTAAGGGTAGCGGAATGAAGGATATTGATCACTCACCCTCTGAATTCTGGTCCGTTAACCGATTCTATCAGGCATAACTTTGTACTGGGTTCTTCGATTTGGATGATTCTTTTTTTAATAGATAGGGTATACCTCATATTTGGATTTCGGGAGGAATTGGCCACCCTTACAGGTAGAAAAATAGGGGATTATTGATTAATCACTAGTGAACATTGGCCCACACATACGTAGTTGACAATGACAGATCGCTACTGACATTATTCTTGTTCCGTCAAAATCAGTATATTTTATGAGAGGATGGGATGATATACAGAGTAATGAAATAAACTAACCAGAACAACGGAAATAATTTATATTACAACAAATAGTAAAAGTAGATAATCATATTATTTAACTGGTAATAGTTGTACTAAGGTGGGTAAGTAAGTATTTTGGAAGTAATCAAAAAACGAATAGGTAGTAATTGGTAAATTTTAGCCACAAAAAATTGAAAAATAAAAACTTCTCAACAAAAAATTAAACCGACGAAATACGGAACTGAAAAGTAAAAAATAAAAACTTTTTAACAAAAAATTTAAATGACGAAAAAATCTACTGAAAAGCAAGAAATTAAATAAACCTTCTCAGTCTAAATGATAATTGAGCTCCTGAACTAATGTAAGTAACTGATTTTGAGTCGGCGCCAAACAAACTAGCAATTGAATTAGGTGAAGCGTAAAATGATGGCAGCGAGATGCACGGCTGTGTTTTGATGACTTCTTCCATAGATAATGATCTTCGATAATTGTTTGTTTGGCGCCGACTCAAAATCAGTTACTTACATTAGTTTAGGAGCTCAATTATCATTCAGACTAAGAAGGTTTATTTTATTGTTTGCTTTTCAGTTGATTTTTTCGTCGGTTTAATTTTTTGTTAAGAAGTTTTTATTTTGATATTTGTTGCTGACGAAATGTTTAATAATAAATACCCTGGTCAACACGTCTAACAGTCTACAGTAAGCAGAATAGAAAGAAAAAAATCGGGAAACTGGACATGTAAAAACTATTCAAAAACCAGGTCGAAATGTTAAATTGGGTGAAGAAAAAAAGTTAGATGTACTGTCAGCGATTGGGAAAAATCCGCATATGATAAGTAGACAACTTGCCGCCGATAATAATATAAGTAAATCATCGATATTGACAGCTTTACAGAAAGAAAAATATCATCCTTATGAAGTTCAGTTCGTTCAGGAGTTAAATGAGGATGATCGTGATAGGAGGCAACAATTCTGTGAACTGATGATGAACAGAATGGAAGCAGTTTTGCAGTTCATAAACAAAATTGTTTTCTCTGATGAAGCTACTTTTCATTTAAATGGAACATTTAATAGACAAAACTGTATTGGAGCAGAGAAAATCCTCATTGGATGTGTGAGGCTCACACACAATATCCTAAAAAAGTTAACGTTGGGCTGGTATCATTAACAACAAAATTATTGAAAGCACAGTTGATGGTGAGGTTTATCTAGATTTTTCGACGAACTTTTCACAGCCTACATTAAAAATAATTTTTCCTGATGTTGATGATCCAAATGCAATAGATAGATCAATTTGGTACCATTAAGACGGAGCTCCACCTCATTACAAACGTATTGTTAGTGATTATTTGAACGAATTTTTTCCCAATAGATGGATTGGAAGACGTGGAACAATTGAATGGCCTCCTAGAACCCCCGAGTTGACTCCTCTCGATTACTTCTCATGAAGTTCTTTGTAATCAAAAGTATATTTCGATAGACCAGAATATATTGCAGATTCAAAAGTTATGATAACGGAAGAAATTAACAACCTCTGAGGTCCTACAAAATGTTGTACGAGAATTCCAAGAAGTGAATGGTGGTCATTTCGAACATTTAATTCCATTGTGAAACAAATTGAAAAATAATTCCTAAACATTATGATATTATTTCTTTCATTCTACGTAAAGTATCAAAATTTAACATATATAATAAATATGAAAAACTCAATATTGCTGAACAGAGAATAAAAAACCCTTTTGAACAAGTTGCCACGCGACCACCCTTCTCATAAAATTTTTTCGAGGTGGTGCTCATACTTCAGAGGGGGTGCAAAAAGGGGGTGATATTTTCATACTGTGAATTGTCAAATTAACAATAGAAATCAATCTGTTTCAGGTTTTTCAAACAAATACATAATAACGCTAAAAATTCAGTTATTCCATACCGCACTAATTCACGACGCTCGAAACATTTTGGTATAGTTATTCTAATCCCAACTGGAACGGCAATAAAAATAAGAGCACTACGAGGAGTGTTCATGTGCACTGCCCGGCTAATGGGAAATTTATATACCACCAGTGTTTTTACTTTCAAAGCGTTCCTGGTACAATCATAAAAAAATTCTGTCGTGTGGAAGAGAATTCATTCTCGGAACTTTTTATGTCGGTCCAATTGGGATTAGAAATACTATACATCTTCGCCGATCGCTGTTTCCATATCCTTAAAATACCAACAGTTCGAAACATTCACTACATTTCACAACTAATATGTTTGAATGTACTGGATGTACTGGAGTCACTGGCATAACTCTAAAGCTGAAAGACACAACGGTTTCAAAATCTGATTATAGATCAGTATCTTGTTGAAGTTACTTTCAATCAGCCAGTGACACTATAATTTTGGCCTGATTCATGCCGTCAAAGATCTTGCCGAGGTATTTAGCATTTATCAGTGAAAACCTGACGGGATAGAGGACCTCACCCTGAGGGAGTCTTTTTTTAATTCTTTCACGACTGAGCGTGCATCTTCTTGATTGGCTCTGAATAATATGCCAGATATGTATTATGCTAGAATGTTCACGTATTTTGCTGGTAGCATTCTGTTCAGTTAATAAATTAAAGTTTCATGTCCTAATTTGTATATATAATAATAATAATAATAATAATTTTATTCACACCTCGCCTTTTGAATTACATTACATATACGTGAAATACAATAGGAGGAGGAGGGAATGAATTGAAAACCCTACAGTAGAACAAGTCTGTGCGTAGGGCTTGAGTGCAAGTTGCTAGATTGAATATAATCAATAATTTGAATAAAAACTTTTTTCCCCAATTCCTCCTTTATTTTCAGGTGCATCCTAATAGTAATAATGATGAAGTCTCCTAGAGTAAAACACTCCGGAAGCAAAATACCTCTCCATTCGGATTTCCGGGCGAGAGGTACTCGAGGGGAATCACCATTAAAGATTAATTTTTGCAACATCCGCGGACTCAACAAGAACATCAATGACGTCCACCATCACCTACAGACGAAAAAACCGGATATTCTGGCTCTAACAGAAACACAAGTAAACTCGTCCACCAACAAGGTCCATATGCTTTGTCCTGGTTACGAACTCCATTCTCGATTCAGGTTCAAAGGTGGAGTCTGCCTTTACGCTAAGGCTAACCTTTCATGCCAGCGTGAAGTGAGTTTGGAACCGAAAGACTTTGATGTGATGTGGTTCAAGCTATCTGATACCAAACTGACTAAGTTCCTCTGCTGCCTTTACCTATCACCTGATGAACCTTCATATAACGACCTCTTTGAGTTTTTATCACTCAAACTGGACTACATTCAGGAGAACCATCCAACAGCTGAAACCATAATCATGGGAGACTTTAATGTACATAACGCTGCCTGGCTCGAATTCTCTAACAAAACAGATGATGCGGGTCGTCAAGCCGAGGCCTTCGCCATCACTCATGGTCTAGAACAACTGGTCGAGCTACCAACCCGCATCCCTGATGTCAACAACCAGTCTGCCAATACACTAGATCTTTTCCTCACCACCAATCCTGACCCGTATAGAATAGAAGTTTGTGCCCCACTTGGAAACTCTGATCACACCCTCATCTCCACAACATGCTGTTTCCATTTACCATCGAGCTGCACAATACCACCCCGTCTCATGTGGCATTACAATTCGGCCGACTGGGAAGGTCTTCGTATGTTTTTCTCAGCGTTTCCATGGAAGAGAGTTTGTTTCTCTTCAGTAGATCCAACACGATGTGCTGAGACAATTTCTGGAATCATCATGTTGGGGATGCAAACTTACATACCGAATACCGAAAGAAGAACATCTTCCGATAAGACCTGGTTTAACAGAAACTGCTCTAGAGTTGTGGCTTCCAAACAGGCAGCATACCATCGATGGCTAAAAAATCCGGGCCCTGAGACCAGAGCAGCATATGTCGAGGCTAGAGGCATATGCAAAGAGACAATAGAATGCTCAAAAGATGCCCACAATGCCAAAATAAGATCAAAACTTGCTGAATGTCCTAACGGATTTTGGTCTTTCGCCAAAGCTGTGGGAAGAAACTTCACTTCCAGCTCATTTCCTCCTCTAACCAAAGAAGATGGAACACTAGCAACGACTGCCCAGGAAAAAGCCAATATCTTTGCGCACCTATTTGCTGGAAATTCCACTCTGGATTCATCGGGAAAACAACCCCCGAACATTACACCTATTGACAGTCACATGCCCGAGATCACCTTTCGCCAACGTACTATCAGAAAGATTTTGCTGGGTCTCAACACCAACAAAGCCTGTGAATCTGACGGAATCCCGCCGATTGTTCTCAAGAAATGTGCCCCCGAACTAACACCTGTTCTTTGCAAGTTGTTCAACCACTCTTACAATTTGGGTGTATTTCCGTCCAATTGGAAAATTGCAAGAGTACAGCCAGTCCCTAAAAAAGGCAAAAAGGCCCTACCTAGCAACTACAGACCTATCGCACTGCTATCTATTATTTCAAAGGTCATGGAAAAAGCCATCAACATCGAGCTCATGAAATATCTGGAAGACTCAGGAATTGTCAACGATAGGCAATATGGCTTCCGCCATCAGAGATCAACTGGTGACCTGCTTGCTTACGTCTCACATATATGGCAGCTATCTATTGAAAAGTATGGAAAAACTTTAGCTGTGGCATTAGATATCTCCAAGGCGTTCGATCGAGTTTGGCACCAGGGACTCCTCGCCAAGCTTCCGTCTTATGGCTTGCCCCCTCAGCTGTGTTCTCTGCTTGCTAGTTTTCTCTCAAACAGGTCTCTCCATGTAGTGGTCGATGGAGTTTCATCTGACACTCTACTCATAAATGCTGGTGTTCCGCAAGGATCTATTCTCGCACCAACACTATTTCTACTCCACATCAACGACCTGTTGAAAGCAACTTCATGTCCAGTACACAGCTTTGCCGATGATAGTACCCTCCATACCGCTTTCTCTTCCAGGGCCCCTATATCAGCCCGTGAAACCAGAAATGAACGAGGAAGAAATGTTAATAATATAAATATGGACTTAGCAACAAATCTCGAGTGGGGATCTAATAACTTGGTAGAATTCAATGCAAACAAAACACAAGCATGTCTTTTCTCTAGAAAAGCCGATCTCACTGTGCCTAACATAACTTTGTCAGGAGTAACCATACCACTGAAGTCATCCATATCGATGCTTGGTATTACTATCAGCAATAACCTCTCCTGGGAAAATCACGTGAGGTCCATTGCCAAAAGTGCATCCCAAAAACTTGGTTTTGTTTCGTGCCAGAGCTATTTCACCCCACTCAGCTGCTTATGATCTATAAGGCACAGATCCGACCTGTCCTGGAATACTGTTCCCATATTTGGAGCGCGGCACCTAAACATATCCTGAGGCTATTGGATTCTGTCCAAAAAAGGGCAATTCGTCTCGTCGGTGATGCCTCGCTTACAAACTCGCTCACTTGTCTGGAACACCGTAGAAAAGTTGGCGATTTGTCTCTATTTTATAGATATTTTCATGGGCGATGCTCTTCTGAAATATCAACAATCGTTCCTGCTTTGGCAGTTTCTTCGAAACTAACCCGTCAAGTTCAGTCATCACACCCCTTCGTGGTCACTTTGGAGACCTGCAGAACATCACTTTCCAAAGACTCGTTCATCCAACGAACAGCAAGGCTTTGGAACTCATTGCCTAGGGAGGTGTTCCCCGAGGCATACAACCTCCAGAAATTTAAGAAGAACACCAACTCCTACCTACTTTCCCTTGGTTCCCACGATGTTCTCTGAACATTACAGGATATCCCTTTTCGTGGGAACCAGAACATAAAAAAAAAAAACACAAAATTAAACCGACGAAATACGGAACTGAGAAGTAAAAAATAAAATGAACCTTCCTAGTCTCAGTAACTAAGCTCCTAAACTAATGTAAGTAACTAATTTTGAGTCGGCGCCAAACAAACGAGCAAATGAATTAGGTAAGGCGTGAAATGATGGCATCGAGTTGCGCGGTGACATTCTGATAATTTGTTTGAAGTAATTTAATGATGTTCGTTGATTGTTTGTTTGGCGCCGACTCAAAATTAGTTACTTACATCAGTTTAGGAGCTTAGTTACTGAGACTAAGAAGGTTTATTTTATTTTTTACTTTTCAGTTCCGTATTTCGTCGGTTTAATTTTTGCTTAAAAAGTTTTTATTTTTCAATTCTTTATGGCTAAAATATACTGATTACTACCTACTTGTTTTTTTATTACTTCCAAAATACTTACTTACCCACCTTACTTCAACTATTACCAGTTAAATAATATGATTATCTACTTTTACTATTTGTTGTAATATAAATTATTTTTGTTGTTCTGGTTAGTTCATTTCATTACTTTGTATATCGTTCCATCCTCTCATACAATATAATGCTTTTGACGGATGTGGAACAGAAATAATGTCAGTAGCGATCTGTCATTGTCAACTACGTATGTGTGTGCCAATGTTCATAAGTGAAAAACCAAGTATCCCCTATTTTTCTACCCGTGAGAGTATATAATTTCATTCGAAATCTAAATACAAGGTATACCCTATCTATTAAAAAAGAATCATCCAAATCGAATAACCCAGTACAAAGTTATGCTTTAACGGACCAGAATTCAGAGGGTGAGTGATCAATATCCTCCATGTTGCTACCCTTAGGGGTGGATTTCATCTTTTAAATTCAAATGAGACCACTTTCGAAGTACACCCTATCCACTGAAAAAAGAATTATCGAAATCGGACGCCTCAGTAAAAAGTTATGCGTGACCATACATCAAAAAAATTGATGGAAAAAAAATATACGGGTCGACTAGAAACCTCCTCCTTTTCGGTATATATCGGTATATATATAAAAAGTGATAGAATATTCAAACAAACATAGACTAAGGTACAAGATGAATACTTAATAACTAATAAAATGGTTAAACAAATAGAATATAATCATAATAACAAGTGATGTATAACATGAAACAAATATGTTTTTTATGATTTGGTAAATGTCAATATTTGGACAAACATATAATAATTTTTATTTCATAAATTTTCCAAATACAATAGAATGAGACATGAAAACAGAAGTATGGAGATTTGAAATAAACGTGAAAGAAAAAAGAAGAAAAAAAATCACAGAAGCTACAATAGCTTGTGTGTGATGTATTAGGGGTTTGGTAAAAAAAAAAAATGAATACTATGTACAAAAGATATGTGAACACTGACGTGGTGAATAAACACAGACAACCACAAGGAAACGATTCCGCGCGTGGTGCACTATCTGTGTTCATTGCATCGCTTTTATAATCACATAACTATTAAACTTATATTCAGTACATACATACACACAATAATCACATACAAAGACACACACACATAAACGTATATATTATAATAAGAATAATAAACTTTAATTATAACTACAACTAAGATGTTGAATTGGATGGTGCTAGACTATAACATGTTCTGTGTGTGGATATGAAGTTTTGTAGTGTGCTCAAGGGAATGGTGAAGAGCCAAGTTTTAATTTTATTCTTAAACATTTGAAACGAATTGATTCTTTTTAATTCCGATGGCAGCTCATTGAAAAGTTTCGGTCCTGAAAAGGTGTGACATCTTTGACCTATTGTTTTTTCTGCTCTTGGTATTACGAATTTGTTTCTGTATCTTGTATCGTAAGAGTGTTGAATGTGTACCAGGTACGATTTATTTTTGAACTGTCTCAAAAGGATCGTTTTTGCATAAAGTTATATATATATATATATATATATTTGTATATATATATATATATATATATATTTATTTCATCCGTGTAAATTTTTTATTTTTTCCTGTTTTTCTTTGTGTTGTTCTATCTGGCTCATGCCTGTGTATTTGCTCTCTTCCCGTTATACCATTATGTCATTATCCCATTATTTCGTTTGGGTGGTATAATTGATTTGATAGCAGTAATGCTTTGTGACCACTATTACAAATTCACTAACCTCTTTTCAACCCTTTCCACAATTTGAAACTCATTTTCCAATTGATGAAATGCTCACCATAAACCCGCGAAACTCACTAATGGACATGTACCCGCAACGCTGAGGTTATAACTTTGAAGTGGCAGTTTATAATGGCGCGACGTGTTCGCCACTTTCAAATGTATGAAAACTATTGCATTTTTTAGGCTATTACTTTGAAGTGGCGAGTCAGTTTCTGCCATTCTTTTTGGGTGCAAACCACTTTGAAGTTATATTCTCCAAAAGCCGACATATTACCAGAAATATGATGGGTCACCAATTGTTGGAGACATTAATTTGTCAACAGTACTGCATCAAAAGTAGTAATTCATTGCGTAAGTATTGGTCTCAGATAACCAAGATTTATAAAGAAATTGTTTGAGGCATTTAAGTACCTACATATAATTTCAGATCGCCTTATTTGCAAAATTATAATATTTCCTTCGAATAAAGAATAATCAGATGGCGCGTGATCACAATCGAGCTACAAAACCCATATTCCACAGTAAACTTTCAAGAAGTATTCTTATTCAATATACTTATGTGTTTGTATGTTATATACGTATACTTATTCTCATAGTTGAGTGTGAGAAATGAATCGGACAGAATGAGGAACATTCATTATAAAAAGTACCTGGGCGACCGAACTTTGCTCTGTGATTTTTCTGTAAAATCGTGTTTTTTCGGAAAAGATGTTTATTTAGATATGAATCACATACATAGTGCACCAGATAGGCTACAAATACACATTTTGAATAAATCGAATGGGTCAATTTGACAAGAGATCGAAAAATTTCATTGGGAAAGTGTGTTTGGACTCCAACAAGGACCTCATGTACCAAGTTTGAACCAGATTGGCAAAAAAAATACCATTTTATTCCTCCACCCTTACTAAGAAACAATATACATCTAGAAACAGCTTCAATCACCTAAATCACATAAGTTTGAATTGAAACTAATCAAATATTTGTAGAATAGACATTTTGCGGGAGATGAATTATGAAAACACGCGATTTAGTCTTGTCACTACTAGGTGTAGTCATGCCCTGTATATTGATGCACATGAGCTCATTCAATATTCTCAACCAGTAAATAAAATTCAAACCGACTAATATTTGTAATTGAAATTCAATAATACATTATTTTTCCTAATTGAATATAGTATTGTTGAGGTGGATGTGGAAAAAAAACCTCAATGAACAAACGATGTACAAATTTTCAATATTACATGACCACCTTCGCGCTCCATTCATAGAATTGTTCTGGAAAACATTTCGCGGCGAACATTTTTCAACATAGTTCTGTTGATCAGATAAAACAAGAATGTATAATGTTTCTTAGTAAGGGTAGAGGAATAAAATGGTATGTTTGTTTTTTTTTCAAACCTCATGTACCAATTTTGAACCAAAATTGGTACATGGGGTTTTCGGTGGATTTCAAACACATTTTCCAATGATTTTTTTCGATATCTTGTCAATTTGACCTATTTTTCGGCACCACACATAACTTTTTTAAAATTCCCGCCAAATCTGAAGTCACGTGATATAAGTCGCAACGGATTTTTCAGTTGTCAGACATGCAGAAACGAACCGCCATTAGAGTTTTTCAGAAGTTCCAAAAACAATTTTTCCCATATGTAGACAACTTTATGACGGATTAACTTGGAAAGCAAAACCTCAACTGAATTCAAAATTTCATCCAAATCGTTAGAGTCGTTTCCGAGATACCCGAAATATATACAGTGTGTACATAAAGTAAAGTAAGGAATACATTCATTATCTAGAAAAGGAAAAGCTTTTCGAAAAAATCCGCGGACACGTCAACTTTTATTTCACGATGCGCATCATTTGACGTTTTAGTCGCATTGATGACGTCATTAATGTTTCGGCTATGTCGTCATGGACATTTTTTTCAAATTGCAAGGGCTATTTTTGATAGTGCCATTTGAAAGAGCATATTTCTCTGTACACGTTAAACCAAAAGTTTTGTCATGTTACATGAGGAAATTGTCGAGAAAATTAATGTTATAATGATTTTTAAGTAATTTATTTTTCACAGTTGATTGAACAAACTAATTGATCAAATGTTCAAATTGAAGTCCTTCCTGAGCCTGGCAGTATCCAAGACGGTCAATAAATACTCGTTGGACCTAAGTGATAGTTTGTTGAGTAATATTGTTACATTCATTTGTAATCCTAGTTTTCAGTTCCTCGATATTATCTGGTCTAGTTTTGTACACGACATTCTTTAGATGGCCCCACAGAAAAAAATCTAATGGAGTAAGGTCCGGAGATCTTGGAGGCCATTCAATAGAACCACGCCTACCTATCCACCTGTTGGCAAAGACTTGGTCAAGATACCTTCTAACATCAGCTGCGTAATGCGGCGTTGCACCATCCTGCTGGTACCATAAGTTGTCATTTGGTATAGCAGGGTTATCTGCGTTAGGAAACAAGATCACCAGACTGTGTATAACATAATCCTGTAGGAGTTAAAGGTACCTTGGACCATTTAAGTTTTGTTCGAAATAGTAGGGTCCAATAATCCTGTTTTGTACAATCGCCGCCCAAACATTTATTTTCTGAGAATACTGTGTGTGATGTTCTCTCATCCATTTTGGATTCTCCTTAGCCCAGTACCTGCAATTATGCCGATTCGCTGTTCCTGTTAGTGTAAAGGTAGCTCCATCAGAGAAAGCAATATTTTTACTAGCGAAGGGTCAGCATTGCACATATCCATTAATGTTTGTCAGAACTGCATCCGTCGGTCTGGATCGTCCTCGGGGAGTTCTTGGTGCAGAGTCATCTCATAGGGATGCCACTTTTAAAATTTTATGTGTAGTTGTGACTGGGATATCTTGATTTCGATTAATGCTTCTTAGGTTGTTGTGTGGATTTTCCTCCATTGATAATAAAACATTCAATTTGACCTCCTCATTGATTTTAGGACGCCCAGCTTTAGGGAGATCATCAACACTACCAGGGTCTCGAAACTTTCTCTCAACTTTGCTCACTGCTGATTGAATTATGGGCCTATCCGGGTATTCTTGTTGCGTTGGTACTCTATCACCGTATCCAATCATCATCAAAATTTCGATCGATTCTTATTTTTTTCGGAAAAGCAGGGTATCAATGAAATATGAACTGTCAAACTGTGGCATACGTCAACCACACGGCTAAATCAGCAAGGTAACAAAAACACTAAAATGTCTTTATACGATAATAAAAGAGTGATTTTTTTGGGGCTTCGAAAATACGAAGACGCCAGTGGTGTGCTGAAAGAGAACTTCACAAAGCTAGGAAGGACTTTATTTTGAACCTTTAATTGATTAGTTTGTTCAATTAACAAAATAAAGTAAGTTAACTCAAAATCAATAAAACATTAATTTTCTCGACAATTTCCTTATGTAACATGACAAAACTTTTGGTTTAACGTGTGCAGAGAAATATGCTCTTTCAAATGGCACTATCAAAAATAGCGGTTGCAATTTGAAAAAAATGTCCATGACGTCATAGCCGAAACATTAATGACGTCATCAATGCGACTAAAACGTCAAAAGATGCGCATCGTGAAATAAAAGTTGATGTGTCCGCGGATTTTTTTGAAAAGCTTTTCTTTTCTAGATATTGAATTTATTCCTTACTTTATGTACACACTCTATACAAGAATTGCTCTTTTAACGATATAAGATATGTTGCAGGAACTACATATCAATTACACAAGCGTTGTTAGTGTCGGCCACTACGTATCCACGTTTCTGCCAGGTGACCACAACGTAGTTGGAATAGGGCTATCTAAGATCCAGGAACGTAGCGACCACCAAAAAAGTGTTTCCTATTTTGGTAGCCGCCGCGTGATAGAACCGTGTATACCGGGTGAGTCTGAGAGATGGGGCACCCCTATTTTTGAGAGAAATAATCCGATTCAAAGCATGAACATTTAGGGGGCTATTGAACAACTAAAATGTGATTTTTTGAGAAAAAAATTTATTCTTTAGCACTTCGGGTTTCGCCAGAAATGATCTGACTATTAGTTTTTCACATGGAACACTTTGTACATTATCACTTTTTTGAAATCTAGAGCAAATTCTGAACATGATAAGCCAAATTTTTTATTAATTTTTTTTTGTTTCTTTTCAAAAAAAAAAATTTTTGAGGATGATGATTTTTTACATGTTGAACGTTCCTATCCGATGCCATGTTGTCCGAAAAAATGGAATTGACATTTTAATTACAATACTTTGCCACCAGCCGCTGTTTGAATGTGGCAAAATCACTTTTTTTCGATTATCTCATGTTTTTTAAATGGCATCTCTATGGGACACTCTCTGCAACAGATTGTTTCGAAGGAAAGGAATTGAATGATACCAAAATTTGAATATCTGTCAATTATTTTCAGATTTATCACTATTACAAAAAATATACCAAAAAGTATTGTAGCCGCTGGACTAATAAAAATCCCAAATAATAACATTATTTGAAATATCACTTATTATACCAATGAGAATAGTTGGCAAATTTGATGTATGTATTTCTAATAGATGTATACTCCAGAAAAATGTAATGAAAATTCTGGTTTGCTACCAGCAGATATTTCATTACGTCTATAATTCACATTTTGAAAGTAATTCGTCTTTAGACTATTATTTATGGGGAACAATAAAAAATGATGTATATGCAACTTCTAGTGAGACACGCGAGGAACTGCAACAAAAAGTCATCACAGCTTTCAATAATATCAGCCCAGCAGAGTTAACTAGAGCAGTTCGAGCAGCAGTCAGATGGGTGCAATTATGCATGGAACATAATGGCCAACATTTCGAGCAATTTTTATAGTAAGAGTATTAGAGCATTGTGCTACGTATTTGTTTGTTTGTTTGTTTTCAAAAATTTGTAATAAATGTTGATAATCCTCAAAATCGCGTATTCAAATTCAAAATAATAAATTTAACGTATGATAATTTTCAATGTTTAAAATCGTCATGAGACAATTGAGTAGAAGTGATATTTAGAAATTTCCATCATTTTGGTGTTGTTTAGTCCAGCGGCTGCACTATTTTGTGGTACATTTTTTTATAATAGTGATAACTCTGAAAATAATCGACAGATATTCAAAATCTTGGTATCATTCGATTCCTTTCCTTCGAAACAATCTGTTGCCGAGAGTGTCCCATAGAGATGCCATTTGAAAAACATGAGATAATCGAAAAAAAGTGATTTTGTCACATTCAAACAGCGGCTGGTGGCATCGGAGAGGAACGTTCAAATGTAGAAAATCATCATCATTAAAAAAAAAATTTTTGAGAAAAAAAAATAATAATGATAAAAAATTTAGCTTATGTTCAGAATTTGCTCTAGATTTCAAAAAAGTGAAAATGTACAAGGTGTTCCATTTGAAAAACTAATACTCAGATCATTTCTGGCGAAACCGGAAATGTTACAGAATTAATTTTTATCTCGTAAAATCACATTTCAGTTGTTCAATAGCCCCCTGAATTTTCGTGTTTTGAATCGGATTATTTCTCTCAAAAATAGGGGTGCCCCATCTCTCAGACTCACCCGGTATAACGTGCAGTGGTTGTGTTCACTTCACACTCCTAAGTTCTCCAGGATCGTGGCCGCTACGTTCCCGCCAATAAAAATGCTAGTTGGTCTTGAAGAAGTCCGTATATATGACATCGACCTGAGAACTATTTTCGAGTGTATTCGTTATGTACTGAGTAATACAGAGGAGCTTTGTGGTAGTTCTCCTACCTTTGAAGGAGCAATGTTGAAACTCGGTTATTTGATTTTTGACGTGATTGGAGAGTTTATTGAGCAGGTTTCCAAAAGATTTCTGGGAATGGTAATCGGCCCATAGTTTTCGACGTCATGTTGAACACCTTTTTTAAAAACTGGTATCAACTTAGCCTGTCTCAAAACATCTGGGAAATATTGGTATTTCAATGAGAGGTTGAAAAGTACCAGAAGTTCGGCAAAGACGGAGGCAGAGTTATGAATAAAAAAGCAGGTATTGTATCAGGTATCATTGTATTTTTCGGCTTGCTTTTTTCGAGAGCTTCACAAACTTCACCACTTTTAGAAAATTAAGTAATAATTATAGCATCACTCGACAGTTAATAGAAATATTGCTTTGAGGTGTATATTGGATTTCCATTAAATTATGTTTAATTTCTCCGTCCAAATTTGATTGCTCTCTTCCGAAATGTGTTCCTATCTTATATCATACAAAAATCTGGTATCAATATAATGAATAAGCTCTTTTAGAGAAAATCTAATTATTCCTTTGGAAACCAACAAAACGTTATGTCTTTCACACCTGTCCGTCCGAGTATTCAGTTACTCCGATAAAAATCACATAGAATATACCCAAATAGGGTTATCTCACGACCATATAGTGTACGTGGGCAATCAAATTCAAACATGGGAGAAACACATACACAAAGCAAACTGCATATCATTACCATATAAATAGAAACTTATTTCATCGCAATGGGTATTTTTCGCTTATCTGATAGTTCTAGTTTCATTCTTTGATATTCAAATAACGAGAGGTTTATTCAAACATGAAAGAAGTTGTTAGTGAAAGGTAGGAAAGAGAATAATTGTTCGATGATATTATCAAAGGATCACATAATTTATATGATTTGAATAGATTGTGTTGACAAAATTGGAGTGACTATCTTGAGGACTCCAATTAAAGTTGAGAGGAAGTGTAGTGGACGGTTTTCTGTAAATGTAACTTTCATAGTATCGGATTGGAAAAATATATTCGAAGCAATATTCTCAATTTGAACAGGAGAATTGTATTTATTCCTGGCGAACTCTGGTTGAGAGTATCCGAGGAATCAAACAGGAAGGAAGTTTGGAATTTTGTGGAATCCGGGATTCCTGCAAGACACTTGAATCACCGAGATTCTTGCAAGCTACTTTTTATTGAACCCAAAATTTCACCCCCATCTTGAATTTTGAATTTCAAAATGTTATTCATAGTCAATTGTGTTACTAATTTTATAGCTACATGGTTTTTTGGGTAACCTTCCACAGTCTGAAAATGAAAATATAATCAGGAAAATCTATACAAGTAAAGAAAGGGAAAAATATTTAGTTCACCCCGATAAGTTACTGCGTTCACCAAATTATATTTGGAAGTAAAATTATTCAATTAGTCAGTAACTTGCCGTATTCTGAATTCGCATATAAAAAAAAAGTTAAAATTCGAAAGATACTTCTCTATATAGTTTTTAATTGACGTTTCGGGGACTATATCTGCTCCCGTTCTCGAATTCTCCTTCAAGAGTTTGAATAATTCGTTTTTTTCTGTTTCAGAGTCTTTGGAAATGGAAATATGTAGTTTCATAAGTGATCCCCCTCACTTTCTAGAGAAATTGAATGAATTACAAATTCAAGATGGAGATCTCTCAGAAAGCTCTAATGTCGAAAGTTTGTCAACTAATGTCCCTATTGATAAAACTCTCGAAATCGTGAAAAAAAAAAGATTCGAAAATGATACATCACTGAAGACATGAACAAAACTGGATGTCAGTGCAATCATAGAATTACTCAAACTACGTACAGAAAAAACATATTTCCAATTCAAGAACGAATTTTATCATCAAGTGTTTGGTATGGCGATGGGTTTTCCTTTGTCATCCATTTCAAGTAACATATTCATGGAATACTTTGAAGAATCCTCCGTTGAAACATTCCACAATGGTCCAAAATTATGGTGTAGATACGTAGGTTTTTGCTATCTGGAATCGAAGTGAAGAAGAATTAAAAAGGATCTTGGAACATACAAACGGTCAAGAACCGACGATTGAATTCACGTTAGAATCAGGTCAAAACAACCAACTTCCCTTTTTAGATGTCATCATCCCGAATGGAAACATCTATACACAGGAAGGAAAAACATACCAATCGATATTGATATTACTACAACTCAAACCATCATGCCAGTGTGAGAAAGGCATAGTTGAATGTCTCTATAATCGAGCCCAAACAGTTTGCAATTCCAACCAGAATCTACGAGAAGAAACAAACCTCATAAAATCTGTTCTCAAGGAGAATGCATATCCGGATCAGTTTGTGGAAAAAACAATCACTGACATCGAAAACAAAAATCCACCAAATAACCAATCAACACAACCAACAAGTACTCCCACCACCTACATATTTCACAACCAACCTAATACCTTATGTCTCCGGATTATGTGAGAAGATCAAACGGATTGGACATAGGTATGATGTGAGAACCGCATTCAGAACAACAAACACACTGAGATCTATACTAACACAAACAAAATCAAAAAACGTCGAGGAGAGTAACAAAAACTGTGTTTACAACATACCTTGTTCGTGTGGTGATAGTTATGTAGGTGAAACGTCAAGACCATCAGAAGTGCATCTAAGTGAACATCAGAGTTACATCAGAAATCGACAAATAACCGAATCAAAAATTGCAGAACATATCCTTACATCCAATGGCGATCATACGAATGGAATAGGACGAAAATCTTGTTGAAAGAACCACATCAAGACAGGAGAAAATTGAAAGAACGGCTTGTACTCTTCTTTCCAATAACAACTGCTTTTCAACAAATTCTGTTGAAATGGACCATACATGGTTACCTCTACTCAGAGAGGAAATGAGATATGGCAGAATGCTAATAAACTGATTTGAACAACACCCCATATATCATGAGCAATACGTCACTAACAAATTTTTTGCAGATCGCAATTGACATCCGTCCTTTGAAAAAGCGAAGAAGACTCTGCAAGAAAAATCCAAATTATCCAAACAATTAAAGGAGTTAGAAGATTTTGGGAACGGGGGCATATATAGTCCCCGAAACATTAATCGAAAACTATACAGAGAAGTATTTTTATAATTTTTACTATTTTTTATAGGCAAATTCAGGGAACGACAAGTTACTGACAAACTGAATCATTTTTCTATAGGAAATATAATTTGGTGAACGCAGTAACTTATCGGGGTGAACAAATTAGTTTGCCCTTTCTACACTTGTATAGATTTTCCTGATTATATTTTCATTTTCAGACTGTGGAAGGTTACCCAAAAAAACATGTCAAGAAACGTTGTTCCTCCACAAAAAATCACATTAACCCTTTCGGTCATGACTTTTTGTTTTTAGTAGTAAAATTTTGCAACTTGGCATGCGGATTTCTTTATTTTCTCTAAAATTTTTGATTTTGGTCGCAAAGTCGTATTTTGTCTACTTTTTGAAAAAATGGATGTACACTACAGTGTGAGCTATGACCCGAAGGTTGTGAATCATAATTTTTTTTATATATAAAATACATGATATTTATATATAATAATTTATTTTCTGTGATATTTTAATAAACAATTCTTGTTCTTGTTTGTGACACTCGTAGTTGTGGCGGAAATTGTATCTGGATCGGCCACTGCAGGTTCTGAAACTTCCATAATGATTTCTAGAGCATTTATCACGGGTGTATCGGTGTCTGAATAGTCCTGTTCCTGCTCAACTTGCTGAGTCTCTATCTCTGTAACATCTAAAGTACACTATATTAGTTCACTATTCATGCAAAATTAAAAGTTCATATACCTTCTGAGAGGGGCATTCGTAGTTCTCCCCGTCTTCGCTCAGCAATTCTACATCAGAAAGACCATCCTCCATTAACTCAAACAATTCTTTATGAGTTAGGGCGCTCCTATTAGCCATTCTGACTCGAAATATCTAAAAAATATTTAATTTAGAGCATACATTTAAAAAGAGTGAGGTTATCTTTACGTGGTAAATCACAGTGGCTACTGTAGTGCACACACTTCAAAATGAGAATAAACTAGTTCACAGTAAAAAGTAATCATTGGGAACAGTTCCACACACTGAAACAATGTTTTATATGCACACAACAAAAACGTCACAATTTCACGTTGACGAAAAGTCAGTGGATAAGGAAATTCGCTTTAGCATTACAGGTTTCTACGACTCTGCATCTCTGCCCACACTTAAAATTATATTTTGGTAGTTTCACTTGCGGTACCTAGATGTTGGCACATGTCTTACATGAACAACAAAGGAGTATATTACAGTATTCTACAAAATAAAATGTTCCAATTCAGTCGGAATAATTTTAAAAAAATCAGAAACTTGGCGTACACTGTAGTGCACGCGGTGACTGAGAGGGTTAATTGAATAAATATTTTTCATATGTGATTTGGGAAAACGAACCGTCCGTAACGTTTGCTAACATATTTTGCATGTACCTTCCTTCTTATCTTAGTAAATTCTGTATTCATAAATCAAAAATGAATTTTATATTTATTGTAGTCGTGAAGAAGGCGAGATCCCCCCCGAAACGCATGCATTGAAACTGTAGACATAGAGCAGTGCTTTTCATTCCTCTGACTGCTCGTGAAAACTGTTAAAACATTGATTTGTTGAAAATATAAACAGGATGTTCATAAAATCAGATGTGGAATCATCTGCGACTGAAAGATAAACTTTAGTCACTATCTTCCATCGTCAAGATAACCTCTTGTGGGGTATTCATGTTGAAAAGGGAAACATTCTCAATTGAATATTGATAGAAAGATTTTTCTGTGAATTGAAAAATCCACGATTAAAATGAAGTTATTTTTTGTGAATGTCTAACAGAAAACAACTACTTCCCCGGCTAAAGCCACGCTGGACATTGAACTACATCTGATAGATATTCTGAAAAGGCCCTAAAAAAAAAAAATCTGAAATAAAAAATTTGCATTTTCATTCAGATAGTCATTTGATTTTCTATTCCAGTCTTAATTAAGAACTCATAAAGATGAATGAGGCAAAGAAGAATGTTTTCTAAAGGAGAGTACTCATCAGAAATCATTCGTAACATTGACGCAGGAGAGACATCGTATTCACTAGGTCTTCAATACATTTTTGTCGACGAAAATCTATTTCACGCTTCCACGATCATCAGGAAGACCGGAAGAAATGGGAAACACATTTTCAAGAAGCAATCTCACTTTGCAAAGATGGAAAAAGTTGGAATCATTTCTTTTGGAGAGACACTTTGAAATTAGTGTTTTCTGACATTAAAACCTGTCATGGGGTATGATAGATTGATTTGTTGAAAATATAAACAGGATGTTCATAAAATCAGATGTGGAATCATCTGCGACTGAAAGATAAACTTTAGTCACTATCTTCCATCGTCAAGATAACCTCTTGTGGGGTATTCATGTTGAAAATGGAAACATTCTCAATTGAATATTGATAGAAAGATTTTCCTGTGAATTGAAAAATCCACGATTAAAATGAAGTTATTTTTTGTGAATGTCTAACAGAAAACAACTACTTTCCCGGCTAAAGCCACGCTGAACATTGAACTACATCTGATAGATATTCTGAAAAGGCCCTAACTCAAAAGGAAAAATCTGAAATAAAAAATTTGCATTTTCATTCAGATAGTTATTTGATTTTCTATTCCAGTCTTAATTAAGAACTCATAAAGATAAATGAGGCAAAGAAGAATGTTTTCCAGAAGAGAGTTCTCACCAGAAATCATTCGTAACATTGACGCAGGAGAGACATCGCATTCACTAGGTCTTCAATACATTTTTGTCAACGAAAATCTATTTCACGCTTCCACGATCATCAGGAAGAATGGAAATGCAAATTTTTAATATCAGATTTTTTCTTTTGAGTTAGGGCCTTTTCAGAATATCTATCAGATGTAGTTCAATGTCCAGCGTGGCTTTAGCCGGGGAAGTAGTTGTTTTCTGTTAGACATTCATAAAAAATAACTTCATTTTAATCGTGGATTTTTCAATTCACAGAAAAATATTTCTATCAATATTCAATTGAGAATGTTTCCCTTGTTAAAACGTATTCGAGAATATTATTGAAAAAACACTTCGGGTATAATCAATTCATAACTTCAACGCAATCGGAGTTTCCATTACCCAGAGAAAGCAGTTGAACCTAATCTAGAACAACCCATTTCGCTATCTAAACATCGATTCTGCTTTATCAAACACCAGTAGTTGCATGAATAATACGGCTACCACCTAATCTACAAATCTGTTTAAACAGTAAATAACCGAAGGTCTTACAAACCCCACTCTGAGGGTTAATGTTAGACGAAGGGTTAATTCAGAGACAGTAATAAGCCAAAAGTTATGACGTTATGATGATAAGTTATTGTGAGGGATTGTGGTAAGGGAACTACAGGAAGTCGTCAAGGGAGGAGGATCTTCTTTGAAACCGGATTACTCGGGACGGAATCTCATTATTGGGATGATCACCAGCAATGACTAATTGGGGGGAGATTTATGCCAATTAGTTGTTCGGAAGCATTGTGTGTGACGGATTAGTTTTCAAGATGATTGATTTATTTTTGGGGCCGGTTGAGTTCAGACAAGCCGATCATACGACGAGAACAATGAGGTAACCTGGATCGGGCTCGAACAATTGGAAGTACGCACGGCTTCCAAGGATTATTAACAGATGATTCTCTATCGATAGGGTCGGGATGAATCAGCATCACCTGAACTCGTGCTCATCATAACCGCCAGGGGGTATTAAACTATTTGATTTAGTTGGCACGTCATTCGTTTCTTCCTTCTGGGGGAGTATGCCACATATATATATATATATATATATATATATATATATATATATATATATATATATATATATATATATATATATATATATTGTTATGGTTTGATGAATTGAAAAATAGAAATTGTTTTTATTTTGCCCCACGTTTTGGGTGCCACTTGTTATGTTTTGATAAATTGAAAAATCTAAATTTTCTTTTATATATTGATATTGCTAAAGATTTTTGGTATTCTTTGAGAGCCAAATTTATATAATATAAATAGATATTTCTGACCCTTTAATAATAATTGTCAGCGAACGTTACTGTTCTCTCGTCACGCGACCAACAATTATTATTATCTTCGCCACGGCTAACGACAGTTGGTACGCCAATGTCTCATATAGTCGGTTCAAAGGAATTTGGCCACTGGTGGCTAACTTCAGTTTATTGAATGATCTAAGTTATGTTAGTTGATCATTGTGAGAGAATAAACAAACCAAATATCAGAAAACAATTATCTCCTTTATTCAGGAAGACTTAAAATTACCTGGCCTACGAGAAATAACTTATGCTAGAGTGAATCAAACAATTATTCACGGATAATCATAAAATGCATATCATGGATAGATAAACAGAACCTCACTTTTTCTGTGAGAGTAATTTTCTGTTATTGTTCATAAAAAAGTGACATAGAGTTCATGGAATGTGCAAAATGTTATTTGTGGAATAGTTCAGGACCGGGAAAGCACTATTAAAGGTTTTATACCTGGTTGGAACTGTTGGTGTTCACAACTATACCATAAAAACAGGAAGTCTCCTCGCTCCAGCCTTCGTTAGGACTGCAAAACTATGTGTCAGGAACGTATCGATGCGGGACTCAGCTTTTGGAATCGTGGATATACGATATCATCAAGGTAATTTTGATCTGTTCAACAAATGATGGAATTATTCCATTTTCTTCTAGTGAAATTTTGTGCGTGCTTCCGCTTTGTAAAATATTTTCGATCTCCTCGAAGCATTGTTTTCTCGTCGCTTCGCAACCTCTTGCCCTTGTTGTTGTTCCATTTGAAATTTCGAATTCGCGCACCAAATAGTCACTTTGCACTGTTTATATTAATGTTGCACAATCTATACACACAATTAAATTCCCATTCTTATCATTAATTACAAGTTTGAATAATAATTGCTTATGATACCTTCTCTTTGCCATTCTCTCACAATTTCCAACTTTTCATTTGATCATCTCTTCTCTGATTGGCTATCTTTCATAAAGACGTTTGCTGTTCTCTCATTGGCTAACTTTTAGTTTGCTACAATTTCATGTACAGAGTGTTTCAAGTTTATAAATGTGTTGATTACTTTTTATTCATGATAATTCTGTAAATCTTGACTTTTAGTTGTCTTTTGAGCAATTATGAGTTATAATAATTTTGATAGTGTATATAATTGACTGTTTTATAGCACTTTGACATTTTTATCTATCCATATCATACCTAGGCTCATGAAATACATTGAATTTTGAAAGCTATTTACAAACAAACTCTTGAAATTGTTAATTATTTATTATTTATTCTTTTTGTGGCTTTTTTGTCTTTTAAAATTTACAACTGGCATAACATAACATAACAATATATATATATATATATATATATATATATTATATATATATATATACATATATATATATATATATATATATATAAATTAAAAAACGACTGAAAATTGGTATGAACAGTGAGGAATAACGGGGATCTTCAGTCAGCACAAGTGTTGAACTATCTACCATGGGATTTTATGAAGACATTCGAATCACGTACGGTCCCGAAGTCTCCCAAAAAATGAAGGAATGGTGCAACATCAACAAGAAACTGGCTGCTTACAGAAATAGAAGAATATTCTTACTAGAATGTAGACGTAATGGTGTTATACCTTCACACATTTTGAATAATATCAAAGATTTGAACATCCCAATTGACACAAATAATGGTAAAAGTTTACACGAAAGTCACATTCAATGAAAAATTAACCAAGAAAACGTTAAATTTAGAAATCAAAATAACACATAATGACCTCAAATCATCAGAAATATATTTTTCGAAACTTTCTAACTTCCTCATAACAAAACTACCTAATGATATCTGGATAAATTATACAGAAAGACGAACGATTTCCTACAATAAAATATTCAAAGATATAAAAATTAAAAATATCAACAAGATAAATAGATTGAAATTTTCTTTCCAGAATGATATCAAAACAAAGAGCACTTGGCTCAAAAATTTGACTGATATAATTATACCAAATGATATTGAACATTTTCTTGCTTTGGGATTCAAATTCAGTGTACCTCCTACTACAAGAGACGTATCGATTTCAAAACATTTGTCTGATATCGAATCACTAATAAGTGGATTCAATAATGGGAAAAAAGATATTTTCAGAGCAAAAATAACAAATATGGTTACTAACTTTTTTCAAAAACCTCAAAAAAATTAAACAACACCCAATTCTCTTTATAAAAAAACCAAAGAATTTTTCAAAAACCATCCTAATCTTATTCTAACAAAATCAGATAAAGGTAATGTAACAGCATTTTAGAAAAAAAAAAAAAAAATTAAATAGAGATCCTACCTCAACCATTGAACAAAAAGCAAATAAATTCATTTCAGAATTAAAAAAATCAAAAATGATCACTGAAGAAGAAGCAAAAAAATGTATGATATACAGTTCTGTATCACCAAAATACTATGGTTTACCCAAAATTCATAAACCAATCATGAAACTCAGACCTATCATTTCATCTATTGATGCACCCAATAGCAAAATATCTAAATTATTCACATCCTTACAGATGCATATGACTTCGAAAATGAGTTTTATGTTGAAGATTCTTTCGAGTTTTCTAAATTCATCAACGATAAACAACTTCCACAAAGCTAGGTCTTGATAAGCCTAGATGTTGTTTCCTTATTCAGTAACATACCAATAGAATTAGTGTTGAAAAGTATAACTAAAAGATGGAGTGAAATTGAAGAATAATGTAATATTTCACAAACAAAATTTTTAGAAATCATTCAATTCATATTCAAATCTAGTTTCTTTTCGTTCGGAGGAAATTTCTACAAACAAATTTTTGGAACACCTATGGGAGCTACCATCTCACCAATCATTGCTTCGTATGTAATGGATGACCTTTTCGAAGAAATATTACCACAATTGACGTTTGAAGTTCCATTTTTTTTTTAATTTGTAGATGATATTATTTGTGCAGTATTAATGGATAAATCCGATGGAATTTTAGGAAAAGTAAATAACTACAATAAAAATTTACAATTCACAATTGAATTAGAAAAAAATAAAAGTATTCCGTTCTTAGATATTAGAATGATTCGTAGAGAAAACAATTCACTAATCACAGATTGGTATATAAAACCAACAAACTCTGAAAGATACATAAACTATCATTCCTTCCACTCAAAATGAATGAAAATAAATTTGATTCTTTGTATGAAAAAAAGAATCGAGATGTTGGTTCATCCTTCATTGAAAAACAAAAATTTTAAAATTCTCAGAAATATTTTACTAGATAATTCTTACCCCAAAAAACTTCTTAACAGAATTCTTTTCAATACCAACTTGATAGACAAATTAATAATGATGACACAAATAATCAAAATTCAGAAAATAACAACGAAAGGATAATTCAATTTTCAATTCCTAATATAGGAATTCTATCATCAAATATAATTAAATTATTCAAGAATGAAAGTAACATGAAAATTTCACAAAAAAATATCAAGACTATTGGAAATTTAAATACGAGGTTAAAAGATCCCACACCAGATTTGAAGAAATCAAATGTTGTCTACAGCATACCATGTAACAACTGTGATCTGAACTATATTGGTACAAGTTCAAGAACTTTAAATAATCGTATTATCTCTCACAGAAGTGATATAAGACTCAACAAGAAATCATGTGCATTAGCTCAACATGCTATTGAAACAGGCCATAAAATATCATTCAAGAAAGCACAAGTTTTACATTCAGAAAAAAAAATCTCTGAAAGATTATTTCTTAAAATGATTGAAATTAATAAATCCACAAAATATGAACAAAAAACAGATATCGAAAATCTTAGCAAAATCTACAGTTATCTCTTACAAATGGATTAGAACTGATGATTCTCAAAGAATATAATAAAAAAATTAGCACACCCACTACATATTTTATATTTTCCTGACGATTAATCATAGGTTGTCATTTCAAATCCTTCAATGTCACTCGAAACGTCAAAGATATAACACCATTCCGACAAATATTTACATATTTTACATTTTTTTTTTTTAAGTTAATGTTCAATAATCAACCACTCAGATTACTGTAAGTACTTCCTCCATTTTAAGTAATTTTTTTCTCAATAATGTAATTTACATATTTTAGGACCTTGAAGAAGTTTCAAAATTGAAACGAAAGCTCGGTCCAACGTATTAAAGAGTTTTTTTATAGTTCAACACTTGTGCTGACTGAAGATCCCCGTTATTCCCCACTGTTCATACCAATTTTCACTCGTTATTTCTAAATTTATATATATATATATATATATTTTGTTGTGTTAGGAAATATTATAAAACAATAAAACTTATAATTTTATTATTATTATTATTAGGTATTTCAGTTGTTTTGCTATTTTTCGTTACTTCCTATTATTTTAGAATCTTATACTATGCTCTAGTCGATGCATATGTATCAAAAAGGTCAGTCCTGGAGTATTTCTGTTGTCAAAAGTATGTGACCAACTATACATCCAAGGAAAATATACAATTAAATTATTTGAAAAGTGAAATTTATGAAAAACATTGTATTACAGGTGGATCAATTGATATATAGATTTGGAACATCCTGTATGATGAATTTTATCAACAGATAACCCACCAATGAGATGTCGAGAGAATTGTATAACCAGATGATTCTGAAGAGGCAAGAAATTGGTTTACCTCGTTGAGTAACTGCGTGATTCTTTTCAATGATAAATGGTTTTTTTAGGTCGATAATTTATCGTATTTTGAATTCCACCGATCAGAAAACAATTAATTGAGAGATCGCTCTATATATATGTATATATATATATATATATATATATATATATATATAAATATATATTGATTGACAAAACGGCTCAATTAGGAATTTCTCTAAGGGATCTGCACCGATTTTGATTCGTTCTTCACCAGTTTTGAAAAAAGGAATGTCATCGGTGCATTGAGGTGTATCTCAATAAGATAACAATTCAAAATTTACACAAATTTCTCATTTATGATGAAGTAGTAATTTTCTCCTTCACCTTATAGTGATTCCATGAGTGATTTCAGTTTCTATATCATTAGTATAAACAGGGTGTTATGTAATAAGTGTCCGATATTTTACAGGACGATTCCTCATTCATTTATATAACGTGAAAAGTTCATATACGCATGGGTCCTCAAGGCCTTCATTTTTTATATACAAAGTGTTACAAATTTATTTTTTGTTTGGTTTTTCGTGAATATTTTTTAAAATAATGTCGATATTTGGACAAAAATTGGTATTTCGGGATTTTTTAATATGATAAATTCAAATTTGATCTCAGTTTGGCCCTTTGGCCTACAGGTCTTCGTCTCTTTTGGGGGGTCACAACGTTGTCGTGCATGTATGTATCACATTTTCTAGAAAAAAAATCGATTCCTCCATAATTTTTACGTGAAAAAGGTATGCATTTCAAAAGTCGCTACAAGTAGCCGTTTGCCAAATATTTTGATATGAATTAATCGATGGATCCAATATTCTTTCCATTGATTCGCGAACTCTTTGAAAATAAAAGTATCAAGTAGGCTAGTAAGTTTATTCCAATAATTTTTTTGTGCTGTCATGTCGAAAATAATATCTTGACGCATAGTTAAATAGTTTTATTTATTATTATTGTGATTATTCGTTGAAAAATGGTAAACTTCACCAATGCAGAGTACACATTTTACATACGGACTTGCTAACGGATATGCATATGAGGCTAAAAGTGTGGATCAGGAGCGTTATCCGAACCGCACAACTCCTATTTCGAAAACATTTTCAAGAATTCACGCTCGGTTAAGGGAAACAGGAAGTTTTAAGAAAGCTAGTCATCTGTCGGGTGCACATTGGACGGTAAGAACCCCAGAAACCTGCGAAGCAGTTCTTAATCTGGTAGGAGAACACCCGGAAACAAGCTCCAGATGAATAGCGCCGACGTTAAACATTTCTCATGTTCTGGTATGGAAAATTTTAATTGATAACACCGGCACACAAAAAAAAAAGTTGTCTGTGCACCGGGCGCCACCTATCTACGGGCATGTTTTTCGACCCGCTCAACACGAATTTCAAGTCAGTTTAGGCCGTCCGGGCTTCAATTTCGAGTAAATTGCAAAAAACCCCAAAAATAGCGAAAATTCGATATTTTGACAAGATACAAAATTCTGATTCTGCAATAAATTTGGCCCATAGTCCCCTCAAACATTCATAAAACTGCAAAAAACTGATGAAATAGCAGAAAATTGCTGCTGAAAAAATGGATTTTTTTTTTAAACACAATTAAATAAATTACTTGTATTTTTTATTTCTAAAATACAAGATTAAGATCCAAGAATGTACACAAATTGAATTTTTAACGGTTTTCGAGGGTATTGTACTGTTTCATTCTCAAATGATCTACGATGTGGATACCTCTTTTTCCACCTTTTCCTTTATTTAGTAAAAATTTGTCATCGTGTTGGAATTTCAACTTCTTCGAAGTGCAGACTTCATTTCATTGCATGATCGCTTGTACTTGCAACCAGGGCACCTCCTCGGGGTGACGGTGGGCAACAGAACCATCTGGCAGAGTCCCTGGGTTAACGGCTGTGTGCCGTCATGGCAGGTAAAAGTGATGAGTACTTTACGATGCAGGGATTCGGAAACCCAGTATCGGCGTCTGGTCAGGGTGAGAAAGCAGGCCCGCAGGCGTCGTCATCCAGCGACTGCAGCTCTTCAGTAGTGGAAAACTTGGCTACTGGAGAGTATACTATTACAAGAAGCAATTCCCATCTATGCAATAAGAGTCCTGATCAATTTTGTTACGTTTGTGGGGAGTTTCAGCCGGTAAAAAACTGCAGAACGTTTTCAGATAGATTAAAACAAAATCCCAATTTATGATTGAAGTGCGATCGAAATAAGTAGTAAACACAAAATAAATACATTTTTGTAATTTTGATGATTTTTTACAATTTTTTTAGATTTAAAACGGTTTATGATTGAAGTGCGATCGAAATTAGTATTTAACAGATCAAAATACATGGAAATTATGCTTGCATTAGATCTCAAAATTTTATTCTTGCCAAAACATCGAATTTTCGCTATTTTTTGGGGTTTTTTGCAATTTACTCGAAATTGAAGCCCGGACGGCCTAAACTGACTTTAAATTCGTGTTCAGCGGGTCGAAAAACATGCCCGTAGATAGGTGGCGCCCGGTGCACAGACAACTTTTTTTTTTTGTGTGCCGGTGTAATTTGTTATATCCCTACCATATTCGAAGAGTTCAGGCACTACTCCCTCGTGACTTTCCGATACGCTGTCGTTGGTTTCTCCAATGCGTTACTCAAAATCTTTTATTTGAAAATAAAATCCTGTTTATCGACGACGCAAATTTCTCACGCATCGCTATACGCAATTTTCACAACAATCATTGTGGTCAGAGGAAAACCTCCATGCGATACAGAAATCAAATTTCCAAGAACAGTTCTTCCTTGACGTGTGGGCAGGAATCCTTGGAGATTATTTTATAGGTCCTTTCTTTAGTCCGGGAAGATTAAACGGAGAGAGATAACGTCATTTCCTTGAAGAAGATTTGCCTATTTTAATGGGAGATGTGCCGCTTAGACTACGAAATGAAATTTGGTTTATGCATGACGATGCCCCAAGCGCAAGAATTTTTAGATCAAATTTCCGGCAACCGTTGCATAGGTCGGGAGGGGCCACAACCATGGCCTGCTAGGTCACCAGACCTTAATAGTTTGGATTTTTCCCTGTGGGAATTTCTGAAATCCCCAATTCACCAGATTCCTATCCAAAATGAAGAGGAATGAAGTAATCGAATAATTAACTGTTGTAGAACGATTCAAAATACGCCAGGAATTTTCCAAAGAGTGCGTGAATCAATGAGAAGAAGATTGGATGCGTGCATACAGGCAGGAGGTGGACATTTAGAATATTTATTGTGATTTTGATTTATATCCAGTGTTCCGTTGTTTATTGTTGTTTGAAAATTAGCATTTGAAATATTTCCATGTTGAGTTGAAAGAAAGTATTCAAAATTGTTTCATTTTTGACATACATGCATCGATTAATTTAAATCAAAATATCTCGAAAACGGCTGCTTGTAGCGACTTTTGAAAAGCATACCTTTTTCACGTGAAAATGATAGAGGAATCGATTTTTCACCTAGAAAATGTGATACATACATGCACGAAAAAGTTGTGACTTCCCAAAAGAGAGAAAGACCTGTAGGCGGCGCCCCCTACAATTACTTAGATAGATACTTTATTAATCATGCTATGTACACAAAATACATTTATGACAGGTCACAGTTACAAAGATAGTAAAATTGTAGTTCGCAAGTGAAATAGTAAAAAAGTTTTTGTCAAAATATGTGTAAATAAATAAATATAATAAAATGAATAAAATAGAGTAATACAATAATATGTTATTCCAGATATAATGGACATCACATACAAGAACTTGAGAATAAGTCGATCAATCATATCATCATTTATTTAAAATAATTGAAAAGTTATTGACAAGTTATTGACAAGTCATGATTCCCTGAGCATAGTTACACCTTGCCTTACACATTTAACATATTCCTCAAGAGAGTAGAAGGGGTTTTCGAGCAAAAATAATTTTATTGTTTTATTGAAAGCAAATGTTCCTAATTTTCTAACTTCCCCTGGAAGAATGTTGTAGGCGTTCAAATTCAGTTAATTATTTTGGGATTTACTGAGCCTATATCTAGGTCCTCTTATTATATCTGCACCTCTGGTGTTGTGTTGGTGAATGTCTGATTGTGTTATTAATGTGGGAATTCTTTTGTGAATTTCTATCAAAGTATTCCAAATGTAAATGGAAAGAAGAGTTATGATTTTTTAATTTTTAAACAGTGGTCGGCAGGTTTCTCTATATTCTGCATTGCACAGAATTCTAATAGCTTTTTTTGTTTTCGAAAAACGCTAGAAACTGCAGATGAGTTTTTCCCAACTACAATGCCATAATTAAGATGAGAATGGAATAAAGAAATAAGGCCCAAACTAAGATCAAATTTGTATTTCTCATATTTATAAATCCCCAAATACTAATTTTCATCCAAATATCGACATTATTTAAAAAATTATTTACGAAAAACCAAAATTAAAATAAATTTTTAACACCTATTGTATATAAAAAATGAAGGTCTTGCGAATCCATGCTTATATGAACTTTTCACCTCATAAATAACTGAGGAATCGCCCTATAAAATATCGGACAATTATTACATAACATCCTGTATAAATTCAAATTTTTGTGTTTGTTTTCATCATGAACAATAATTGACGATATCGCTGAAAATGTGAAATATATTTATTATGGAAAATACGTCATAGTCTCAACGTTTATCGGTGTAATAACCTTCCACAATCGGGAAAGATTAAAATCATCATTTTTTCAAACTGCTCAGTTCCTAGTACAATATAAATATGTCTTTGAATCTAAATTTGGAAGCAGTCCTTTAATTTTTGATATCTTGAAACTATCAGGAGAGGGGCATGCGGTTTCAACCCTCAGCATGAGTTGAAGAAAAAATAAATAAACATTTTATACAATATAATTTCAAGAGCTAGAAAGAAATTTTGTAAATCAAAATTATTTAATATGAATTTTTACATGAAAATTAACTCGTGACTTTTTCCGATACTATGAAAATTAACGAAGTTGGGAGGATTTAAATTAGAAAAAATTATTTTTCATAAGAAGCAAACACATTACTTTAATTAAAAATGTATAACAATTTTTTGTTGATTGCTGATTATAATGATTGAACAACGTTGAAACCATTCAAAGATTATTCAAAATAATGATTCGAATAGTACTATTTTTGACGTTATTCGACCACATAAATCGACAATTACAGAATTGAAATTGTTATAACTTTTTTATCAACATGACAGAAGTGAAAAACTCCTTTAAATGTATCCGAAGTCACAGATGAAGATCTTGGTGGTCGACTGTATCTTCGAATAGGTGAAAAACTTTGGATTTGTCTCGACACATGTGCGATCTACAGGGCTGCACATTTGGAACTTTCATCATCACTCTCTACAGACATATTTCTTCAGTCTATCCGAAGATTCATAGATAGACGACGAAGATTTTCTGTCATTGATAGTGATAATGGTACAAATTCTGTTGGCGCTGATAATTCTTTTATCCATTTGGACTGGGATAGGATGATTCAGCCCACCGAATCGAATGGAAATTCAACCCTCCAACTGCTGCATGGTGGACGAGATTGATGAGAATCGTCAAAGATCATTTACATAAAGTGTTAGGTAGGCACCTCTGACATACGAAGAGCTTCTCACAATTGTTTGTGATACTGGATCAGTAGTAAATTCCCGGCCATTGAGTCATTTCCAAGAAGATAGTGGGGATTTAGTTCCGTTGTGGCCTTCTATGTTTCCTCATGAAATTCTAGGAATCTGTGTACTGGATGTGGATGCAATAGAAGCCACGGATTTCAGGAAACATTTGAGGTATAGGCTCAAACTGAAAAAAAATATGCGAAGAAGATTTCGAACAGAATATCTAGGATAATTGAAAATATTTTCGAAGGGTAAAAATGCCAATGATATCAGAATGGGAGATATAGTTTAAGTTGAAAGGGACAACCTGAACTGTTGGATTGGCCACTGGCTCGATTAGAAGAAATGATTTCAGGTCAAGTTGGTAAAATCCGAGTAGTTTGCTTGAAAAGAGCTACAGGATCATTATTGAGACCAGTGCAAATAATTAAAATGAAATGGTTATCTCGTTGGAACTTCATTTGGAACCGTATTTAATTACCTTTCTCCATATCGGACGTCTTTGTTCACCGGATAGGTGTTCTTTGGAGACGAAACAGACGTTTTTCCAAATTGCCGACAAGATGTTTTCCAGACACGTCTTATAAAATATGATCGATCCATTTGATTGAAGAAAACTAACGTTTTTCATTTCAAATCTCACAAGTATTCTCATAGCTATTAAATATTCACAATCACAAATTTTCAGGAAAATATGTATGAGGCATACTTATTGATAAGTTTAAAAAAATGCGGCATCTATATATTTTTTATTCAAATAATCATTTGAAATCACCAATTGGAAGTTTATTACACAATTATTCTTGAGAAATACTCTCCGAATGTTTCCACGACTTCAGTAGCTAAGCAGGAGTCGTGGAAAAATTCGGAGAGTATTTCTCAATAATGATTTGATGAAAAACTCAAGACACATTTCCCGGAGAATGACCAGGGAAGTTGTTCTACAATGCGAAATGTTAACTAACCATGTTCTTTGAACCAGTTTCTACGGATGAAGTGCAAACAGTTATAGCCTCGTTAGCAAAATGTTTCCACAAAAAATATCAAAGAATGCGTGGATATACTATCTGAAGTAATAGGACATATTATAAAATTATGTATTTCTTTTGGAGAATATCCTGAAATGCTTTAAAATGCGGTTCTTGTTCCTATACTGAAAAATAGTGTCAGTTAAAACATAGAAAATCATCGTCCCATTTCTATAATAACTATATTCTTAGAAATCTTTGAAATAATTATATCTCGCAGAATAAACGACTACATGGAAACATTTGATCCAATGACAAAGTGCCAATACGGGTTTAGAATAAACCACTCGACAAAAACTGCAACGTTCAACTTTGTACAACAAGTACAAGATTTAATTGATAAAAAAAAACATTGTGGTAGGAATTTTCTTCGATTTAAGTAGAGCCTTCGACACCTTGAATATTAAATTTGTAACTGAAAAACTATTCAACCTGGGTATTCGAGGTAACATTAATTATTGACATAGATATTTTCAGGTAGAACAGAATGACAAAATGTCGGATAAGTTCCCTGTCACCACAAGGTAGTGTTCTCGGGCCACTGATATTTCTATTATATGTAAATGATCTACCTAATAGCATAAGAAATGGAGCGATATACCTTTATGCAGGTGATACTTCCATTATTCTTTCGAGTAAAACATCAGAAGAAATGAATAACCTCGTCAACTCAGTCCTACACGAATTTGATGACTGGTGTTATATAGACTGATAATTAACCTGAGGAAAATAGTTTGTATGGGATTTGCAAATTCATCTCGTAGCCTGCATGATTCAATTTCTTTCTCCGGAATGAATCCTTAGCATTATTGAGCTCAACAAAATTATTAGGAACAATAATTGACTCACATTCCACTTGTCGAGAACACCTCTAAGAAGCTGAATCAATCGTACATATTGTTTCATTAAATCCCTCGAGAATAAATAAGATACTAAATCAATAATATCAGTTCATTTTGCCAAATTTCATTCAATTATTCACTACAACATTTCTGTCTGGGGCATAGCTACTGGAATAGACATAATTTTCATAAAACAGAAATTATTGCTGAAACTGATCTTCAATCTAGATTACAGAACGTCATGTAAAGAGATTTTTCATCAAAATAAAATACTAACTGTTGCAGGTCTGTTCATTTTGAAAACATTAACGTACATCCATGAAAATTGAAGGCAACTAGAGTCGAGATCAGAAATCCATAATTATCATACCAGGAATAACAATATGGTTACTACCCAAAAACACCATCATGCAATGTATGAAAGGTCTCCTTTGTTTGTTGGTATCCATCTCTACAACATGTTGCCAAACGATATAAAGACACTGTCATCTCTAGTTTTTGAAAAACATTTGAAACTATCCCTAACAGAGAAATTTTTCTACACAGTAGATACATTCACACTTATGGTTGGTAATGCCGGATCACTTTCATTTTGACGAATTTATTTTAACATATTTTGATGTTATTTATTTATTTATTTTATTTTTATCTATATCTTCATGTGTGAATTTGTTTCACAACATGTATCACATTTCATGCGGTACTGATATTCATATGTGTAAGTTTAACTGATCTGTTCTGTTAATGTGTTTTCACGTCATTTTATTATTTATTTTTTAATTTCACAATAACTTAATTGATTATTTTATGCATTTTATATGGTCCTTCAAAATATGACCTGTCCTATCTATATAATGTAGCTCAAAGCATGAATAAATCTATCATCTATCTAAAGTGTCATAGTGTATTGGTACGGAAACCATATACTCGAGACGAACGTACGAATGGTGATAATGCAAAACATGTGAAAAAGTTATGAAAAACATTTCTTTTCGTGATTTTCATTGGTATGAGTTGACAAAATCTAGGCTTTTTCCTGTATACTAACTTCATCAGGCGGAGAAAAACAGTGTTGGTGTTGTAAATATTTCACTCACTGAGATCGGTGAAAAGCGTATAATGAACTGATCCTTTTCACTTTCATTATCAATTTCCAGCAAATACTGGGAGCATCTATTGAAAAATGTGGAGAACCGAAATAAAAAAGCATTAGGAATTCGAAAGAGGACAAATGCGAGATTTATTCTAGACAGTAATCCCGAACCGCGAGTGGTAAAAACTTTATAGCCGTGCATTACTTCTATCAAAGGCGCGGGAGGCAATAAAACAAAATTTACTTTCCATAATGGTCCTTTAACGTATTGGAAATAGGCGATTGCGTTGGGCGATTTGTTTTATTTAATGTATTTTTCAGTCGTGAATGTGAAGTATATGATAATATTCGGAACTGTAAAACCCTTAACATACGTGTCTCAGCGGATCAGGGGAGAGAAATGAATTGAAAAAAATGTCAGCAGATAGATTGGAGAATTCATTTCCCATCGCAACTTCCTAATAATAATATGGCAGGGATGCGTTATTGTTTCCTGGGCACAGAGACTAAGGAAAATTGATTGAAAAAAAGGTACCAGATAATCGAGAACCTTTCTGTGGAATATCGAAAAGCATAGCCAAAGAAGAGTTTTCATTCATAAAAGTTCTACGTGAAATAGTTTATGGGGAAAATGTTTGTGACAGACAGACAAGCATGTTAATGATCTTTTGAGAGTTTTTTCTCTCCATTTCTAAAATCTTACTTTTCCGGAATTTTTGAAATCGTAGCACAGACTTGAAAACAAGATATCTTCACTAGCTCAGTATTCATCTATTCCGGAGGTACATAAGATTTGAAAAATGCACCATACTCTTTGTTCTGTCACCGAAGATTCATTTCCTCTCATTTAGACTGGAAAATAGTGGCTGGAGTTTCATTTTTCAGTTGCATATGATTCTCGGTGAAAAAAAAAGGGAAATACGAAAAATATGTACCACAATGAAATAATAGCTGAATCTCTAAAGGGATGTGTTCAATAATTAACAGAGAGGAAAAAATATATTTCCAAAGATTTGACATAATAACCAGATTCAACTCAAGAAGAACTCAACACCGGCAGCGTTATACCTACTCATGATAAACTAGAATATTTTGAAAATATATACAGTGCTTCTCAGAAGTCTTCTCCCAACCTCTTATTTTTGGAACGATTATACATAAACAAGTGAAATTTGGAAACTGAATATTAAAGGTTGTAAACTTCCCTACTAGTGATGATAGATGACGAAATCGTCAAAGATGACGTCACAAGGCCATTGTGACCAATAATTTTGAATGGAACCCTACGGCAAGCGACACCTCTTTTAAGGTATCAAAAAAACCTATTCAATGATACTAATTTTGTTTGTGTTTATGGCAGTTTTGGCAACTCGCATTGAAAAAACGCAAAGCTGTGATGAATTAAATCAGTTAATACTAAAATTCCAAATTCAAGCTCCGCCTCTGGATAGTTGTCAAATAAGGTGACGTTTTTGTTAGTATCCCTAATTCGACGTTTTTGTAATCGTCCAAGTTTTTGTACATTTAATGATTTGTGTATTGTTGATCGAACGTTCAACTGTTTTAGCAGATTTTGGTACTTTTAATATTTTTGTACATTTTAATGATTTGTTAAACTGTTGTGAGCCGAACGTTTAAGTGCTTCAAGAAGCGAAATGGTACGTGCTTTAGGTGATAAAGTAGCAGCGATCCTAATTCTTGGTGAAACCCCCGTTTCGAGGACTTATTTAGGGGGACTTCTTCGTAAGTTTGAAACAACTGGTAGTATTAATTATGCGAAACGATCTGGCAGACCACAAATTTCTGATGAGAAAAAAATTGATATACTGGCAGAAGTAATAGTTAATCCTACTTCTTCAACAACTCACGTTGCATCTACCTGTGAAGTCAGTCGAAGTGGGTGTTGAAAAAAAAACAAATTTCATCCATACAAATTAAAAATGGTTCATCAACTCTCAGACGACGACCCAGACCGAAGACTAGAATTTTGTGAAAATATGGAATCTAAAATTAACCAACAGGCGCCAGACTATGTCAAAACAATTTGTTTTAGTGACGAAAGTACTTTCTATCTAAATGGAAATGTAAATACACAGAATGAAAGGTGTTGGAGTGACGAAAATCCTTACCTGTTCCGTGAAACACATACCCAATTTCCCCAGAAGGTGAATGTTTGGGCAGGTATCCTGGGAAACCACATCGTTGAGCCTCCTTTTTCAAATACTAATTCAACTGGTGAGGTTCATCTGGAGCTGATGCAAAACGCAATAGAACCTTTAATCCTCGAAATTTTGGAAGATAATCCAGATGAATTCGGCAATTTGGAAATAATATTCCAACAGGATGGTGCTCCTCCACACTATTACGGTGCAGTAAGACGGTATTTGGATGAGGAGTATCGTGGAAGATGGAGTGGACGACGAGGTTCAACGGAATGGCCAGCTCGATCACCGGACCTCACACCTTTGGATTTTTTTCTGTGTGGGTACCTTGAATCGAAGGTTTACGCCACTGAACCTGACAATATTGACGTTTTGAAACAACGTATTGTTGCAGAATGTGAGGCTGTTTCCGCAGACACATTTGCAAAAGTACGAGAAGAGTTTGAAAATAGGATATTTCACTGCCAGGAAGTAAATGGAGGTCACTTCGAGCAATTTCTTTAAGTAGATACTGACTCTCAAATCTGTAATTAATATCATACTGAATGGAATTTAAATTTTAATGTTTACTAATGAGCCATTAAAACTGCCATAAACACAAACAAAATAAGTATCATTGAATAGGTTTTTTTGATACCTTTTAAAAGAGGTGTCGCTTGCCGTAGGGTTCCATTTGAAATTATTGGTCACAATGGCCTTGTGACGTCATCTTTGACGATTTCGTCATCCATCATCACTAGTTGGGAAGTTTATGTATAATCGTTCCAAAAATAAGAGGGGGGGAGAGACTTTTGAGAAGCACTGTATGTAACTTCTCTTTGCGTGATACCTATTAATATCGAATTGGAAGAGGTGATAAGAAAAACCAGGCATGACAAAAACAGCAGATAAAAGTGCACTCAATGCTTGTGTTGAGTTGATCAGTAGATCATTTGCAGAAGGGCCATTTCCATATTTCCCAAAATTACGATTCATAAAGATAGCCATGATGTAGATCTGGTTAGGTGAAATTTTGATGTTCAATGAAATATCTACTCATCGCTGATATTTGGTTAGGTGTATCTTTCTTTCAATTCTTAAATTAATTTTTCGCTTTTTTTAACTAAATGTTTGACCAACACTGCATTGTCTGTTATTATTGTAGTCTATCTTATGGACAACTGTTGATTGTTAATCAGTGACAGTATTTTTTTACAAAAAAAAGACGTTATAAGAGAATCATATTTTGAATTGTACTCCGTTTAAAATTTTTGTAAAAAATATTTATTACATGAAGTATTCTGGAAATAAATCCAGGATAATAAACCTTCTCACAAAAATACTACAAAATATCTTATGTGGGAAACCTTTCTGAAAGGCTGGCAAACATTTCAAACAAAGAACAATCTGAAGTGGCATTCTTTCTATTATGAATACACCATTAAAAAAAATTCAGCTATATAGTCAAACACTCCCACTGATCTACAAGCAAATGTCTACAGAATGTAATAATTTATTACAAGCTTTTATTTAGTTTCACTTGTCCCGATGTCTGTCATCATATCTGGCAAATTAAATTTGACCCACTCTTCCGATTGATTTGAAATTTGGCAGGCTACCGTAATTCCGGTTACAACGCATTATGAAATATTTGTTAGGAAACAAAAAATGGCGGCTCCAATATGGCGGTTCATTTTTGTGATTATGGCCCGACTCTATTCAAAATTGGTATCTAGGGGTTTTCGGAATCAAAGATTATGATAATCCTGTCAAAATTCAAAAATTCAATATGGCTTCTCCAAAGTTTTGTGAGTATGGTCCGATTCCCGATTTTATTAAAAATTGGTATGTTGGGGTTTTTGGGGTCGACTTTTTTTTTTACAAGCTGTCCCGGTGTCTGTCTGTCTGTCTGTCTGTCTGTCTGTATGTCTGTCTGTCTGTAATCGAATCTTGCAAGTTAAATTTGATCCATTTCAATCGTCCGATTGATTTGAAACTTGGCAGGTGTACATGATTCCGGTGACAATGCATTATGAAAATTATTAGGAAAAAAAACAAAATGGCGGATCCAATATGGCGGACAACTTTTGTGATTATGGTACGATTCTTTTCAAAATTGTATCAAGGGGTTTTCGGAGTCGGAGATTATGATTGTATCGTCAAAATTTAAAAATAAAATATATGGAATTGACTAAACTACGTATTTACCATCATGAATACAAAAAAATAAGAAATAAATGAACGAAAGAAAAACAAGCTTTTATTAGTTGTTAGTAAAAACAGAACAAGAAAGTTCAAAATAAAAATTATAAAAAAAATTTAAGACAACCTTTTTTACCAATGCACTAAAAACGAAAAAGTAATTCATTTCATTGTTTGATCTATGCTATTCTGTGAGTAACAGTTTCAAATCTTACCGCGCAAGATTACCTATTTTGTATCCGCGGCAAGGTTTTGAATCTGTTACTCACAAAATAACCTAGATCAAACAATGCAAGAGATAATTTTCAGTGCATTTGTATTATTGTTTTATAATTTTTATTTATTTATTAACGGACAAGTCAATAATACAATAAAAAAACAGTACAGTGTATGAATATATATGTTTTCAGAAAACTATAAAAAAAATATGAATGAAAAAGAAAAAAAGGTCATAGGTGGATTATAGTTTTTTTAATGGGATATATATTGATTGAACAGTTCAATTCCGTAGTTGTGGGTGTTTGCTGTTTTCATTATTCCTTTCGAGGGAATCATTTTGGACATAATTAGTTGTACAAAATGATATCCTGAAAATATAGATAATTTTGTAAACGAATACAAGATCAATTTCCATTCTTCTATATATTAGTGTATTCATATTGGAGATAAAGGGTGATTGTGGATAGTTAAACTCATCCCCATTTGATCCAATGTGATAGGCACAATATCTTGTAAACATACCATTATTTTTTGTTTATTTTGGCTGGATTAATATTCTCATCTGATTTCAAGAACATTATATGTTCATATTATCATATCATTCATTACTCCAGTTTCCATTCCAAAATCATTCATCTCTATCAATTCAAATGTGATTTTCAGCACCCCTGGTCATTTTCCTGAAATATCAATAAACTGGGAAACAGATGCCCTGATCTCAATTGCAATCGTACGTCTGCATCTCAATGAATACCAATTGATGAAAATTGGTATTTCTGTAGTATGTAAACATTCGCGAAAACTAATCACGGTGCGATGAACACTAAGGCTTTTCAGAAAAAGCTAGCCAATTGAAAATCGAACAACGTTTTCAATAGTTGAAGTATCGCCACAAATCAGCACACATGATTCGCTCGTACTGAAATATTCCAATTCAGTAATGAACCATTTGGTTGGATTTTCGTTTGGGTGCATTTAAAACTATTTGTTTTATACAAACAAACCGATCGAGACTAATACATTTACAAAGTCGAACAGAAAACTAGAAACTCGTTTCGGAACTCGGAACGATTGATAGACAATTTTATTGCATCACACGCTTTGAATCGAAACATAAACTGAAAACTACCGAATTGACACGTGAGTTGGGTATCAATAGAATAACGCAGTGAACTTTGTGTGGGACACTGACAGTACTTTGACAAATATATTGAAATTGAGAGAATATAGATAATAGTGTTAGGAATATAGTGCGCCACTGCCGTTGTTTGTGTCGGAAGCGATGAAAAAAATCCCGAGGTAGCGACCGACGTATTCCAAGAAGGAAGCGTGACTGATTGACGTCACGTCGAACAATCGAGTAATCATTCTACGCAAATATTCAACAAATCAATGTGAAAATTGAACACATCTACGCAGTATTTTCATACATAAACGCTCACCGAGGCACGTCAAAACATTTGACCAAATCGTTGCGGCCAAATCGTTCATTGTCGTTCATTTATCATACGCGCACTTTTGACACTCTTTGATACGGAACTTTTCCCGCCGAATCACAATGCGAATGCCGTTTCGACGTTTGCGATCGAAAACTTTGAACTATTTCACTTTGTAGACATCCTTTTTATCACAACGGTAAATGGGGATGAGTGATACTGTCTGGACCAGTTTGTACAATTCTGCCACTGCGGCGCTCCACGTCAAACTCATCTCCCATGCTCCAATTCCATAGGACAAATGAAACTAATCTACGCCTTCGCCAATGGGTGGATTGAATAAAAAGAAGTATTTGCTGAAACTAAGCTATTTTTAAGTATTAACTGTGATTCTGGTGAATGAACTAAGAAATATCATAATGACTAGTTATTACTAATATTTTAGGTGAATAAAAATGATCGGTCGTAGTAAATACTTGGAACTTTTGAAGTCTTGTCTTATTTTCAGTTCAGTTTCAGCTATGGCGATGTTCGTGCAGGTTCGTAAGATGGAAGTTTACCCCGAACGTAGATGGATTGACAACTATAAGCAGTTGTTACGATTCGAAAATGAATCTATAGATTTTTTGACGTCCTGGCAGAAGATGGAAATACTGTTACGTTACTTCATTGATTCAAGTAAACTTTTAGAAATTTCATATATCTCGGCTTGACAGTATGGTCATGTCTGAAAGAACGAAATAAGGAAACGTTGGAATCTTATTTCGGGTTCCATCGCAGCACTGTAACGAAAACGGTTAATTAGGTGATGGATTGCATTATAGCGAGAGTTGATGAGTGGATTCATTTTCCAGCAACACCCGCTGAAATAAATGATGCTGAAGTTTTGTGGACAAGGTTTTTCCAGATGTAAACTGTAATCGGAGCATTGGACTGTACCCGTATCGAAATCAACAAACCTACAATGCACGGTGATGAGTATATTAATCGCAAAGGATACGCTAGCATACATGTTCAAGCAACATGCAATGCAGATGAACAATTCACAACCATTTCTGCCGAGTGGCCTGGTAGTGTCTACTATACCAGAATCTGGAGGATGAGCCTTATAAGAAGTATACTGCCTAGGTAGGATGGTGCTGTTTGCTTGCTAGGAGATTCCGGATATGGGATATCACCATGGCTTATAACACCTCTAAAGCCCCCACAAGATGGAGTGAAACGACATTTCAATCTGATTCATTCTAGAGAACGGTGTGTAATTGAGAGATTGTTTGGACAGCTGAAGAAAAGGTTTCCCATTCTCGGTAACTGTGTGAGAGTGGCATTGGAGAGAGTCCCAAAAATTATAATCTCATGTGCATTACTTCATAATATTGCAAAATATTTTAATGACATTTTCGACTTCAATGAAGAATATAATGAAAAAAAAGCAGAGGAAGCTGCTATCGCAAATGAACAGTATGGAACTAGGGCTTCCAAAGAGAGGGGATACAGAAGCGTAATGAAATGAAGCATTCCTCAACGAATAATATGTTTATTTCACTGGATACATTATACTTGATGAATCAAATAAAGAACATTTTCATAAGCTCTGGTATATTATGAAATCTCTCATTTCCTGAGTGGTTTGAGTTGATTTTGTACAATGTTCCTATTTATCAGAACTTTTTCACATGTATGTATCTTTTTTATTCTAGCAATTGTATTTTTCCTTTTTACACGCTTTATATTAGCTCCACTTGTTTGTTTGTTTGTTTGTCTGTTACTTTGTTTGTTTGTAACCGACTCCTTTGGGCGCGATTTTGACCCACATCCAGACGTCCGAATGATTTGAAATTTGGCAAGTGTAGATAATTTCGGTGACAATGTATTAAGAAATTTTTGTGTAGAAAAAAAAACAATATGGCGGCTCCAATATGGTGTACGAGTTTTGTGATTATGGTCCGATTCGCTTCAAAATTGATATCTGAGGGTTTTCGTGGTCGGAGATTATGATTCTATTGTGAAAATTGAAAAATTCAAGATGGCGGCTATAAAATGGCAGCCGAGTTTTATGATTATGTTCTGATTCTATTCAAAATTGGTATGTGGGGGTTCTTGGGGTCGAATATTATGATTCTTTTGTGAAAATTGGAAAATTCAAGATGACGGTTTCAAAATGGTGGCCGATTTTGTGATTATGGTCTGATTCTATTCAAAATTGGTATGTGAGGGTTTTTGGGGTCGGAGATTATGATTACCCAATTTGATAAAATTATTCTATTTTTCAATTAGCAAAAAAAGAATAGTTTAAAAAAAACTGAAAAAACACGCTTTTATAAATAAACCACACTAAAAAGTAGGAAATAAATAATAGTTCAAAAAACTAAAAAACACGCTTTTATAGAAAACCAGACTAAAAAAATTTAAAATAAGAAAAACATTTATTTTATTTTTAAAAAAGCGTGGTGTGCATGGTATCAATAATTATATAGTACATCACACACCTAGGGCAGTAAAGTAAGAAATGTCTCAGATCACAGGTAATTGTTGGCCGAGGCATTACCATGCACCCCACGCTTTTTTTTTAATGAAATAAATGTTTTTCTTATTTTCAATTTTTTTAGTCTGGTTTTCTATAAAAGCGTGTCTTTTAGTTTTTTAAACTATTATTTATTTAATTTGAATACCCTGTAACTTCAATTGTTGTAACAAAACAATCCTATGCAACAGAGGAAATGATAAGTCTTTTGTGTTGTCACTTTCATACTCCGTGATAATTCTTTAACTTTTTCTCATTTTCTTGGAAGGCCTTGGCATATCACCTGATGACTCTTCTGCGTTTTCATTCTCTTGTAATATGGTACTCCCCGTCATTGTTCCTTGTCCTACCGATAAGGCATGAGGAACATTACAAAAAAACAGGATTCGTTTCCTTCTGCACAGTATCTAGGAAATCCTGCTCTCATTGTTTGGGCTTTATGGGTTTATTACCTGTTGGAGTCTTGTCAGTTTTTTCTTTATACTTCTTTTCATATTGTTTAGCGTTTTTGAAAGCTGACCGACTTCCACTTTCTTCCCTGCAGCACGTGAAAAATCCTCAGGTAATTTTTTCTTCTTTGCATCTACCACTGATGGTATTTTTGACTTTTCTAGAACAACAGGATTTTCACGAATGAATTTTACAAACAAGCTCATGTCTGCTTTCCCAATAGGGAGTTATCCTCTTCATCCGATGACATCTCAGTAAAACGCGAAAAACACAACACTGCAACGATTCGTATATGTTGAATGCTACTTTTTCAGAGTTGTTATTCAAATGGCTGATAGACTAGGTGGAATGTGAGAGCGTGAGCATAGTGTCATGGCCTTCTGTCCCATGAGCACACGTTAGCATTAACTAGGGTTAGTTATCACTACCCATCTAGTATTTACTTAGAATATCATGATATTACTAAGTATTTACTTCCTACCTTCAGCCAATTGCTATTCACCTCCATTTTAGAATATTTTAAAACTGGCTAGTTGTAACTAACTAGTATTCACTTGTTTTACTCACTTCACCCAATGTTTCGCGAATATATTATTCGCTTCAATTAATAACGCCTGAGCTCTGAAAAGGCGTCCAATTCACCCTGTTCATGTATTGATATGTTTTTTTTCATTTCCACATGTTCATTTATCAATTTATATTTTTCACCCGATATCACTGCAAATCCATTAAAATTTTATTGTTCTTATTGCATAATTCACATGTGAGCAAAATAAATTGTAAATACGATTGAATTTGATCGAATGAATCAATGAAATATATGGAAATCATTGCCCGTGGCCTGCTTTATGAAAACCAGATGCAAAATTCATTATTATTCCGAATAATTGGATTTCGTTTGAATGAAAAATCGACTTGTTTTGTGGGTAGTAGGTGGGCACATGACTAGCTGACATGTACAATATTCATTCGATTTATATCGAAAGTTTGTATCGAATCAAACAATCCACAAATGGGTTGGTAATTAAATTGAAATAGAAATGAAAATTCAACTCTTTGTCAAGGAAATTTGGTCGTTATGGAAATCGGGTGATTTGAAACTCATAATTTTGAAACTGATTACGGTTTCCCAAAGAAGGTGAATGTTTTTCCAATAGGTTTTTTCTATAAGATTTGAATGGATTCTTCACACCAGGATCATAATGGGAGCGTGAAAAAATTATTGTTTCGGATAAACCCTAGAAAATTGAAATTACGAAATGGAAAGGTGTAGACAATACTAACTCCACAGTCCGGGTATCATGTTAGATAATCGTGGCAGTTAGTGGTGAGTATATGAATCTAATTGAGATTATCAAGGAAATTTTTTTGACAGTTCTAACAACCATTCAAATTTCGTCATTTTTTGTCATATGAAACAATTTCATCCAATCAAGTCAACATAACATTGATAATAGCATTCAGTGCAATTATCAATCACTATGACAACACGATTGAGTTTGACAACTTCATTCCAAATAAATTTCAAAATGTCACGTTCTGGCAATGCGAATGTACAAAGTATAAATGCGCTAATCGAAGAAAAAATTCTTAGAAATACAACCTACAGTCACAAATGTATTTGGAGAATATTCATGGAATTTTGCTGCGAACGAGAATATGAATTAAATGAACATAGAAGCTTAGAAGAATTGGCGTTGATACTAAAAGATTGGGCGGCCAATATGAGAAAGAAAGACGGGACCGAATTCAAAGAAGCAACGGTGAAGACAATGTGGAACGTTTCGTGCAAACTTTTGCAAGAAAAGTATAGTTATTCTAATCCCAATTGGAACGGCAATCAAAATAGGAGCACTACGAGGAGTGTGCATATGCACTGGCCGGCAAATGGAAAATTCATATACTACCAGTGTTTTTACTTTCAAAGCGTTCCTGGTACAATCATAAAAAAGTTCAGTCGTGTGGAAGAGAATTCCTTCTCGAAACTTTTCATGTCGGTCCAATTGGGATTAGAAATACTATACCATAGTGACTATAATATTATGATTGAACCGTTTAACAATGTAGTATTTAAACCAGCCCGAGATGCCCGCGATGCAATCAGGAAGAAACTACAAGCAGTTCCATCTAAACGTAAGTCCAGTTCAGTTTCGTTAAATTTGTCTGAAGTTAACAAAATAATATTGCTATGGGATGAAAATAATCCTGAAGGTCTAATGCGTAAATTCTACCATATTGCTGCTGTAGAATTAGCGTGGCAAGGAGGAGAGGCAGTTGCTGATCTGGTGGATTGTTTTCAAATCGAGAAAAATAACGATGACTCTCCAACAAATGGCATTGAATACAATCCGGTGTTCAGTGAAACGAACCAAGGGGGTTCTAAGAGCTGTACAAGTAGTATATGGTTGGTTTCCAATAGTGAAAGAGGAAGCTGCCCTGTACGTCTTTTTCATAAAACGAGGCGACAATATTACCTCGCCACGACTGTTCTCAAAACCAAATCGACACTGGAAAAATGAAACTGACAAATGGTACGATAATGTACCTGGTGGAAGGAATACAATAAATGGATGGACTAAATCTGTTGCTGAGGCAATTGGCTTGAATGTAAAGGACACAAAGATTACAAATCACTCGAATAGATCAACTGCTGTTAGCGAATTGGCAAAGAGTGGTGTAGAAGAACAACAATTGCTGAAAATTACTGGTCATAGCAATCAAAATTCTATGAAACCATACCTAAATCTCGATCAAGAACACCACAACAAGATCATAAATATTAAGCGGTGGTAATAGATCTTCTCTAGTAGAGAACAGCAACGAATCTAATGTTAAGTTAAATTTTAATAATTGTACTTTCACTTACTGTTTAATAAATAAATAAATGTTCCATTGTGTTGAGTTATACATTTTTTTGTCAAGAATTTTCCGCCGAATATCACTCGGACATTGACAAATGCCTCATAATTTTATGACAAATTTATCAAGCTCGTTGCTTGGTAACAGCCCGAAGCCGAAGGCTGAGGAGAGGAACGAGATTTTGATTGTCATAAAATTATCTCGTCTATTATCAATGTCCAAGGGGTATTACTACTGATAATGTATAGAACGCGGACTAAATAGATCGGGAATTATAACCATTATCTTTTAGTAAAATAAATTCAACAGAGGGGAATTATTCAGGTTGATCTGGTAATTGAGCAAATATTGTGACTTTTAACAAAACAATCCAGTCAAAAAGTGAGAGTTTAATTGACGAAACTTCTGATAATCGCTTTTTTTAATGTTCTGCCCGTTTAGCCCATCTAAAAACTTACAGAAAAATCACTAGTTGATTTATATACTCCAGATTTTTTCATTCATTGTTGTTATGAATCTGGGTATTATCATGGATTAAAAACGTATCTAGTAAGTAAGAAGCAGATTTTGTTTTGTAAACATAAACAGTTTTGACAGTTATCTACCTAATCTAGTTGTCACGTACTTAAGTCATAAAAATTAACAATATTAGGTCCTCAGACCTGTGGGGTCATCTTGAAACATTGGCTTACAGTACACCAATTGATACTAAAGAGCAGTTGGGAAATCGCATCATGGTTTTTTGCGAAACTATTGAAAACTGTTCCAGCATTTCCCAAAGAGTACGTGACTCCCTGAGAACAAAAGCAGAGGCATGCATATTTGCAGGATGCATGCATATTTGCAGGAGGTTCACATTTTGAACATCTGACTCTCAGTCGCGGCAGTATGGCAATGATCCTGGGGTTCCTCAAGGCTCTATATTGGTCCTCTCATTTTTTTCTTTCTTTTCCTCAACGATATGCCTAATCATATAAGCACAGATTTTGTCGTTTTGTATGCAGATGATGCAACGATCGCAGCGAATGCCGATAACCCAGAGGAACTCCAAGAAAAGTTGAATACATTGAGTCTCGAATTCACAAATTGGTATAAATTCTTCGGTGGTAAATGCAAAGGAAACTGTTTTGATGCAATTTCATTCCAGGACGACTAAAAAAATTGATAACTTTCATGTGAGAGTAGGTGATGAAATAATCGAGTCATCGGATAACACCAAATTCCTTGGTACATATATCGATGGTAACATGACCTGGGAGTCGGGTATAAATCATGTCAGTAAGGAAGTTAACATTAGACAATTGAGGTCCAATTTCAATAGAGCACAACTATTAAATGTTTACTTTGCTGTTGCCCAAGTAGCACAGAGTCATAAAATTAACATAATGACTTCTTTTACCGTCTTGAAGACCACGTACTTGTATGTTTTAAAACCAAAAAGTAATGTGCGTTTTATAACCTTCAGGCGTTGCTATGCCGTCGTGTAGTAGATATAACGAGAGTACAATAAAGAATTCTCGAGATGAAGTTGTACTGTGGTTTGTATGTAAATAAATTATACGTGTCGTTAAGTAGAACTCAAGAGCAGTTGCTGTGAGGTTATTATGACAATGAACATATGTGGTTCTAATGAATAGATTTTTGAAACGTGTCTACGACTATATATTGTACTCATGTAATGTAGTTTTATCAACTGATGAACTTTGGTCGTGATGATTACATTATGTATATAGGTTAGATTATTTTTGTTGGTTATGTTATTTTTGTTGGATAGGTATATTGTGTTATGTATGTAGAATATTCAGTTCCGTATGAATGATCAAAATGCCAAAACAAAAATCCAATCTGCCTTACAAGAGAACTGGAGCGTATAGAAAAATATAAAGAGGAAGGATGAGTGCCTACCCCAAAATTAACATCTAAAATAATTAATCAGTCTATCGGGACACTGCAAAAAATTGAAGTTCATCCAGTTCCTTCAATTGTTTTCACAACAAGGAAATACATAAATAATATGTATGTGCACTTCGAGTGATAAATAAAAAATATTTAAATATAACTGTTCAACATCAACATAACCTCTATTGTAAATGTCAGTTATTTTTAGCGTTTTCCATTAGGCGGAACTAGCGGAATGCTTATGCACTCAGCGTATATATTTTTCTGTTTTGATAGCGTTACGACGTTGGTACAACAAAACTTGCTACTTGTGGGTCACAGCGACTACATTACAACTTTTTTATGTAAGATATTGCGATGCCTTTGACACACTCGTATGATAGTACATACTGGAGTAACTACATATTTTTTACACAAAATGGGTTATTGATAACATTGGTTAAAAAAAAAATTTCGTAATATGGTCTACATATTTCAACGATTAATGAGAAAAATTGATGAAATATATTTTTTCTGGAAAGAAAATAAATATTTATCTCTCTTCATTTTCGAGGAGCATGAATTTTAAGTGAGTAGAATTGGATTTTGATCGTAAAAATGGATTTGCTTGGTCACTAGAGTTTCAGAACAATTCTTAAAGACACATAAATGAAAATCATTTTTATCTCGATAACTATCACGGTTACAGAGTATCATGAACATGTAAAGGAAGGCTGACTTATATATTATATTGATATTAAATGAAATCTTTTGATATGGTATACATATTGTAATACTATATTAGAAAGATTATGACCTTCATGCATAATGATACAATGACTACACTAAGACCACATAATGACCCTTTTGCGACTGGCTTATATAAGTCTATATTGGCAAGTCATTACCACTACTTTATAACGTCGATGTGACGTCGCAAGAGTGTGCCTTTCTGTCGTATTGGCATACATAGCGACGTCTTAGCATATTACAAGACATAAGTCATGGACTTTTGCGAAAGGTCTAGTAGACGTCTGTACAACCGAATTATGACCTCTGTGTGCTACTTGGGTGTATATGCCCATATTCCCTATAATATTGCTGTTTGGGGTTGTACCACAAAACTAAATAAAATATATGTCTTCCAGAGGAGGGTTTTGCGTCTCATATATAGAATAGACTGCAGAGAATCTTGTAGACCCCGCTTTATTGAGAATAAAATTATGTGCGTACCGTGCATTTATATTTATAAATATACTTTGTTAATCCGAAAACAGATACAGAATTACAATCGAAACTGTGATTTCCAGGCAAATTTATAAGACTTCAGAAGCATTCAACTCGTCTGTATTAAAATTGTCCGTCTTATAAGGGCGAAAAATTTTAATGAAATTTTCACTTACCTGACTGAATAAAAAACTTAAACAGGAAAAATAATTTCAAAGCGAAACTCAAAAAATACTTAATTAATGGTTGCTTTTATAGTACTGATAAGTATTTTAATCAATAATATGTATCTCCGTCTTACTTGTAAAATTGTAATATTATTATGTGGACTGTGGATTTGTTATATTTTCATGTATAGATGTTGACTGTATGTGAATTCAAATTGCTGTCGACGTATCCTATGTCATTTTAATGATCGTGAAGGATTCAATAAATTTTATTATTATTATTATTAATTTATTTCTTTGTGTGTTCAGGGTGATTTTGTGTGAGCATTCCAAAATGTATTAAGATCACTTTAAATTTATGATTTTACCGTTTGAAAATTATTGTCTCAAATATATTTTTGTTTTTGAATTGTTTTCCCTCCTGAGAGGTCTGCGAGATGCGAATAATGAATATTATTTTTTTTATACAAAAACCGTACGACAAACGAAAAAAAAAATCAGGAAACCAGATTTGCTCAGAAAAGAATGTGGATTTTCAAAATAGTTTTTACCTTATGAAATAGCAGTGGCGTATCACTTTCCTCTTTAAAATGATTCAGTGCAAATCCCGCACGAACGCCACTGGCAAAAATGAAAAATGTGTTGTTCAGCAGGAAATGCTTTTTGATGCATAGGAGATGGGTACTATATTTCACAAAAATATCTAGGGTCATACCAAAATTATCTTGAAAAAAAAAATTCTTAAAACTTTAGCACCCTGTAGTTCAAAGTTGACACCTTTGGGACATGTTCATGTGAAATTTTTTTCTTAAATGGACCCAAGAATGACATTTCCAAATATGAGTTTATTATTAAGAAATACCCTTTATACAGACATCACAATACACTTGGTGTAGGTACTGTGTATTATGGATGTGGAGGATCTGTTCATACATATTACCTCAACCTGTTGGATAATTTTCTTTCAAGGAAATTATAAGCATAATTTCAAAGGTATTATATATTTTGGCCATTCTATGGCAAAAAAATCAACTCGCTTACGTAAAATTAACATTGATATCGCATATTGGAGAATTTTGCATTTTTTTATATATGAGTAGGTAACTTTGACTTCAAAGTGTTGGTTCAAGTTAATATTTTATGTTTCAGAAAATAATATCTACCGGTTCTGGTAATTCATTTGAAATGGTGTGCGAATCGTACGCTTATGAATTATGAACGTTATTTGAGATTCAGCATTCACCTTTTTTTTAACCAGAAAATGTGTATTCGCATGTACAGTTCTCAGAGCAAGAAAGAGTTTGCTGTTGAGTTGGTTTGTTTGCCATTGATAACAATGTTAGTAACATCGTCAAAAATAAAAAATTATATTTCTGAAAAGTAAAAGATTATATCATACACCAGTATTCATATATTCTCTCTCAGACTGATAATGATGACGACGAAAAATAACTACAATGTATATGATGTATTTGCTAGAGAGATGTAGAGGATTCACAAATGTTTCGTTTTTCAGTTTTATGGTTAATTGTATTTATTTTTTACAAATGACGAAAATGGGGGATGAATACTATGCTGGAATTTCTACGGAAATAAATGTATGGAATATATTTCCATAAAGTCGTAAGATACACCAAAAAAACCAAGGTTAGTGCATGAAATCGCACCCCCTTCCACCGGAATATTTGCGAAATTATGGGGTTCTCATTTAAATTTCCAGGATGAACATTTCGTCGCCAATGGATAGGTCAAAGCGAATTTGATGGTACTATATCTTCGTCTAGGGCTCTTTTACCAAAATTGTCAGTGTAAAAGTAATATCTGATATATTTGAGAAAACATTTCATTCCAATCCAGCATTATATTTTTGTTAATACAATAAACGTGAGATTAGGTTCCATAAATTTTAAAAAACATTCCTTTATATAGAGTACAGTTTATTTGGTGCAGCTGATTATAAAAATCTTTACACAAGTCATTGAAAAAAAATATACATGTCTAAGACTCACAATCATATGTCCATACAGGTCAATGTGAACACATACACTCACATACACATACTAGAAAACACAAAAAAAAAAGATGTACACAATAATATATAACACAATGAGGTTTGAATAAATATATGAAAGTATAATAACACAAATAGTTAAAATCTATGTGTGGAAAAAGGAGTTTGGTAAACTGAAGTAATCATGTAGATTATATATAGTATTTGTGGAAAGTACTTTGTTGATTATTTTCTTGAATTTATAAATTGAGAGGTTTCTGGTTTCCTCTGGCAGTGTATTATGAAGTTTTATGTCCAAGCTATTTTTAGCTGAAATTTCCAATCCATATAATTATTTATCAACAAGGTTGTTGGCGTTTCTTGTTTGATAGCAATGAATATCTCTGTGAGTCTGAAATTGTTGATTCTTTTTGTGTATTTCTACAAGAGACTGATAGATGTACACGGCAGGAAGAGTCATAATATGTAGGCTTGAAAATAGGGGTCTACAAGTGTCCCTATAATTTGCATTTGCAATTATCCTAATTGCCCGTTTCTGCATCAGAAAAACCCGATTTGAGGAAGGGGAGTTGCCCCATAGATATGTACCATATGATAGGTGAGTATGAAAAAGCGCGAAATAGGCTGTGCGTAGTACCCCAGGACTTATGCAAGAGCTGATTTTCCTTAATAGAAAAGTTTGTGTCGACAATTTTTTACACAGCACTTCGGTATGATTTGACCATTTCAAGGATTGATCAATATGGATGCCAAGGAGTTTAACTGATTTCTCATGATTAACAATATTTTTTGTTGAGAAAGTAATAGATTCCGTTTTGTTTTCGTTACACTTCAGGGTATTAGGAGTTAGCCACTGCTTGATTGCGGGAAAGATATATAAATAACAAGGAATCGACAATCATTTCAACACATTCTACACGCCTATCTCATTCTCTCCAAATACTTGATGAGGTGGAAATTAATTCAGATTATAAAGGGATAACCATCTTCGGGAAGCGTTGATGAAACAATGAGAATTGGGATGAAATGGTTGGAACCAAGAACGCCTAATACGTTACCGGCGAGTATAATGAAAACCTCATTCTCAAACCGGGGGGAAATATTGATATGCTATTATTCTTTCCTTTTGGAGTATAGGAACATGGCGTTGAGATGATTATTGAGCATTCCATGATCTGATACCTATTCACCATCAGGAGATTTTATTTTATAACCCTAATCTATTGGGAAAAAACTCTAGGAGGAGGTGGTGGTGATATTCATCACTTGTGGAAATGTAGAATATTTCAGATATATATATTGCCAAAGATAAGAAAAGAAAGAATCAACACACCCTTATAGAAAAACATACATGACGCTTCCACAAAATAAGTAATAATTTTGCAAGAAATAAATATGACAATTGAGGGTACACCAACATGCTCCCATTTAGATAGATAGATAGTTTATTGATCCAAATGCGAGCTCATAAAGCTATAGGACAAGTCAAAACAAAGTACACGTATAAATAAAGTTATTCATAGAATACAATACATAGTTGAATATAGATAAAATGAGACACCCATCAACGATATCAACTCACAAAATCGATAAAAATATTATAAATATCTGAACAATTATAAATGTGAACATTTTTCAGGTATAATGTTTGTTATAACGATAAAATAAAATAAAACATTAACAATATTCAAAATATTCATCAAGGTTGTATGGAGTAATGCCCAATAAAAATGCTTTGATTTTTTTTCTGAAAATATGCGTCTGTTCTATTACTTTCAGCTCATTTGGAAGTACATTGTTTAATCTCAGTCCTATCACGTTCAGTAATTTTTGAGAAATGGTGAGATGTGAGGGTGGTAAATGAAAGTCGTTTTTTTTCCTCGTATTATAATTGTGATATTGGTTGTTTGTGGGAAACGTTTTTCTATTCGCGTGAATATTTGTTATGACTTCTAAGATAAAAAGACCAGGAAGTGGTAGAATTCCAAGTTTCTTGAAAAGATCTCGACATGACGTCTGCTGGGAGACGTTTGCAAGGCAACGTATTATTCGCTTTCGTGCGATGAATACGTCTTTCGCTACTGGGGAGCTCCCCATATTGTAATTGGGTAGCAAATTCTGGATTGTACCTGGACGTGATAAAATAGGAGCAAACTGGGTTTATCCAAAACGCGTTTGAGGATTCTAATTTGGTAGCATTTGGAGTGTAGAGAGCTAGTCAGATTATTGCAATGTGATTTAAAGCTAAGATCGTTGTCGATTATGATACCTAAGAATTTGGAGGATGTACTATGTTCAAGAGGTGTGCCGCAGATGTTCAGGTCCAGAGAAGGTGGATTGGTGTTTTGCCTGGTATGAAAAGTAGTAAAACTTGTTTTTGACGTATTGAGAAACAGAGAGTTGTTGCTCAGCCAACAATGTAGGGCATCAGTTGTGTTGTTTATTTTATTTTGAAGTTCCACTGCGGATTCATCACAGAAAAGCAGGGTAGCATCATCAGCATACAAACAGGTGAAGGCTCTTAGCAGAACAGTTGGCAGTTCATTTATATAAATTATGAAGAGTATAGGTGCTAGGACGGACCCTTGGGGAACACCAATGTTATTTTGCTGTGGATTTAGAATAAGACGTTTTTCATTCTCAATGAGATCTGCTAGAATATTATCGGGACTGCAATCTGATAGAGAAGTTTTCATACAGGAAGCCTGCCATTATCGTAGAAAAATCGGGAGCAAATGACTAGGTCCTAAGAACAAAAACGTTAACAGAATCCATGCATTAGAACCTGCGGAATAATATAGGATTCCAGACCACTACGTTTTGAAAGAAGTGCTCTGTGTTGAAAAAGTGCGTGTTATGTGTGTCATTATTCATTTGGACATGTTGTATAAGAGATTTGGGAAAAATAATGGAAAGAAATGTAAGAATTGATCATGAACGTTGGTTTTCAACTAATACCAGTGAAAAGTATGAGCCTCTTCAACTCATATATTCAGAAGGAGAGTCCAAACATTACAAAAAACATCCCTTAAATGTCTTAGTTCATCCACAAAGTTGAAAAAGTCAATAACAACGTTGACATGACTTTCATTTGTCAAAGATGGAGTCATTGTGGTCTTTCTCTTTATTTCTCTCGATCAAATCGAAACAATAAGATCTTGTGTTGTTTGGATACGAGTTTTCTATATTCCAGAAACTCTGGCCATATTACGTGGAAGTTCAATGGACCCTTACATTTACGAAAAAAAAATTCCAAAACTTATACAGGTCGATTATATTTCATATGAAATGTCCAATTGACTTAGAATGCCATCATATATTTTTTATTTCGAAAAGATATTGCGTTTGAAAGTGTACCCGTGACGTCACGTTCATCGAAAACTACCCCCTCCATAATCCACGTTCAGAAACACGCATTACTGTTCTTGTCAAGAATATAGCTCACTGCTTGATATACACCATTAATATATAATTGAACACGGTTTATTGATAGACTCATCAACAAAAAAACCCATTTCAACAACGGTTTTCTTTATTTAAAACATTCAAAGTTTCCGAACGGGCCTTCCTTTTGATGAAGAGCGACCATTGGCAACACCGCAAATATTAAAGACAGTTCCCATTAAAATCATATTGACATTTGAGGTTAATGTTTAATGTTTATTTTTATCAACTTATTAATTTCTCAATATCATAAACGATTTGGTGTGTTTATAATGAAAAGGCTTCGTAAAAGCAGGTTCGGAAAATTTGCCAAGGGTGGATTATGAGATGATTGATTCTTTTTATTTATTTTTATGCTTGGTTTATGCAACGTTCCCAAGAACTAAGTGAACTAATAACTAAAGATTTAACACTAGCAAATCAATGAGCGCGTCTATGGAACCCCTAGTACAAGAACTAAGAACCATGACTAGAAAGTTGCCCAACTTTCAACTAAGAACTTTGGTTCTTAGTTAAAACGTTCGTGATTGTTCAGATATAATCAATCATAAATGCATTATACTGTGAATATATATGTAGGATTTGTCTGTTTGTATTATAATATAAATAAATTCATATTCGGTACCTGTTAGTGTTTCCTTCATGTGATGAGTCAATATTTATTAAGTTTGAACTACTGAAAATATATTCAATAATTTAGAATGAATAGACTTGAAGTATGTACATACAAATTCCGTAAATTTTTTGCAAAATTATTTACTTATTTCACATCAATTCTTTGTTGAGGGATACTAATCTATTTTTCACAAATACAGGCTTACATTTTCTATGGTAAAAATTTTCCCTATGGTTACAAAGCTATAGAAAAAAAAAATTCTGAAGATATTGGCATTCATGAAGAGAATGTGACAACAAATCTTAGAAAACTTTGACATAATACTGCACATTCTAGTTATTCAAAGTATTTTTGAATTTTCAATCAATCAAAATAGAAGAAATGAATCCTATCGACAAAGTTGTTAAAGAATTCGTCCACCGTATGCTCCTGAAATAAATTGTTTTGTGCCATTTGGAGTAGCAGATATTAAAAATTGTACAGTATTGCATTTTTTCTATTCTGACCAAGTCATGGACAGACGAACAGGATCAGAGGGCTTTTCAATTTCCAGACAATAATTGAATTAACTTTCTTATAGCGAGCTCTGAAAGGGATCGGCAAATTTCTTTCAATTTCAGATGTCAGGCCAATATATAAGCTCTTATAAACAATTTGCCATCATGGGCACAGCTTTTGTGAAAAATCTTGTGAACACTTGATTTACTCATATCAAAGTCATCAGCCAATCGAGAGTATACATCCCCAACCCGTATCTTTTTTAAACTTATCAGAACATCCATATATTTAATTTACTCAATTTTGGTGATGTATTACACAATGTAAACATTTTCAGGGAGCCCCAAATAATATTACTCTTCTTTTCTATACGTGCAATAGATAAGCGCTGGCGCTGCTGTCCTTCGATATTTTCACAATCAGGATCGGATGAAGACTGACTAGGAATACCTATACTCTGAATTTTTTTTGGTGGTGTTATTTTGGTGAATCGGATAATGTACTAGCTTGGCTACTGCTAGGAGGAGAACTATTCGAAACTCTTTAGTAAATATTTCCCATGGATGTAATGTCACCAACACAGTTTAACAGTGAAGGAGTGATGTTTCATTTGGTTTGGGTTTCTTCATCGTTGTAGGTCATCTACTTATGATGAAACATTGTCAGACCAATGTCGTTTCAGGTTGATATGTGAACAGACATCTTGCTTCAACATAAATTTGGATCCCCTTGTTCTAGCATATTCCTAATTCGTAGTATCTTCTTTCAGCTGGAACCAAAGAACAATATGTTTATAGGACTGGATATAAAATACAGTACTGATCGATGATTTTGCAAACTTGCATTGAGTGAAATTAAAGATCGTTCCTTGATGTACTCACCTGGAAATGTTCTGCACAAAAGCATATATTTCCGCTTTTTACAAAAGTTTGATTCACTTTCACTGGTGTTCAGACAACCGTGCACATAGCACTTTTTAGTTATTTTCATAGTTATTAAAATTAGAAAATAATTTCCGAAATTTTTCAATACCAAACATTCATGGCGAGCTTGATCATTTGCAGCAGTTCTCTGCATATCTCGTGTCTCGTATCAGTCGTATCAGATATATGCAAGAAAAAGAGCTGAAGAGAGAAAAACGATTGATAATATTCTATTCCGTGAAGCAAACGAACGAACCTATCAAAGTATCAAATAACAAATGTCATTACGTCACAATTCCATGATTCGCAACTCATACAACGATGCCAAATCAACTTTTAGTGAACGTGACGTCACGAAACCACTTTTTTCCGGATTATGGAAAAACTACCCATCAGAAAAATAAAATGAAAAATCCCAAGTGATATTAGCAAATATACTTTCTAATTACAGTGTTTCCCCATAGTGCTTAAAGAGGTCCATTGAATACTACAATGATATCTGACAGAATCTCTCCTATCCAATGAGAGAATGATGTGATTCATCTGAATTTATTTTTCCTCAGGATAATATTAAGGAGAATTTCATTCAATAAGTATTTTCATCCGATAAATTGTTATTTCTATTGTCACCATGGAAAAAGTTATGATTCCGGTTATCTAGGCACGCTACCGAAATTATAATCCACTTTATTTTCCCTCAGTTACATATCCCGCATTCCCATTCGATACACAAATCTCTTTGTGTCACCATTTGTTATTTTTCTTGTGGCATTGTTAGAGTCGTGTGAAAACTGACGAACAGCTGATCATTAGACATGCTTTGAGTTTCTTTAACGGTGCAAACAGTGTCTCTTCACGCTGATTAGTCTAACGCGCTTTTGGGGGGTCTTCTTAGCGCGGTTTGGTTTCGGGGTGTTTTTCTGAACTGGGAGCCAGTGGTACACAAAATGTTTCAGGTGTACGGTTCGTGTTTTCCCTGCCATAATTCAATGTCGAGTGAAAAATAGAAAAACTCTTCGTTGTTGTCCGAAAGAAATAATTCCCATTGACCAAGTCGTTTACAAATAATAAAAAAACAATGTTAAAAAATGAATTCGAATAAAATATGGTTCCTACCCAATTATCGCTACAACAAAAATACTCGAAAAACAGAAAACAAGCACAAACCGTTATGAAATTATGACAAATGGAAATTGCTATGTACACTTCCATAATGCGGGCCAAAATCAATAGAGCATATTGAACTGAATCCTGAGTATTCGAAAGTCGGACAAGTGACTTGAAAATTAACAATATTGAGAGTTCTCAGATATTTTTGACAAAAATTTTGAGTTTTTTAACCGACGAAATCAAAAAGAAGGAGGTTCTCTAGTCGACGCGTATATTTTTTTTATGTGTGATCACCCATAACTTTTTACAGAGCAGTTCGAATCCGATTATTATTTCTTCATTGGATAGGATGTACTTCAAAGTTGGTCCCATTCGAATTTGTACAAAAAAATCCATCCCTGAGGATAGCAAAATGGAGGATATTGTTCGTACACCCTCTAAATTTTGGTCCGTTGACCGATTTCATAAGGCATAACTTTGTAGTGAAATTGCCGATTTGGATGATTATTTTTTTATTAAATAGGGTATACCTCATAGTTGATCATATTTCAATTTGGAATGAAATAATCCAGCCCCATGGGTAGAAAAATAGGGGATGATTGATTTTTCACTTGTGAACATTGGCACACATATCACATATCTAGTTGACATTGGCAGATCCTCCTACATCCGTCACGATAATAACATTCTATGAAAAGATGGAATTATATACGAAATGATGAGATCAACTCACCAGAACTTTCTAAAAGAATTTATATTATATAACAATAAATAGTTAAAATAGATAATCATATTATTCAACAGTTAATACTTGAAGTAAGCTGGGTAAGTGAGTATTTTGGAAATAATCAAAAATTAGGTGGGTGGTAATTTGTAGATATTTAGCAACAAAAAATTGAAAGATAAAAACTTTTTAACAAAAAATTAAACCGACGAAAAAATCAACTGAAAAGCAAAAAATAAAATAAACCTCAGTCTTAATGATGATTGAGCTCCTACTAATGTGAGTAACTAATTTTGAGTCGGCGCCAAACAAACTAGCAACTGAATTAGGTAAAGCGTAAAACGATGCCAGCGAGATGCACAGCGGCGTTTTATTACTTCTTTAAAGTAATATAAAGATCTTCGATAATTGTTTTTTGGCGCCAAATAAAAATTAGTTACTCACATTAGTTTAGCAGCTCAATTATCATTAGGACTAAGAAGGTGTTGAAAATATTCGGAACCAATATCTCTCAACAAATACCTGTTACGAACCGAGGAAACTTTATTAACGCAAATACTCAAAACTCAAAATATATATCAATTCAACCAGTCCATTGCCTTCTTCCCCAGACTATCGCCATCAAAGTTCTCGATGCTGTGACTGGAATCGGGCATTACCTGAAACTGAGTTTGAACCTGGGTTTATGTTTGCTTCTCCAATAACATGAGGAATTTCTCTTCACTGGCAAGTCTTGATTGTTCCATCATCTGCATCATATCCATGAATTTTTGCATCAAATTCATTTGATCTGAACCTGTGACAGTATCTGCTTCCACGTTCATTGTCACTTTTTTTCTAAATGTCAATAGTTTCAAATTTGAATTTTTCTTGCCAATTTGGTTAACGAAAATTGTACCTTGGCACTGCTACTCTTGACCACTTCTGATTTATGTTGAAAATATTCGGAACCAATATCTCTCAGGAAGGCTCATTGGGGTTTCAAGAAATACCTGTTATTAACGCAAATACTTAAAACTCAAAATGTATATCAATTCAAATGACTCCTGACAGCTTCTTCTCTCTATCTGTCATCTCAAAGTCTCGTCCCAAAAACAAAAAACAATATACAGGGCCTAGGGAAAATTGTTATCAAAGGTTTATTAATTTTCTTGCTTTTCAGTTGATTTTCTCGTCGGTTTAATTTTTTTTTAAAAAGTTTTATTTTGATTATTTTTTATGTATGATAACGCATAACTCTTCACAGAGTTGCCCGATTTCGATTATTCTTTTTTCATTGGATAGGGTGTATTTCGATGTTGGTGCCAAGAGTAGCAAAATGGAGGATATTCATCGTCACCCTCTTGATTTTGGCCCGTTAACCGATTCTATCAGGCATAGCTTTGAATTGGGTTATCCGATTTAGATGATTTTATTTATATTTTATAGGGTATACCTCGAAGTTGGTCATTTTGTAAATGAATAATCCACCCCTAAGTGAAGAGAAATAGGGGATGATTGATTTTTAACGTGTGAACTGATTCTCTTCAAACTTGACACACATATGTGGTTCTGATACTACAACATAATGGATACCTTGATTGTTGTTTGAGAAGGTAGTGATTAGTAGATTTTTGACAAAAACATTTTGAAATAAAAACTTTTTAACAAAAAATGAAACCGACGAAAAAAAAAAACGGAAGGGCAAAAATAACCCTTCTTAGTATTAATAACTGAGATCCTAAACTAATGTAAGTAACTAATTTTGAGTCGGCGCCAATCAAACAATCAACAAAGATCATTGAATTTCAGAAAAAAATAAATATTGAAACGCCACCGAGCATCCCGCTACCACCAATTTACGCTATACCTAATTCAATTGCTAGTTTGTTTGGCGCCGACTCAAAATTAGTTACTTACATTAGTTTAGGATCTTAGTTATCAAGACTAGGGAGGGTTTCATTTTTGTTAAGAAGTTTTTCATAGGTTATTTGAAACTCGTTGGCAGGCAATTCAATAAAAGTAAAGGAGTGTTTTATTGGGCGATTGTGAACTGGGTCGATTATCAGGTGATATACTCACTAATCAGTATGTAATCTCGGCCGGCCAAATTTTTTTACCTAATTTCGGGTATGTAAACTTGGCCGCCTCAATTATCATGACACTTTATTTGAGGAAGATAATTTGCCAGGTAATCTACGTGGATTTCAGGGGAAATATTTATACTTTGGAAATACCCTCTCATCCCCTTATAATTAACAAGTTTTGCACCCTGGATACGAATAGAAGTGTCGAGGATGATTGATAAACAGTAGCATCTTAGATTTCTCCAGTGAATCTCAGTCGTTTGCGTGTAACCGATTATGGATATACAAGTATCAGTCATGAAAAGTCAGCGTGGTAATGTTGTTTTATTAATAAACAACTACAAATACAATTCTAAAGAAGAGTTGAAAACGGGCGAGAAGAAGTGGAGGTGCAAACAGCCAAAGTGTTCTGCTAGTGTTTACACCGTGGGCAGTGATTATACCATCTCGAGATCAAATTCTACTCACAATCATGGTGCCTGCAAAATCAAAGATATTCAACGAAATATCATTACAAGCTCAGCGAATAGAAATGCCGTTGACGATATCAGCAGTCGGCCAAGTAAAATTTTACATTCAGTTATGGTTAATGAAGATACAACAGCTCTTCAGACAAAGGGTCTAACCTACATACGCAATATATACAACGCTAGAAGAAAGTTAGTTCCTGTGCTTCCTAAATCTCGAAGTGAAGTTCATAATGCACTAAAGACAAATACAAATTATCGCACAAACCGAGGTGAGAAGTTCTTGTTGGTGAATGATGAAGATTCTCACGTACTAGTATTCAGTTGCGTTACAAATTTGGAGAATCTGTGCAATTGTATCAAAATATACGTAGATGGTATATTTGACTAAATTTTTTCTGCAACTGTTTACTATTCACGGCTGCCTAAATGGACATTATACACCGCTTGTGTTTTGTGTGCTGTCGGACAAATGAACTGAAAGGTATGTAAAGTGCTTTGAACACGTGAAGAAGTGCTGCAGCGACTTTCCGTTTTTTTTCCCCAAGGAAATCGTCGTCGATTTCGAAAAGGCTATTCACAATGCAGCTTGTACTGTCTGGCCGCAAGTCAAACTAGTAGGATGTAGATTTCATTATCACAATCTTGGTGGCGTAAAATTCAAGAAGTTGGTCCTGTCAAAGAATACAGAAATAAAACAGAAGGAGGCAAATGGTTAGGATAGTGTTTTAGACTTATGTTTGTTGACCCTGAGGAAGTAGGAGCCGCATTTGTTTTTCGTTAGCTGCAATTCTCCCTCAACAAATACAAATTCAAACGTTTGCGGACTATTTAGTGGACAATTATGTGGTGGATTGTGCAATCTATCCTCCAGATTTATGTGCGTCTCAAACGTCAAGGGCCGATAGAAGCACTAATTCCTGTGAATCATTCCATTCACATTTAAAAAACTATTTCAACGCGCCTAATCCTTCGATATTTGTTTTTGTTGACTTCTTATTGAATTATCAATGTGAAATATATGTGAAACTTCAAAGTGTGGACAAGCCATATGTACCAAATTCGGACACAAAAAAAAGAGGAGTATTTAGACCGTATTTTTAAAACTCTCTCCACATTATTACAATAAATAAGTTCAAAATAATGATTTGAGATTGTATATTATCAATTTATCAATAACTCCATGATATATATATATATATATATATATATATATATATATATATATATATATATATATATATATATATTTTGTGTACGTATATACCGTTAATATGTGTCTTTTTGGAATATAAGGAATATAACCTTCAAAACGAGTTTTCATTTCCTTGCCAAAGTGTGACATTATAATGTTGAAAACCTGATTCTGATTCTCAGTAGTAGGTTAGTTTTCAAACATAGGTTACATGGTAGACCCGTAGAGTTCTTAGAACTGAGGTTGAGCATCATCAGCCGAGATTACATACCGTATTTTGGGGCGTCTTTTAATTGAGAAGATTATAAATCTTTAAGCGGCCGAGTTTCAAAATATTTTCGTTTTTTGTTGTTCTATTTTTATGGACGTGGTATGGTGAAAAATGTAATGGATACTTTATACATTTAACTATCTGAATCCAGAATTTCAACTGTTTTGTAATTTTTGTTAGATTTTGGTGAAATTTTGTTTCTATTTATTTGATCAATAACGATTGGGTCATATATTCCGCACATAAAATAATCGAAGGGGTCGGACTTGATTCATTCTTTGCAAATAACAAACCCGGTGGGAAATGATTCAATTCCTTTCTCTGGGGACATCCCGTAGACAAAAACACACCGAATAATCAACAGAGCTCGACCAGCTAAAACTCCCTCAAGACTAAATAACGAAATTTTCCTGTACGAATATTTTGAGGGTCACTGGAATGATGTTTCGTGTGTCCCCGAAACTAATCTTTTTTATGCTCATTACCTCACAATCAATACAGAATACCTCACCGGGACTTCTGTGTTAGAGAATCCCTCTTTCGGTAAATATTGAATGGCCTTTGCAAAGGTGTGGTACTATTGAATCCCTTTATTGGATGAGTGTCCCTTATTTCGAAGATTCGCATTCTACGTATTCGCAGTATTATAATGCAGAAAAATTATTCAAGGGGTGATTGGAAATTGATTGAATGGAAAGCTTATAACCCTTCTCCGCTCAGTTGTGTGATTGAATTTCCGATTTTTTGACTAACAGGTATATGTAGGTACGTATAAATCGACGAGGGGAAGGAAAACAATTGAGAAACCTTCCGAATATCGACGTGATGGAAACATTTTATTGGAAAAATGTTTGTGCTCCTCTCAAAAAGCAGGATAACTTTACTTGATCTGATGCTTTTGGCAAACATTTCAGAGGTGAATTATGGCTGAATGATGAGGAAGTTGCATGCAATATATTCATTGAGAATCAAAATCGGTCGTCAATCCATTGGAGTTCAGTAAAATTGTTTTTTATGTACATTATCTTCTTTTCTCTTCAATGTATAGAAAAAATGGAATCTGGAAATTAAAAAAATATGTGCGGTCGGGGGACCCCCGTCAGGAACGAAGTTCCTCTACTCCTTTTTATCATCCTCCATATCACTCCCCATATTTTGTTGTGTTGGACTCACAACTATTTTTGCATTATTTTCTCACTTTGAATATGTTTGGATTTTCCTTCACTTTCGTCAAAGTTGTTCGGAAAGTGTGGTGAGCAAAATGTTTCTTGTGAGAGAGGTTTTTTTGCGTCTTTTTCTCACCCCCCTTTCAATTTCTCACGTTTTGATGGGTTACACTCACCACTTTCTTTTCGTTTTCCGTTTCACTTGATGTTGTTGAACGCTTTTCAGTTTTTTCACTAACCTCGGCTCGGGCGGTCTTTTCGGCCTCGGATCCAGTGCCTCGCTCTCCAGTGTCTATCAGTTTAATATTACTTTGATTTGTTGAAAATATAAACAGGATGTTCATAAAATCAGATGTGGAATCATCTGCGACTGGAAGATAAACTTTGGTCACTATCTTCCATCGTCAAGATAACCTCTTGTGGGGTATTCATGTTGAAAAGGGAAACATTCTCAATTAAATATCGATAGAAAGATTATCCTGTGAATTGAAAAATCCACGATTAAAATGAAGTTATTTTTTGTGAATTTCTAACAGAAAACAACTACTTCCCCGGCTAAAGAAACGCTGGACATTGAACTACATCTGATAGATATTCTGAAAAAGTCCTAACTCAAAAAAAATATTCTGAAATTGAAAATTTGCATTTTCATTCAGATAGTTATTTCATTTTCTATTCCAGTTTTAATTAAGAACTCAAAAAGATGAATGAGGCAAAGAAGCCTGTTTTCCAATAGAGAGTATTCACCAGAAATCATTCGTAACATTGACGCAGGAGGGACATCGCATTCACTAGGTCTTCAATACATTTTTGTCGAAGAAAATCTATTTCACGCTTCCACGATCATCAGGAAGACCAGAAGAAATGGGAAACACATTTTCAAGAAGCAATCTCACTTTGCGAAGATGGAAAAAGTTAGAATCATTTCTTTTGGAGAGACACTTTGAAATTAGTGTTTTCTGACATTAAAACCTGTCATGGGGTATGATAGATTGATTTGTTGAAAATATAAACAGGATGTTCATAAAATCAGATGTGGAATCATCTGCGACTGAAAGATAAACTTAAGTCACTATCTTCCATCGTCAAGATAACCTCTTGTGGGGTATTCATGTTGAAAGAGGAAACATTCTCAATTGAATATTGATAGAAAGATTTTCCTGTGAATTGAAAAATCCGCGATTGAAGTGAAGTTATTTTTTGTGAATGTCTAACAGAAAACAACTACTTCCCTGGCTAAAGCCACGCTGGACATTGAACTACATCTGATAGATATTCTGAAAAGGCCCTAACTCGAAAGAAAAATTCTGAAATTGAAAATTTGCATTTCCATTCGGATAGTTATTTGATTTTTTGTTCCAGTCCTAATTAAGAACTCATAAAGATGAATGAGGCGAAGAAGCATGTTTTCCAATAGAGAGTACTCACCAGAAATCATTCGTAACATTGAGAATGTTTCCCTTTTCAACTTTAATATCACTCTTCTTTACACTTTCACTATGTTTATAAATGTAATCATTGAGTTCATGAGTTGTTCGGCTTCACTTGGGGAAAATGATACACTATATCGCATCTTTTTTGGAGTTCCTTGGTTTCTAGTACCGAACAGTAAGCGATTTCGCTATTTTCCGATGTGAGTTTTGCCAACACACTGTTTCTATCAGTTTCGGTGGTTTGGTTTGATGAAATGATGTCCTTTCCACAGTTTTGGTCAGTTTTGGCTTTTTTTTCCAATTTATCCACGCTTTTATTGCGATGTGCACCTCCATCGCTGAATTCTTCCATTGGGGGGTCATTTAATTAACTTTTCCGGAAATTCGGCTGTGGTTGTTTGTGTCCTTTCACTTTTTATAAGCAAATTTTTTTTCACTTTCGTGGGTTCTGAAATCCTAACCTCACTTTTTCATTCTGGAGAACAAATACGGTCGAAATTCCCGTACTCGGCGGTTATTGAGGGTCACAATAGCCTGCAGTTTTCCAATGGCCAGATATCGTGTTAGAAACAGTATTTTCACCAATTTCAGGCATTTAGATCACTTACACGGTAAACAAATCGCACAGTTTTCGTGAACAAAACGCACAGTTTGAATATATTGAAATTTATACGTAGAAGTAAGCAGAACATTTGTTAATTCCGCAAGTAGGTCATGATCGCGCAATCGACCCTCAACAGCGTAGTCATAGCAACTGTCAAAATCAAAATAATACAAACAAACTTTTTTGAAAGACAAATAAGTTCTAGTTTATAAGATACATACTCTTTAAAAAGAATACCTACATTTTCAGTATGTCAAGTGATAGTGAGAACGAAAATTTAACCCCCCCCCCTAACGTCATGGCAATGGCAAAAATGGCAACGAATGATTAACTGCCAAGTGAATCCCGCGAACGCTACGAAAATTGTTACAGTAGATCCATGGAGTGGAGACTAAATAAATAATAGTTTAAGAAAACTAAAAAACACGCTTTTATAGAAAACCAGACTAAAAAAATAGAAAATAAGAAAAAAATTTATTTTATTTAAATATAAGTGTGGGGTGCATGGTATCGCCTCGGTGTGTAATGTACTATATAATTATTGATACCATGCACCCCACGCTTTTTTCTTTAATAAATTTTTTTTTTTCTTATTTTCAATTTTTTTAGTCTGGTTTTCTATAAAAGCGTGTTTTTTAGTTTTTTTAAACTATTATTTATTTCATACTTTTCAGTGTGGTTTATTTATAAAAGAATGTTTTTTAGTTTTTTTAAACTATTATTTTTTTGCAAATAAAAAAATGGAATAATCTTATCAAATTAGGTAATCATAATCTTCGACCCCAAAAACCCACACATACCAATTTTGAATGGAATCAGACCATAATCACAAAACTCGGCAGCCATTTCAAAGCCGCCATTTCGAATTTTGCAATTTTTATGAGAGAATCATAATATTCGAGCCCAATAACCCCTACATACCAATTTTGAATAGAATCAGACCATAATCACAAAACACGGCCGCCATTTCAAAGCCGCCATCTTGATTTTCCCAATTTTTACAGTAGAATCATAATATTCGAGCCCAAAAACCTCCACATACCAATTTTGAATAGAATCAGACCATAATCACAAAACTCGGCCGCCATTTTATAGCCGCCATCTCGATTTTTCCAATTTCCACAGAAGTATCATAATATACGACCGCAAAAACTTCCGGATACCAATTTTGAAAGCGAATCGAAACATAATCACAAAACTCGTACGCCATATTGGAGCCGCCATTTTGTTTTTTCCTTCACACATTTTTTTTAATGCATTGTCACCGGATAAACTTCCGGATACCAATTTTGAAGCGAATCGAAACATAATCACAAAACTCGTACGCCATATTGGAGCCGCCATTTTGTTTTTTCCTTCACACATTTTTTTTAATGCATTGTCACCGGATTTATGTACACCTGCCAAATTTCAAATCATTCGGACGTCTGGAAGTGGGCCAAAATCGCGCCCAAAGGAGTCAGTTACAAACAAACAAACATACAAGTGAAGCTAATATAAAGCGTGTAAAAATAAGGCGAATTCTTTCTCGGGAAAATTTTTGGTAGCATACTTTCAACATCTATCGGAAAAAATAAAACCCAGCTTTCTATGAGCCTTTTACTCAATGCTTAGATCGACTCTAGACATAAAAAACAACATAAATATAGAAGCCTATTCTAAGATAATAGCGCTATTAGAAAGGAAATCGAAAGCACAAAATCTAAAATTTTGACTGCCAAAAATATTCAAGATTTCCTTAAAACGGCCCCTGACAATCAGTACTTGTTTATGACTGATTATTTTTAGACTGTTCTCATAATTGGCGTAAGTGGTGCATGCCGAAAATAGGAACTGAGAGATACAAAAATTGAAGAAGTTGAGGATACAGGAAAATCCTTCATTAATAAAATTCCAAATACAAAAACCAAAATCCAACGTTCTTTTGTAATCTCTGACCATTTTTATTCTAGAATCTAAGAATATTACACTATACGCTAGACAATACAAAATAAAAATTTAATTATTTTTTTCAATATATAAATGGGATAAACAAATCAGGGAGTATACCAAAAGATATTGCAGAATTTCTTAAACTAGAAAACTCTTATCGCTACACAGGACACTGTTTTCGCAGATTTTCGGCAACTATTTTAGTCGATGGTGGCTGGCAATCGTCTTCAGTAGCAGAAGATTATGTTGACAATTCCTTATAAAACAAAGAACTCACCTCATCAAGAATATTCTCCGCTATTTTACAAAATAGTAATACAGCCTCAACAAATTAAAATACTACAATATCGTATGATTCGACACATCGAAATACTTCTAATATATTTAATAATTGTACAGTAACCATAAATAATTATAATGTTCCTAATGTTAATTAAACCAACGTAGTAGTAAATAGAACGAATTATATCCTATATGATCATCAAAATTGTGAAACATATATCCTTTATAATTTTGTAAATCCGTTCGAAATAAAATTGTTCAAAAAATTTGAAGATGCAATAATATACAGGGTATCCCCCTGAAGTACCCTGTCATAACTTAGATATCTCTGCATACATGAAACAAACAACAAAAAACGACAAAAAAATTGAAAAATCGTCGTGTTTGAGCATCATTCACAATACCTAATAATAATGAAAATATTAAAAGTTGTCCACACTTCTTTGACACACTGTATATGGCCAAGGTAACGAAGGAGCTTATAGTTAACTTTCTCAACACTTTGTGGTTCAAACGGCACATTAAACTACTGAATTTCACGAAGTTCGCGAAGCACATTGAAGCTCCACCAACTACAAAATGACAATTAAATTATTCATTGCCTTACTCGAAAAACTGAGGCTTTCTAACATGCTGAAAAAGGTATATTTGAATTCAAATTTCAAATCACTGTATGTAGTGAGTTCAACATCCCTTTTCCATCAATTTTGCCTTTTCTATATCCCCATATAGGAATTGAATGCGTTGACATTTAATTCTGACAGGACCAAGTGTTGTCGTCACACATACTCGTATATAATAGAAAGAGACAGAGAGAGAGAGAGAGAGAGATAGAGATAGAGAAAGTCGCATGAAGAGGGCACAACGCTTTTTTCTTACGTTACATTTTCAACCAGTCAATACCTACCGCAAGGTGCGTAAAAGAACTTCGTTCCAAAACGAAGTGGAAATCATGTCTTTCAATGGAAACATTTTGTAATGGCGAATTTTTCAGAAGGTTGAGCATAATGAATATAGCGGAAAGAATATCAGACATACCTGATGATGGAAGGAAAAATAAATGAAGAACTGTATAAGAAATCTGACAATCAATATCGTTTCAGAGAAGCAAGTTGTATACTACCAGATATTCATTGGGATACAAGCAATATATAAAAGTATAGATAAAGGTGAAGACATTCGTGTAAATTTTATGGACCCAAAAAATGTAATTAATAAAATCAGACTCAAGGATATTTGGAAGACATTGAGGAAAAAGAACATTAAAGTTTATTCGACGTTATTGGAACAATGTTGAGGAAACTTGTATTTAGAACAAATAATGGGAAATCAACTACATTACTATGGATTTTGGGTTTTTTCTACCCTGGAAGTAAAAATATTAATTTTAACGCAAGGTGCACCACAGGGCTGGACAAATCCCTTACCCCTCACTTTTGAGTAAAAATCACCATTGAGCCGAAATATTATAAGATAGCCAAGGTAGTACTCGCAGTGGCTATGGGTGGCCTTGAAATGGTCCCCAGCATGGCTACGACATAATGAAACAAAAGGTCTACGAGAGACAAATGGAGAGCTATTATATAGCAGTTTAACTGAGCTCTTCCGGAACTGTATTGCTATTAGGTAAGATACAAGTCATCGAAGTCTACGGCCAGACGAGCATGCGGGGTGGAAATTTAAGTGGGTGAATCTGAAATACAGGAGCACACACTGCAGGACTTATGGACTCTCATACTACCGTGCGGTATCCATAAAGGATTTTATCTACCTTCCAAAAAAAACTTAGCGTAGAAAATTGTTTGGCATAGATAATTCAGAAAATCATTCGATAATGTTGCGGAATACACTTCGGTTCCCTTCCTCAAATATCTTCCATAATTCTGCATCGCAGATAATTTGCAAAAGGAATTAGAAAATGTAAAAGGCTGGACTGGTGGAGTTTACGTATGAAGATGATATAGCAATAGTGCAGGATCGGATAAAGACTCACAACATAACCTCGATACACAAAACATAAAATAAAAATCATGGTGCTAGCAGAAAATGGAAAAACACATAACGTTGAATTTATTTATTTATTTAATGGTCATGAAAGATGCAGACAGACAAAAGTCTACTGAAGTACCTACATTATTACATTTGATTTTACTTATACTTGAACTTATATGCTAATACTGATTTCAGACAGCAATTGAGACAAAGTAACAAGGACAAAGTGGTTTTTCATTAGTTGTTTGCATTTACTTCAAAGCATGAGTCGTTTCAAGGTGGTCTATAATTTTTGGTGGGATGTAGAGAAAATATCGATTCGATCAGTGTACCTGTTAGTATTTCTAAAAATTTTACATAGAGGAGAGTTTTGAGACGAATTAGTTCTCCGAAATGGTATGCGGAACAAGTGGTTAGTTCTAAGTGGCCGAATGGGAACGTTGATTAAAATTTGATTCAGTATATCAGCATTATCTAAGGAATTTGATATAATTTTGTATAAAAATCACTCACACAGAAATCACTCTTCTACTTGATAGTGATATAATATTGAAATATTTTCTCGCATTTTCAATGTCACCGTTGTAATTGAAATTTTGTTCAAAACAAATATATTTGACAAATTTGTTCTGAATGTTTTCCGGACGGTTTATATACGTTTTGTATTGAGGACTCCATATAATAGGAGCGAAATTTAGCTTGCTGTACACAAATGCATTATAAACACATATTGAAGTCTTGATGTTTTCGAAATGTTTACATGTTCTCATTACATAGCCTAACATTCTTCAGGCAGAGTTTGCGATTGATTCGACATGTAGATCAAAAATCAGTTAGGAATCGAATATACTTCCTAGGTCCCTAATCTTACTTACCCTGGTTATTTGATCATTCCCTATAGGATAATCAAAGTGTACCGAATTGATATTCCTTGTAGATCTGATATAATCGCATTTCTTTTAATTTAAATATAAGTTAGACGAGTTACAATATTCAGTAGGACAATGGTAATAGCACATAAAAAGTGCTTCAAATACTTCGGGGTTATTATAGAAGATGGAAAATAAATTATTATAATAGAAAGGGAAGTTTGAAGAAGAATTCAATGCCTTGAAAAGGCAATTATCTGGGAGAAAAAAGTCAAAACCTAGCTAGTGAGAATAGTACTATCTCTGCTACTATATTGGAGGCAGTATGGACAACAAGGAAAATTATTACAAGAACAATCAACGTAAGAGAAATGATATTTCTGAGGAAAATAAATAGGAAAACAAGACGAGATCGAATAATGGATGATATTCACAGATAACAACTTAACATAAAAGCAATAGATGGAAAAATCCAATAGAGAAAATAAGGATGGCTGGGGCATGTTTGCAGATTGACAAGCCCATAAGAAGAGTTGGAAGAAACAGGAGATGAAAGCCGGGAAAATACTCACAAGACAAGGTAAGGGTAGGGCACTAATAAAACCTATACAGTTGTCTGCAGTGAAAATAATTCGGAACAACCGTACCTCAACTCCCACATAATCCCACTTTGAATGGTAAACCTTCTTGGGAATACAACTGTTTAACCTATCATTTAATTCATAATGCTATATAATGTGAGTGATATACATATAAATAGTAATGCTTTTTAGAGTAACGTAGAAAAAAACAAAAACACAAGAATAGTAGAGATAACATATTCACAGTTAATGGTAGGATAGTTTCGGATAAAAAAAATGTGGAAGAATTCGCTGAATATTTTGGGTCAGTGTATAAAGACGTTTCAAATCTTAATATCGACAACATAAATGCAAAGGCTGGAAACATGCCACAGTATCATCATGGAATTTTGAATTTTGATAGTTTGAGCTATGAAGATCTAGAATAGAAAAACTGAAGCCGAAGCATTCGGCGGGTCCTGATAATATTCCAGCATATGTTTTCAAAGCGTGCAAAGAACACCTGCTATATCCTCTGTTAGTTACTCTCAATCTTTCATTGAGAATAACTAACAGAGGATATAGCAGGTGTTCTTTGCACGCTTTCCCGAGGAATTCAAAAAGGCAAGATTAACGCCTATTCACAAAAATGGCGACAAAAAGCATATTGGTAACTATAAACCAATCCCAATTCTCAATTGTCCAGCGAAAATTTTTGAATTCATCAAATATGAGAAGATTTATTGGCATTTGAAAAATAATATTGTAGATGAACAGCACGGGTTCTGCCGTGAAAGGTCAGGTCAGTAAGCTTCTAGTCTTTATGGATAATGCACAAAAAGCAATAGATGGTAAGTGCCAATTGGATTGTGTTTACACAGACTTCGCCAAAGCATTTGATAAAGTTAATCACGAAATACTTCTAACCAATCTTGAACTTTATTGATTCAGTGACCATCTTATTGAATTTTTCATTTCCTACTTGAGAAACAGAAAACAGTCAGTCAGTTATTGTGGTGGGGAATCTCATTTGTTTTTGGCGAGGTCTGGAGTACCACAAGGATCTAATTTAGGGCCGTTACTTTTTTTAATCTTCATAAACGATCACCCTTCAGTAGTTGAATCAAACTGTCTACTATATGCCGATGATTTTATAGGTGTTCAAAGAAATAAGAGATGTTATTGACTACTAAATACTCCAAAATGATTTCGACAAGATATATGAGTGGACCTCAAAAAATAAACTCCACCTTAATCTTGGAAAATGCGAAATTATTACTTATTCGAATATAAAAAATTCGACTAATTTCATATATTATCTACAGGGACACATCATGGCCAGAGACAATATGATCAAGTAGTCGGGGGTACTATTCAAATCTGATTTGAAGTTTGATGCACATGTTGAATATATCTCTAAAAAAGCTAGGAAATCACTCGGATTCATGAAAAGGGCAACTTCAGATTTTCATGATGTTCAGTGTATTAAAACTCTTTTTGAATCCTCAGTGCGCAGCAGGTTAGAATACGCATCAGTGGTTTGGATCCCACTGAAGATAAGTACAAATTAAAAAAACTAGAAAACACGATTTTGTAGAAAACCAGACTAAAAAAATAGAAAATCAGAAAAAACTGTATTTTATTAAAAAAACGTTGGGTGCATGGTATCGCCTCGGCTGACAATTACCTGTGATCTGCGACATTTCTTACTCTACTGCCCTAGGTGTGTAATGTACTATATAATCATTAATACCATGCACCCCACGCTTTTTTTCAAATAATATGTTTTTTTTTTATTTTTTATTTTTTCAGTCTGGTTTTCTATAAAAGTGTGTTTTTTAGTTTTTTTAAACTATTATTTATTTTCAACTTTTTAGTTAAGTTTTCTATCAACGCGTGTTTTTAGTTTTTCAAACTATTATTATTATTATTATTTTTTTTTAACTAATATCCTCCAATATAGAATGAAATCGGACCATAATCACAAAACTCGTGGACATTTTGGGGCCGCCATCTTGAATCCTTCATATTTGACAAAATAATAATCTCCGACCCCAAAAACCCCACATACCAATTCTGAATAGAATCAGACCATAATCACAAAATTCGCCACGAATTTTCGAAATTGACAAAAGAATCATAATCTCCTACCACGAAAACCCTCAGATACCAATTTTGAAGCGAATCGGACCATAATTTTGTTTTTTTTTTCACACACAATTTTCTTTATGCATTGTCACCGGAATTATGTACACCTGCCAAATTTCAAATCATTCGTACGTCTAGAAGGGGGTCAAAATCGCGCCCAAAGAGTCGGTTACAAACAAACAAATATACAAGTGAAGCTAATATTATTAATAGTTTAAAAAAACTAAAAAACACGCTTTCATAGAAAACCAGACTAAAAAAAGGAAAATAAGAAAAAAATTTATTCAAAAAAGCGTGGGGCATGGTATCGCCTTGGCCAACAATTACCTGTGATCTGAGACATTCCTTACTTTACTGCCCTATGTGTGTAATGTACTATATAATTATTATTACCATGCACCCCACGCTTTTTTTTAAATAAAATACATTTTTTTCTTATTTTCTATTTTTTTGGTCTGGTTTTCTATAAAAGCGTGTTTTTTTGAACTATTATTTATTTCCTACTTTTTAGTGTGGTTTATTTATGAAAGCGTGTTTTTTTAGTTTTTTTTAAACTAATATTTTTATAATTTTTTTGCAAATTAAAAAATGGAATAATCTTATCAAATCAGGTAATCATAATCTCCGACCTTAAAACCCCTACATACCAATTTTGAAAAGAATCAGTCCATAATCACAAAACTCGGCCGCCATCTTGAATTTTTCAGTTTCCATAGAAGAATCATGATATTCGACCCCAACAACCTCCACATACCAATTTTGAATAGAATCAGACCATAATCCCAAATTCGGCCGCCATTTTGAAGCCGCCATCTCGAATTTTACAATTTTCTAAGAAGAATCATAATTTTCGACCCCAAAAACCCTTCAATACCAATTTTGAAACGAATCAGACCATAATCACAAAATTCGGCAGCCATTTTAAAAGCCACCATCTTGAACTTTTTCAAACTTTTACAGAAGAATCTAATTTGGACCCCAAACCTCCACATTTACCCAATTTTGAATAGAATCAGACCATTATCACAAAATTCGTCCACCATTTTGAGCCGCCATTCGAATTTTTCGAAATTGACAAAGAATCATAATCTTCCAACCAAAACACTCTAGATACCAATTTTGAAGTGAATCGGACCATAATTTTGTTATTTTTCACACACAATTTTCTTTATGCATTGTCACGGAATTAATGTCACTCGCCAAATTTCAAATCATCGTACGTCTAGAAGGTCAAAATCGCGACCAAAGAGTCGTTACAAAAAACAATATAAAGTGAAGCTAATATTATTAATAGTTACAAACTCAAAACATTTAATAGAAAAATTGACTTATTTATTGGAAAATAAGAATAAAATTTATTCAAAAGCGTGGTATGGTATCCACTGTGGCAACAATTACCTGTGATCTGAGACATTCTTACTTTTACGACCTATTTTTGTGTAATGTAATTATATAATATTATTACCATGCACCCGTAAGCTATTTTAAAAAAATACATTTTTCTTATTTCATTATACAACTGGCTCCAAAAGCGTGTTTTTTTTGAACTATTATTTATTTCTACTTTTCAATAGTGTCTTCATTTATGAAAGCGTGATTTTTAGTTTTTCAAACTAATATTTTATAATTTTAGCAAATTAAAATGGAATAATCTTATCAAATCAGGAATCATAATCTCCGACCTTAAAACCCCTACATACCAATTTTGAAAGAATCAGTCCATAATCACAAAACCTCGCCGCATCTTGAATTTTTCAGTTTCATAGAAGAATCTGATATTCGACCCCAACAACCTCACATACCAATTTTGAATAGAATCAGACCATATCCCAAATTCGGCCGCCATTTTGAAGCCGCCATCTCGAATTTTTCAATTTTTACAGAAGAATCATAATTTCGACCCCAAAACCTCAATACCAATTTTGAACGAATCAGACCATAATCACAAAACTCGGCAGCCATTTTGAAGCCACCATCTTGAATTTTTCAATTTTTACAGAAGAATCATAATATTGGACCCCAACAACCTCCACATACCAATTTTGAATAGAATCAGACCATTATCACAAAATTCGTCCACCATTTTGGAGCCGCCATTTCGAATTTTTCGAAATTGACAAAAGAATCATAATCTCCTACCACGAAAACCCTCAGATACCAATTTTGAAGCGAATCGGACCATAATTTTGTTTTTTTTTTCACACACAATTTTCTTTATGCATTGTCACCGGAATTATGTACACCTGCCAAATTTCAAATCATTCGTACGTCTAGAAGGGGGTCAAAATCGCGCCCAAAGAGTCGGTTACAAACAAACAAATATACAAGTGAAGCTAATATTATTAATAGTTTAAAAAAACTAAAAAACACGCTTTCATAGAAAACCAGACTAAAAAAATGGAAAATAAGAAAAAAAAAATTTATTCAAAAAAAAGCGTGGGGGCATGGTATCGCCTTGGCCAACAATTACCTGTGATCTGAGACATTCCTTACTTTACTGCCCTATGTGTGTAATGTACTATATAATTATTATTACCATGCACCCCACGCTTTTTTTTAAATAAAATACATTTTTTTCTTATTTTCTATTTTTTTGGTCTGGTTTTCTATAAAAGCGTGTTTTTGAACTATTATTTATTTCCTACTTTTAGTGTGGTTTATTTATGAAAGCGTGTTTTTTAGTTTTTTAAACTAATATTTTTATAATTTTTTGCAAATTAAAAATGGAATAATCTTATCAAATCAGGTAATCATAATCTCCGACCTTAAAAACCCCTACATACCAATTTTGAAAAGAATCAGTCCATAATCACAAAACTCGGCCGCCATCTTGAATTTTTCAGTTTCCATAGAAGAATCATGATATTCGACCCCAACAACCTCCACATACCAATTTTGAATAGAATCAGACCATAATCCCAAATTCGGCCGCCATTTTGAAGCCGCCATCTCGAATTTTACAATTTTCTAAGAAGAATCATAATTTTCGACCCCAAAAACCCTCATACCAATTTTGAAAAGAATCAGACCATAATCACAAAACTCGGCCGCCATTTCAAAGCCTCCATTTTGAATTTTTCAATTTTCTAAGAAGAATCATAATTTTCGACCCCAAAAACCCTTCAATACCAATTTTGAAACGAATCAGACCATAATCACAAAACTCGGCAGCCATTTTAAAGCCACCATCTTGAATTTTTCAATTTTTACAGAAGAATCATAATATTGGACCCCAACAACCTCCACATACCAATTTTGAATAGAATCAGACCATTATCACAAAATTCGTCCACCATTTCAAAGCCTCCATTTTGAATTTTTCAATTTTCAAAGAAGAATCATAATATTCGACCCCAAAAACCCCCACATACCAATTTTGAATAGAATCAGACCATAATCACAAAACTCGTCCACTATTTTGGAGCCGCCATCTTGAATTTTTCAGTTTTGACAGAAGAATCACAATCTCCGACCACGAAACTCTCAGATACCAATTTTGACGCAAATCGGACCATAATCACAAAATTCGTACGCCATATTGGAGCCGCCATTTTATTTTATTTTTCACACAAGAATTTCTCAATGCATTGTCACCCGATTTATGTACACCTGCCAAATTTCAAATCATTCGGAGGTCTGAAAGTGGGTCAAAATCACGCCCAAAGGAGTCGGTTACAAACAAACAAACAAACAAACAAACAAACAAACATACAAGTGAAGCTAATATAAAGCGTGTAAAAAACGCTGGAGTTGATTCTGAACTATTTTATAAAATTCCTGTATTATAAAGTACATGGAGTCAATCCACCTTTCTCAACCTATGAACCCTTCCGAACTGAATTCCATATTGTTAAACTAGGAATGCGTCGAGAAAAGAGTAACTTGATTTTTCTAACCAATTCACAACAACACAATATAATGTACCTATTTGCTTGGGAAAATATGTTTTTCTATTCCGTTCCGAGGCCTGTGAGTAAGGCAAAATATTTTTAACTCCAACCATCGTGCAGTGTTGCGTCGTATGTGTTCACTTCACAATGAATTTTTCAATAATACTCAGTATGATATGTTCTCAAATAATATATCAAAGTTCCGAACATAATATCTATTTAATGAAGTAACCAACTTAATAAAGGATTATCTGAGTCCACTACCTCTCTCATCTTTCATTTAAGAATTTATTCTTATTATTTTTTAACGACATGAAAACGAGTACGATTTCCCATTTCTGCTCTGATAGGACACTCTTACCAAATTGTTCTTGGATATGTTATAAATTATAGACATATTTTTTCCACGGAAGGTGGCTCGCCCCTGTAACTTTTTTGTTTTCGGAGATAATGGAATGAGATTTGAAGGATCTGTTTAATGCATAAAACTGCATTTTTTGACAAGTAACTGAACTCCATGCAAATTCCGGATCCACCGGAAGTGACATAAACTTTCGATTTTTAAATGGGGCACTTAGTATATTTTCAGTTTTTTTGTCTACACATGACATTTAGAATACAACCATGTTACTGTTTGTAACCGCTTTTTAATTTTTTTTTCGAAATGAATTTTTATTCCAGAAGGCTATGGATACGTTCAAATAACTAATTTCAGTCCTAAAATGTTTGTAAAAATATAACTGTTTTCGATCAAAATGAGCATTTTATTACGATTAATTTGATACCGCACTCTATTAGGTTGTGAGAAAACTTTCGATAAAAAACTGAAAATATAACGTTAGAACTTTTGTTAAGTGAAGAATCTTATTGAGATTAAAATACGATTAAAAATAATCGAGTAGCCTGTGACCAACACAACTGAAACAAAATCATCAATTTGTTGCGGTAAAAATCGACGTTTCGACATATTATTTTACATCTCTTCTACAAAGTCAATTAGGTAGTTATTGTGTACCTCATTGTTTGAAAATCATGGAAAATAATAATATTTATACAAGAAGTGAAAAAGTTGATATGTTATTAGTTTTTGGAGAGTGTAGGCAAAATTCAACCGATGCTGCATGTCTCTACGCACAGAGATATCCTGATCGGCGTCACCCGACCCGGCACTATTTTCCAAAACTGGTTAAAAAAATGCGAAATGAGCCTGATAATGATGGGAACGATTCGTTTGTTCTGAGTGAAGAAAAAGAAATAGATGTTCTGGCATACGTTCAAGTGAATATTAATACGTCACTGAGGGAGATCGCACTTGAGACTTGAGTATTGCAATTGGTTCTTTGGAAAATATTTGGAGGATGACACATTTCCATATAAAATTCTGTATACTGACGGATGCCGTTTCACTAATTTGGGACACTTCAACAGAAATAATAAGCGATATTGGTCCGATGCAAATTTACACTTGATGGAGGAAGGAAATTTCCAAGAACGGTTTGGTTTCAATTGTTGGGTTGGGATTTCAAGGGACAGAATTTTGGGCCCTATAATTTTTGACGGTGTCCTGACAGGGGCTAGATATCTAAGTTTTCTCACGCAGGAAATTGAGCATTTCTTGGGCGAAGTTCCATTAATAAATCGAGTTGGATTATTTTATCAACAAGATGGTGATCCACCACACAACCTGAGGGCAGTTACGGAATATGTGCATGAAACATACAACGAAAACTGGATTGGAAATATGGGTCCAGTTAGGTGGCCGCCTAGGTAAAATACCTTTATTCATTCCTTTTAAAAAACTTTTCAGGTCACCCGACCTTACGCCTCAAGATTTTTTTCATGGGGATCTATTGAAAACGAGGTTTATGATGTATCTCCTGCCACATTACATGAATTAGAGATACATAGTAAGGGCAGCTATCCATAGAATTAGACCAACACAGTTGAGAAAAGTTCGCCTTTGTCAGCAACAAGATGGAGGTCACTTTGAACATCTGGAACCCTAAAGATATGTAAATAGGTAGTTTCAATATAATTATTTCATTTTCAACAGGTGCTTCATTTTAGAAAACTTCTAGCGTTATGGTATTTTCAGTTTTTTATCGAAATTTTCCTTACAACCTAATAGAGTGAGGTATCAAATTAATCGTAATAAAATGCATTTTTTTTCTAGCCCGACGAGCCACCATGTTGCAATTTGAAAAAAAATTGTTATGAAAATTTTTAAATCAAACGTCACATAGCTGAAACATTTTGATCGAAAACAGTAAAGTTGTATTTTTGCAAACATTTTAGGACTGAAATCAGTTATCCGTAGCCCTCTAAAATAAAAAATTATTTCGGAAAAAAATAAAAAACGTTAACAAACAAAATTGCTTCAATTCAATTCAATGATTTTAATAATGTATGGTCGTGGTTCATTTGTACTCGGACTACGATTTTGTTTTTACTTATAATCGTGTCACTCTTAAATATGTATCTGGTGTTGTGCTGTCGTCATGTCCGTTTGATTTTATTTATACACATGATCGTTATTTAGTTTATTTATACTCAATGACCAACAATATAGTTTTGCTGTATCATGTGATTTATGTATTGCAGGACTTACCATATGTACACATTGTACCAAAATGGCTGATAAAATTTATTATTATTATTATTATTATTATTAATTACAAACAGTAACAAATGATACAAGATTGTATTCTAAAAGTCATATGGAGACAAAAAAACTGAAAATATACCAGGTGTCCCATTCAAGTTTATGTCACTTCCGGTGAATCCGGAATTTGCATGAAGTTGAGTTAGGTACTTGTCAAAAAATGCAGATTTTCCAAATTTCATTCCATCATCTCCGAAAACAAAAAAGTTATAGGGATGAGCCACCTTCCGTGGACACCCCGTATATTATTCCAGGTGATACAAGATTTTGAGTAATGTGTAGTAATATGTTATTGAGTTAATGTCTGTTTGTTACTCAATAAATAAATAAATATATAATCCAAATGGAGATCCCCCCTTCATCTTCGTTCGACTCAGAAATGCAACCGCTTCACAGATATATTTTTCGAGTAATATAAATTAATCTTCAGAGGATTGAGCTCACCAAAAACATAATTAAACATGAACCCTATCATGAAACAACCTGTAAAAGCGCCCCATACCACAGCGTAGAATACAAAACGAGAACATCGCCACCCTCAAAAACATCGCTTAATGACGAATTTTCATTGTAATACCGTGTTTCATACATTACTCACAACAGAATATTTTCAAGAAGTCAAATATATTACACAAAGTTATTAAATCCTTTGCGTGAGATATACGGTTACCGGAACAGTGCAAATTTCCCATGGGCAATTAAAACAACTCTCTTCCCCCTTCACTGAAGATGAATACACGATCGCACTGGTATACGGTAGACAATTTCACTTTGAATGAAGTGAGATGTAGAGGATTTTCTCGACGGAATCTGTTAGTGGTTCTGGTTGGCAAAAATTATTACCACAAATGAGGCGCTTACAATATGTAGCAATGATCAATCTAATTTCTTGGAGAAATATCTTTTTATTATGCATCATTTTGCACCAGGGACTTTTCCAGAAGTATGCCATAGTCTCACCAATCTCTAAACTGTCGAATCTGTCGAATCTGATCACTGTGATCTTAGACCGATTAGCTTTTCACCCACTGGGTCCAAAATACTTTAAACAATCATGAAATAAAATAACTAATAAAAAACATTTGTAAAGACAAGCTTTCATTTAAGCCGTTGTACTGAAACGTATGAAATAAGTTTTAGTCATCGCTGACAATGATTTAATTATTTTTTGTTGAATTATTTGGTTCCAAAAAGCTTGTCGCGCGAAGTGTTCATAAAAGTAGATAACAATTAATTTTATGACAATTCGCGCGACAAGCTAATGAAACCAAATAATTCAACAAAATCGGACAACTAGAAGTCGGTGAAAATTCACTTGCAAGATTTGATCCGAACATACGAACAGATACCAGATATCGTCGATTACAACACTGAAGAGAAAAAACTTCAAAATTCAATGTGTCTATATGATACCGACGAATCTGAAGTACGTGACGTCATAATGAATCTGAAACCTAAAAAATCGCCAGGCTTTGATGGAGTTCGCTCAGAAACACTCAAAATAATCTCAAATGAAATCAAAAGACCACTCTCATACCTTATTAACAAATGCTTCGCTATACAAAAACGGAGACAAAACAAATATGATCAACTACAGACTCATAACCCTGATCTCGAATATTGCAAAAGTTTTCGAGAAAATTTTACAAAAACGGCTGGTGGAATTCACAATGAAATACAAACTGATAGCCGACCAGTAGTATGGATTCCGAGAGGGGAAATCGACAGAAGATGCGATACAAGCTTTGACATCTAATACATATGAAGCCCTAGACAAAAAAATTCCAATAATGTGCATCTTTGTCGATCTCTCCAAAGCACTTGATACGGTTAGCCATTGTAAACTCCTGAAAAAATTGGAAAATTGTGGGATACGGGGAAGAACATATGATCTATTCAAAAGTTATCTGAGTAACCGTGAACAGAGGGTTAACATCGGCAATAAATTAAGCAGACCTGAAATAGTTACATTTGGAGTTCCTCAGGGAACCATACTGGGACCCATCCTATTTACTATTTATCTGAATAAACTCATTTTTCTTCAAACAGAGGGAAAAGTGGTGAGCTTTGCTGATGATACTGCCATTCTATATAGAGGCTCAAACTGGCAGCAATTGAAGGCATCAGCTAAAAACGACTTTTCGAAAATCGAAAGATGGTTTTCACACAACAAACTCACAATTAATTTTGAAAAAACCGAATACCTACCCTTTGCTTCATACTCCAATGGATTACCAAATATGGGACCTCTGAAGATTGGCGATACATATTGTATTAATGAATGAAAAAATGAAATCTTGTAAAAAGACAAATTTTGCCATTTATTTTATGTGATACTATGGCTGTGCTGATTCCTGCAATACTCTTCTTGGGTTGAGATCGCAGCGCTGCTGACAGTTGGAATATAGCTATGGGCCATTAAATTTGTTTACTTCAGTCACTTCAGTGCCATACTTCACTGTTTATGCATGTGATAATGATTGTTCCTGTGTTAGTTCCGGATTCTTCTAATTCTACCGAAAAATATCTCTTGTGGACTGATTATCTTGGTATTGTTATTGTTCAGGTACGTTATTACATTAACCTTTTTGAGCATTTCCAACACTTCAAACTTTCATAAGTTGATGAGATATGTTTTTTAGTCATGAAGCAGAGCATCAAAGAGTACATGAAATATTCAGGTGGCTCCGAGCATTCCAAATGTGTGGTGGGAGGAGAAAATGTGCTCAACGCAGGACATCTTATATTGGCCTGAAAAATTCAGGAAACTTCTTGTTCTGACTACATAGGTGTGTATGGGTTATGTTTGCAGTCAAGTGCATTGGATTCCAATCCACATGAAATCACAGGGAAATTGTCTATTGCAAAATCCATCAGAATGACCAACATGCTATGTTCATGTAAAGCTGGAAACAGCGGGAAATGTAAACATGTTTCAGCTTTCCTTATCAGATGTATAAGGTAATTCTCAAGTATTTTTTCAACGCCTGTTCCTGAGAAGAAGGGTGTATGGGCTACTTAGAGGAACCCAACCAAAGATAAATATCGACCAGTAGGGGTGAATAAAATGCCTTGTTTTGGAAATAAAATGGAAAAAAGCAATATTAATGTAAATAGCAATGATGTAGTGAATTTTTTCTGCGGTAAAATACCTACCTCAGCAATTTTTGAGCACAGGTATGTTTTTCAATAATTGATATGATTTTAACTTTTTAATTTGTAGGGAAGGTCGTAGAGAAGAGCTTTCTACAGATACATGCACGGTTTTACAAAGAACTAACAGTCATGTTAGTTCCATTGAAGAAATTTTGAATATGGCTTGCCAGTCACCGATTATGATGTACTTGGCATCAATTGGAATAACTTTCGAAAAAGATTGCTGTGCACAAATGATATCCACCTTGTGTAATGATGATATAGAGGAAGCCATACATATTCCACAACTTTCAGTTGATTGGGGTAAAAAAAGAAAATACCGTATTACTGGAAGTCGCTGCTATGAAATGTATACGTACTCGAAGGATGATTGGAGAACTTAATCAATAAAATATTTCAACCCTATTGAAGTTAATAATAAGTATACGAAACATGGCTTGAAGTATGGCACGAGATATTTTTATCAAGATATCCAAAATGACTGTTGTGGAATGTGGGTCAGTGATTCCGTTGGCCAACAATTGGTTGGGATATTCACCTGATGGAATAATATTTTCTGAAAGTCAGCCACTTTATCTCCTTGAAATGAAATGTATATTTGAGGGTACAAATATTTGTAATATATAAATGATATACCTAACTGGGAATGAGAATAATTGAATTTCAAGAAACAAATTGTAATTCTTTACTTTAATTTAATAATCCAGGTATTTTTTTTGTTTCAAGTAAAACTAGGACAATTCTTGAAGCCATCAAGAGTAAAAAATATGTAATCGAATAAAATGGGCAATCTCAACTGAAAAAAAAAGCACAAATATTATGGCGATACATATTTTGTTATATATGCTTCTTTCGATGATAGTGTTTGATAAGAATCTGGTGTCTGCCAAAATGGGTGAAGATAAATTTGTTATTGCAGAAATTATTATGAAAATAGCATCAACCATTGGAACAAGAGCCCAATTTAATTTACCACTAAGAATTTTTTTTTTTATCTTGGCTTTGAGCGTTCAATGTGAGCTCTAACAGATGGGATATTGGCATTCAAGATAGATTATCCTGCAGAAATCTGTCACTTACTTCGCAAAAAAAGTGGACTAATTGATTTTGTTTTGTATAGATTAAAAATGTCATCTATTAAAAAACCTTTATCAGCCATAGTGGCATCTGTGTTAGGATCTACTAATGATATTATATTTCTTTCTTCAAATATTACCTTATCGGATGCTCTTCCCCCATATGGTTAACTGATATACAGTGCTTCTCAAAAGTCCCTCCCCCCTCTCATTTTTGGAACGATTATACATGAACAAATGATGATAGATGACGAAATCGTCAAGGATGACGTGACAAGGCCATTGTAACCAATAATTTTAAATGGAACCTTACGGCAAGCGACACCTCTTTCAAAAGGTATCGAAAAAACCTATTCAATGATAATAATTTTGTTTGTTTTCATGGCAGTTTTAATGGCTCATTAGTAAACATTAAAATTTAAATTCCATTCAGTATGATATTAATTACAGATTTGAGAATCAGTATCTACTTGAAGAAATTCCTCGAAGTGACCTACATTCACTTCCTGACAGTGAAATATCCTATTTTTAAACTCTTCTCGTACTTTTGCAAATGTGTCTACGGAAACAGCCTCACATTCTGCAACAATACGTTGTTTTAAAACGTCAATATTGTCAGGTTCAATCGCGTTAACCTTCGATTCAAGGTACCCCAACAGAAAAAAATCCAAAGGTGTGAGGTCCGGTGATCGAGCTGGCCATTCCGTTGAACCTCGTCATCCAATCCATCTACCACGATACTCCTCATCCAAATACCGTCTTACTGCACCGTAATAGTGTGGAGGAGCACCATCCTGTTGGAATATTATTTCCAAATTGCCTAATTCATCTGGATTATCTTCCAAAATTTCAGGAATTAACGCTTTTATTGCGTTTTGCAACAGTTCCAAATAAACCTCACCAGTTAAATCAGTATTCAAAAAAAGAGGCCCAACGATGTGGTTTCCTAGGATACCTGCCCAAACATTCATCTTCTGGGTAAATTGGATATGTGTTTCACGAAACAGGTGAGGATTTGCGTCACTCCAATACCTCACATTCTGTGTATTTACATTTCCATTTAGATAGAAAGTACTTTCGTCACTACAACAAATTGTTTTGACATAGTCTGGCTATTGGTTAATTTTAGTTTCCATATTTTCACAAAATCCTAGTCTTTGGTCTGGGTCGTCGTCTGAGAGTTGATGAACCATTTTTGATTTGTATGGATTGTTTCTTTTTAACACCCCGTGTACTGTACTTCGACTGACTTCACAGGTAGATGCAACGTGAGTTGTTGAAGAAGTAGGATTAACTATTACTTCTGCCAGTATATCAATTTTTTCCTCATCAGAAATTTGTGGTCTGCCAGATAGTTTCGCATCATTAATACTACCCATTGTTTCAAACTTACGAAGGAAGCTCCCTCAAATAAGTCCTCGAAACGGGGCGATCGGGAACCTCTCATTAAAAATGCGTTCTGCTGCATGAATATTTTGTGCAGTTTCACCAAGAATTAGGATAGCTGCCTTTATCACCTAAAGCACGTACCATTTCGCTTCTTGAAGTACTTAAACGTTCGGCTCACAACAGTTCAACAAATTATCAAAATGTACAAAAATATTGAAAGTACCAAAAGCTGCTAAAACAGTTAAACATTCGATCAACAATACACAAATTATTAAATGTACAAAAACTTGGACAATTACAAAAACGTCGAATAAGGGAGACTAACAAAAACGTTAGCTCATTTGACAACTATCCAGAGGCGGAGCTTGAATTAACTGATTTAATTCATCACAGCCTTGCGCTTTTAAAAAGCGAGTTGCCAAAACTGCCATAAACACAAACAAAATTAGTATCATTGAATAGCTTTTTTTGATACCTTTCAAAAGAGGTATCGCTTGCCGTAGGGTTCCATTTAAAATTATTGGTCACAATGGCCTTGTGACGTCATCTTTGACGATTTCTTCATCTATCATCACTAGTACGGAAGTTTACAACCTTTTATATTCAGTTTCCAAATTTCACTTGTTTATGTATAATCGTTCCAAAAATAAGAGGGGGGGAGGGGACTTTTGATCAGGCCACCAGGTGAAACTCCTGTCATAAATTTCACAGTTATATTGTGAATAAAACTTAATTCTGCAACAAACACTTTGACGTCTGCACAAAAATTTCCGTACAATCTAATATGACCCTTACATCCTGAAATTCTTCGAAACAAATTGGCATGTTCTTCATAATTTCAGTCTTTGAAGGGGAAGTAATTAATGATTTCAAAATTCTTGACAGTACTGTAATCATTTCATAGATGTTACATATGTCAAACTAGTTTTAAATTTAGTTAATGGCAACATAATACTTTGTCTAATGTTTAATCTGTGCAAACGCTCATTACTATGATATTTTTCGAATATTGCGACAATATAATTAAAGATTCGAAGTTATTTATACCACTTAAGTTTTTTAATTTTCCATCACTACTTATGAGTTCACATAGAGTTAAAGCTTCTGGCGTATTCACTTGAACTGCACTATCTCTGTAGCTAGGTCCTGGAAGAACAACTTCTGCAGTGTTTTGGGAATCGAGTACAGCTAATAAAACCTCCGCAGCTTCTATGTCATATGCATCTTCAACATTACCATCATTCTCACATAAAGGAAACATTTCACTTGCCTCATTGTTGTGGACCTGCCTCATTAGTTGTAGATGTTTGAATTCGCCTAGTTCTGGGGATTCTAGAAAATGGTCCTGAATCTGCTTCATGTGGAAGTTTTGGCAAATTTTTTGAAGGAACTACCTTAGGCTTCAATGTCCTACGTTTAAGTCTTTCTGGAATGAAAAAAGAATAATCAGAACACTCATTGAGTAGTATTATTCTTAGAAAATACCTATCTTCCTGGAGAAAATCACTTTCAGCAAAATGTAAAGAGCATACTCTCATGTAAATAGATGTTTCTTTTCCCAATTTTTAACAATCTGATCCACATTTGCCTTCTATCCATAAGCTCCTTATTTCCCAAATTTGATTCCTCAATTTTATTTTCTTTTCCTGCTCTTGGAAACGTATGGAAACTGAATTCAGGGTTTCTCTCCACCCAGGATGAAGGGAACACAACAATAATGATTCATTTTCAACTTCAGCAAATGAAACAAAAACTAAGTGGAATACGATGTAACAGCCGTTGAGAAGCACTTCAAATCAATGGAAAATACGACAAATGGCAGATGTTGATGGCCCATTGCTGGGTTACCGAAATGTACGGTAGGTGGCGTATCGCTTATCCCGTTACACGTATTAATTCAATATCGGGTTATTCCACCGGTCGCTCCTAGTTTATTGAGAGCAAATCCCAACGTTACTAAGTATCATCTCGGGAATTTGGAGTCCCCCTAGGTATCAATCCTAGGGTCATTATTCTTTCCAATCTATATATTTCAGTACACTGTAAAGCGCTCTAGTACCCTATTGATAGACAATCCTGGTTCTCATCACATAGTTTTTATATAGAATGTCTAATGATAGATCCTAAACAATTATTATTTTTGTTCAGTTGAAATGAATCGAAATCTAGTTACCATCAATACAACACACGTCAACGTACGCAACTTGCTCACCCAATAAAGTTTAATGTAAAGAATAATACATAGACATCAAAATTAATTCAAAAATACAAAAACGAAGTTTTAAAAATGAAATAATTCCAAGATGAAAATCTTGATTGAAGTCCGAAACTCAAAGTGATGGCGCAGTTGCTGTTTCGGTAGGAGAAAAACCCGGAAGAACCCACAGAATTCAGATTAACCATGTCATAGAAAATCACACATGCTCCCTGGAAGATAAGAAAATCAATCCAAGAAAATGCACGGGAGCCATCGAAGAGTTTTTGGAAATGTTTCTATTTGACTCATCTTTTTGAATTCTCTTCTCATTCCACAAGTTGCTTGCATCAGTCGGAGTCTCCTTTTCTGTCAACAGTTTATTAAATTGTGTTAAATTCAAGACTCCGTTTGGCAAGTTTGGAATAGGGATTGAAAGAACGCAGAAAGGTTCAATAGTAACGGAGCAGTAATTACAAAAAGTACATCTCAATATAGACTTCAGCTGACCGTCAACTGTATCCACAATTTTGGAATTATGAGTGGAAAGATATCTTGTCCAAGAAATGGAAGCTCTTCGATTTTCATACATGATAACAAAATCGTTGGGTGATAGATATAACTCCAGCCAATTTTCTCAGAAACCACTGACACATAGTAATGCGTTGGGGGAAGTCTCGTGGCAAAAGAGCTTGTACCCTTTGAATATGGTATGGAAAAATCGTTGATCGTGGATAATTCTCCAAACTGTGTACTGAGTAGAATTGAGAGCTTCAGCAATTATTCTTGTCCTTATTTCTGGATTTTTCAAGACAGCTTCTTCCAATTCTGGGGTTCGGACTGCTCGTGGTCTTCCAATAATATCAGCTGCCCTCTAATTCTCTGCATTCGACTTGTTCAAATCTTCATGTAAACCTACGAAAATATATTTCAGAAACTCTTCCGATTTTGCTGGGACGTTAGAAACAAAGAAAGGAGCAAAATTTCTGACGAAATGTGAAGTATCCACCATTTTCCCAGAAGCATCAGGACTCTAGATATTTTCCATCAAAGATTTAAAATATTTCACTAGATCTCCTTTCATTCTTGATATAGTGGTATAGTACAAATTTATTCTTGAAAAATTCTAACAAAACCTTGGTATTCGAAAGACATTGGATCCTATTCATAAAAATACAGGTATTCCCTACATTCTTCAATCCTCTTAGGCCAAATGTAGAAATGGAGTCTCTTGTTGGTATGGCTTGCTAACTTGTGTTGAACGGAGAATCCATTGAGAATACTGAGTGATTATTTTTTATGACTAATATGTATTTCGTAGGAAAATCGGGATGATAAAATAATTCATCCAGTGGATGCGATGGAGGTATTACAGAGGAAGCATTATCCCTTTGAATTGCTATACTCATTCTTTGTTTAAAAAATTGGGTTAAACATTTATCTTCTATAACGCGGCTCAATCTCCTTCCAATTCCATGAATAAAAGACACCAAAAGATTCGACAGCTATTGGATGAAAAAGATAATTATGTCCAATATTTCAATATTTTTTCTGTTATATTTCTCGCTGGATAATGCTGAAGTACTTGCCGACCTAGAAGTATTTGCTAAATGAGATGCGGCAACTGTGTCAGCACAAGTGAAGTCCTACACCACTGGTTTGCCACATTTCCAAGGTATCAGCGTCATACCATCAGGACGTTTGCCATCATCTCTGCTAGTGCCAAAACGTTCTAACACAGGTGCCTATACCATAGAACGTTTAATGATATCGTTGACTTGATGATGTTGAGAAAAACGACCTGTACTTTCATTACAGCTCAAACCACGAGTTCCTTTTGGGTTCACTTTATTACCAAATATACATTTATGAGAAATACAAATATATAAACTCAGTCTCAAAGTCCAATAAATATCCTGAAAGATTCGTCATCTAAAAGGGTTCCGAGAGAAGCCACAGGTGAAGCATTCAGCCAAGCTCCGGATTCTTTAATACTAACAGCTTTCAACCGAGCCTTTTCTAATTCAGATTTGGAAAAACCAAGTAATTTTTTGACGTAATATTCAAAAGTGGAACGTCCTAGGATTTCTGAATGTTTCTCGTAGCGGATGGCAAATTGTTGGTTTGTAACATCCCATGCACTGGACTGACCTCGCTGATTCTACTTGTCCTGGAAAAATCCAAGTTTCATCACTATTTTCCCTAATTACAGAATTTTTTTTCTGAAGAAGGTCTATGAAAACGACAATCATAAAGTTAATTTTTTTTATGAAAATTTCAGGAAAATGAGAGATCTTCTCGCAATCTTAAAAACAATGTCGGACACCTCCAATGACAATGTCTTCAAAGATTTTCATAAAAAGGTAAAATTGAGTAACAATCAATAGATAATCAAAAGTAAATCTGAAGCTAAGAACCAGTTGATATCGAAATCTGACAATTCAGCTATAACCTGCTGGAATTTGTTAAGCACCGATTGCGAAAGAGTCAAAATGAAGAAAACAAAAGATGTGACTATAACCTCTGATGATTTCAACGACTATTTCATTGATATTGCATATAGTATATTGCGTTTCTCCTCTTCCACATATACAAACAAAGCTACACCAAAATTATTTTTTTGTATGCTTGTATTATAGATGTTTTTTGCCTGAAAATACCTTCATTGCTAGAATTCGACAGAACACAATTTATTCGCGCGGAGCCTAAACAGCAACATTTTTCAACGAAATTTCCTCCAAAGCAGAGAGGAATACACTTGCTATGTTAATATCTGAACCGAACGTTATTTCTTCAAGATGTTTGCCTACGACAAACACTTTGCGTTAGATCCAAGTCTTCGCCAACTGTGATGTTATTTAAAGTTCCTGTACAAATAATACTCCTGGGAATATTATTATACTAAACACGAGACCGTTGTGTTTGCATCTGGGGTTTGTATTTTATTGCTAGTATTATAATCACTAGTCGTCATACATCTCTACGCTTTGTTCCGTATTTGGCTTATTCGACGAAAACCAATAATCTGGAAGTGTAAGGAGGAATGGCGATAGGAGAACACTGCTTTCCTTTGAAATATCCATGATTGGGCGGGATAAATTTCAATCAGTGAGATTCCAGGAAAAATATACATAATCTTCTCGGTGTAGTAGATATAACAATGTGCCATTCAAATTATACTGATCAGTAAGAGTTGACATTTCTGAAAACGATGAAACCCCTATAACGACCCATCACGTTATCACTAACTGCATTCATACCGGAAAATAGCATTACTCTGTGTCAATGAATCTATGTGTGCCGTACCTATAGCCAGAGCATTCAACAGTAGACTTAATAAGCGTTTAGCTTTGTCTTCTAATTGATGATGTATAGAGCTGAATTGTTATTTGATATCCAAGCGAGTTCAAACGTGTATTCGTGCACTGCGAGTTCATTAGTTCGAATGATTGTCACTTGTTATAGCGTTTCAATATTATTTGAACTCCATTTGCTTTGCAGGGTATTACCAAATCAGACTGGTACAAATTGTATGAGCATCAGTTCCGATTATGGATTCAATGGGGGCCATAATAATGGTGTATTGATAGCATAAAAATTCAGTAGTACTAGCAATCCACAAAAAAGAAGACGAAACTGATACTAATCACTATAAGCCTGTTTGAGCTATTTCTCAAATTTTTTCCAGACGAAATCTTTTTCTGGATTTTTTATTGACAATTACATCAAAACTGACTTTTTACAATAACTCGGGAAAGGTGGCGTGAATGCGGCGGTCATTATACCGTTCCCGAGTTACAGCAGTTTAAAAAAAAATAACCCCATTTTCAAGCACCGTTTTCTGGCATAAAAATCACTCGAAATGCCTCCTTCTTTTCACCCTCATAAACAATACACCCTAAATCACTTATTTTCGGCACAACTTTGCACAAAATATCGTCGTTTTTATCGAAAAAAAAATATCTTTCTTAAACAGTTCCAAATCAACAATTGTCATACTTTTGACAGAAGACATTTAGTAACTTTGCCTTATTCTTCATGTTGCTGATAAATGAAGGGGAAACTATTGCTCACATTTGAATTCTAAAAGTTGGCGGTGATTCACTTATCAACAACATGAAAAATAAGGCAAAGTTACTAAATGTCTTCTGTCAAAGGAACGAATATTATTTATTTGGATCGTAAGAAGGAGGATTATTTTCGATAAAAACAACGAAATTTTGTGCAAAGTTGTGCCGAAAATAAGTGATTTAGGGTGATATGGTGCTTGAAAATGAGGTTATTTTTTTTAAGTGCTGTAACTCGGGAACGGTATGAGACCGCCGCATTTTTCTTCCGGATTGGTATTCAGGAGATAAAAACACGTAAGAAAAGTATTTTTCCCATATTCAGAGTGCATGTGTGGTGTAACTAGATATTCACCGATAAAATCATACCAACTATCGAAAATTTGGCGCGGAAAGCCCTTTTTTTTCAACAAAATGTCATAGGATGAACTTACCCAATTTAGAGATACATTCCTTTAGATTCGGCATTTTGCGTATCAATTCGATTCAAATGCACTCTTCCAAATGTAAACACTGGAAATTATGTATTTATAACTTCAGTCACTGAAATTATATCAATTAGAATTGTTTTCAAACCAAGTAAGAAGCATGAATTTCAAACTAGATAATCACTACTGAACTGACAGAATAAATAACAAGTTTGACAAATGACAGCCAACTTGAACTGACAAATACTATAGAAGCAGGTAATGCGACGTTGCCAATTTGTTTCTAGAATAAGGAGATTTATTTCAACTATATGAACTGTTTACGAAGTCAGGCCCGAATAAAAAAATACGTTTTTGTTCGCAAATATGAACAGGTGGACGTTTATCAGTTAGAAAATTGATGTCAAAAAAATGGTTGAAATGAGTTAATATTGTCACAAAACAATCATAAGTTAGAAAAAAGATTCATTCTTATTTTTACAAGATTACCAAAACAGTTCAATTCAAAATCAATAAATCAGGCCATTCAAGAATCAACAACAAAAACCAGGCCGACAATCCAAAACATTTGTGTCCCATTTTAAGCGACCTAGAAATCCCAAATTGAAGAAACGACAAAGCAGAATTGCTGAATTGCTAACCTCGATCCAATTGATGCATAAAAACAATTAGGTTTCGAGGTAAGGGAAAAAACAAAGATCAGTTAGTAGTTGTCAGGTCCTGGTGTGTGACACAAGTGTTTAGTTGGTGAAGTGCCCCTCCTCTACAAGATCAAAGCTGGACGTGGAAGATGTTCCCCATTGTGTAAGGCCCCACTTCTATCGTACAAACTTGTTATATTGTTTTGTTGATCATCCCGATATTTTGCACAGTGCCTTCTTGGGTTTATTTTTATATATTGAGCTGCCCTTATTCTAAATCCCTCTTGACTATGTTAGGCTTGTGTTTTTGGTAAATAAAGTGTTCTCTTTTGGTTAATCAACTATTACTATCTGTATCGTTCACAACGAATTAACGGGATCCTCAATCCCGGAGTTGCGACAATATCACAACCACGTTACTGAGTTTGATTCTATGGTGAAAGAGAAACGCCAGTGCTTCTAGTTTTTCAAAAGTGAAAGAAGGAAACACAACCTAACCTAACCTGGATAACATTGATTCCAAGTTGAACACAATCCGTTTTTTTTATGGAAATTAAATGCTATTGCTTACCAGGAAATGTAACTTGATGACTTTCTAATGTTAAAGAAGGAAACACAATTCAACCTAATTTGGCTAATATTGCTATCCAAGGTGAATGTAATCAATTTTTTTCAAGTAGAAGGAAATCCAACTGTCACTTTCTAACACAAAAATAAGGAATACAACCTAACCTAATTTGGCTTACATTGCTATCCAAGTTGAACGCATTTTTTTCATTGTTGTTATTATCTCCTGTTCTGCTTAATAGAAAATCTAACTTGATGACTTTTTAACCCATGCACTTATGGTTAAGTTAGTGCGTTGGTTTCCGCAATTTTTGATATCTAATTGGTTGGTTTTTATCCTCTGCTAAATATTAAGAATGTCTATTTTACTAAAACTAGTGTGATGCCATGCTCAGTAGCATAGGTACCAAAAAATACAGTTTTTCGGCGGAGCTGAACATGGATCAGATTGTCAAATGTTGTCTTTTTTTTTCTGTTGAAGTGAAAGAGTGCTATTTTCCAAATTGGTAAAGACCATAACAAAAAAAAATTTTTTGGGTAATACTTCTCTAAAATAAAGTATTAATATTGTATATATAGTCTCTATACGATGGTACTTACATTACAAATGTCTATTTTTCTGGAACTAGTGTGCTGTCATCTATGATTCAGTAGTATAGGTACCAAAAAATACAGTTTTTAGGCGGAGCTAAAAATAGATCAGGCGGTAGAATACTGTATTGTTGATTCATTTTCTGTATGATCAAATTGTGAAATGGTGTGGATTTTATTTTCTGGTAAAGTAGAATAGTGCTTTTTTATAAATTGATAAAGAACATTACAAAAAAAATATTCGTTTTCGGCTGATATTTCTCTGAAATAAGGTACTTATAATTGACCAACATGAACAGAGAGAGATAACTGAAAACAATTGAGGATAATTTTTTTTTTACTAAATATTGTATAATCTTGCAGACTTATCTGAACTGAACAGGAATAGACCCATCTTCAGCTTATGGAAGAGAGGCTGTCAGACAAAGTTATTCAATGTTGAAGATAACAAGAATTATTTGCACACTTTTTCAGATCCCTAATGCCAAGACATAACGTATAAACTCGTTACATAATTGTAATAAGTACCCTAATTATCAATATTATTTAGTGAAAGAACATTCAAACGGCCCAGAGTCAAAACCAAAGGCTAAAGTAGACCCCACCGGAAAAAATAAAGTAGGATCGCAGGGTTATATAAATCGTGCAGAAAATTTTAACTTCCCGCCCTTTTCGTGAAATATATGATACTTAGTTTGGTTGATGCCAACTCATGTGGCAACACTGTAACTGACGGAGCTCCACGGAAGGCATTGTAACTAGTATTTGATTCGTTTTCGTTGAAAGTTATATAGATGGAGGCAAAAGTAATTAAATTGACGGTTGGACTAGTTTGGAGTGCATGAAAACTTTTTTCAAAGCTATAGAGTGTAATGGTGTTTATATCAATGCATTTGTGGGGCAAAAAATAAGATAATTGAGTGAAATAGTGGCCAGCTATTGTGTTGCTGGAAAATAAAACTAGTAAGAGTCTCCAGGATCGTCTATATATAGTGACGTTTCTATTGGCAATTTTTTTTACTTTAAGGGCCACATTCCTCAAAATACTTTTCGCGCCAAATTTTGATAGGTGAGGTGATTTTTCATGTTTTGAAGCATCTGTGGAAGTTTTATAGAAATATGGGCTGTTCCCATTCACGCCACCTTTACCCAATAACTTTTTTTTTTCTATAGTACAAGAATAAACTGTAATGAAATGAGGAATTATTAGAGAAGAAACTAGGAGTTTAAATGATTGATAAAGTAACAACATTTTTCCCCGCGCTAGAAAGATCATTTTCTAGCTAATTTTCAAGTTCCAGTCTACACATTTTGGTAACTGATCGATGCACAGACGGGTATTTGAGCAATCTGGGCGGCCAAAATTAAATATGTATTCATTATTACACGTCAGGAAGAATTAAGTAAATTTAAGATATTTATACTTATATTTTATAGAAAAAGCAAAAAATATACACATATATACAGCAGCAGCAGCAGCAAAAATCAACATATTCTGGAAAATACGATTTGGAAAAATATTAACTTGAAGCATCCGATCCTTCTTCGTCTGAATCAATTGTTTCTTCTTCATCGTCCGTTGATGATTCCGACTGATTTCCTACAGTAAGTGAAGCCGGAAGTAACAAAGTTAATGTTTCATCAGAAAACGGTTTACTCTCAGTTTTAGGCCTTGGTCTCATTCTCGTTATGATAGGATCTGAACTAAGCAATAACCTATTTAACACATCTAAATTGCAAGATACTCCTGAAAACTTCCTTGCAAAATTCTGGCGATAAATCCGGAAATGTTTATTACGTGCTTCTGATGCTTCCTCCGATAATTGACCTATCGGAAGCAACGCTTTTTCGATAATCATTGAACCATGAATCAATATCTTATGCATGGTGGGGGTCATTAGATGCCACGGGAAGAGCTGGACATGGAGCTCTGCAGTTTCTTTTGCATAAGCAGAAAAATTTTCTATATTGACTTTATGCCCACTCGATAATACCTCTAAAATTATTTTTAATCTGTATATAAAATTTTTGTCAATTCCAGTAATTTCTGCTGCCAACTCGTAGTCCCCAAAAAATCTTCGACTGCTGTTACCATCATTGGTGTTACCATAACCAGGTTTAGGTACATCTACTATTAGGCCCATTTTTTTCCGGAAATCATCCTGTATTTGCATTTTTTTGTGTCACTGAAGCTTTATCAATATCTGTTCTCAATTGCCATTTTTTCACAGGTAACTTATATGACAAGTGTAAGACTGACTCAAAGAAGCGGATTCGCGCATGTAAAATTGATAGACCAAAATGTAGGGTATCTGGATTAGCTTCCTCTTTTTATTTTCAAATTATTGAAATCTTTGGAAGTTAAACCACAGATATAGCATCTCATTGTTGATGTTGTATTTGTAGCAGCATTACAGACTTTTCCGTCGACCATGGTAAACATCATTATATAGTTAACACTGTAATTTTTATTTTTCGTTGCAACTTCAGTCTGTTGTGAATTATTTATGGCAGTTTTAACATAATCTATTTCCTGAATTGTTATATCGGTGGTTTCTTTAACAAACCTAATTCGTATGGGGCGGCAATAACGAGGTGAAGATGGAGTAGGATTCTGCCATATCACCTTATTGCTTTTGGTGTATTTCAGCTGAAGGGGTACAAAAGAACTCTGAAATAAATTGGAATCAGAATCAGTATCGCTACCAAATTTTTGTTTGTATTGCACTTGTTGTGCACCATCGCAACCCCACTTACATATCAAAACTAACGTATCGTTTATTTCACCATGTGATTTCAAAACTTCTTCTAAATGCGTTATCAATCGAAAAGCAGTATGGTCCAATAAATTTAACAGTTCCACTTCGGCACAAGTTTCGTTTACTAGATATGCTTTTTTGTTAGGGTAACACTCTATTTTAGCTTTTTGTAGAATACTATAGCAAAGGAATAACTTTTTCTGAGTGCTTCTTACTATTTCGTACTGCATCCTAGAAGTCCCGCTTCAACAAACATGGAAAGAGCCCGCATAGGAGACAATTGAGAGGTGACACTTTCTTGTTGCATGAGAGAGAATGTTTTTTATATTTTGTTGCTCGTTTTGGGGTACTTATAATTTCTTTCAGAACTAAGGAAGCATCTCTTTTTCCACTTTCTCCTAACTTAGACTGCGTCGCGTAGGTAAGCACCTCTAGATTAGTTGTTTTGCGAAGATCTTCAGTTTTTCTTCTTTTACTCCTCTCGCTTGATGCCTCAAACGGCTTTGAGGGTCGACCCGATCGATTTCTAACCTTTGGAATACTAAATGTTCCTTGCAGCCATTCCTTATTTTTCTCTAAGAAGTATTCTTCTTTCTTATGCTTTAGCCCACCTAGCCTTACTTTAGACTTAAACGTGAAAGATCATGATTTATCACATTAACTTGATCGGTAGAGAAATCTTCCGATTGGAGAAGGTGGTTTTCAAGAAATTCTAACTTTCCGTTCATGGTATTCAAATTTTGACGCTGCATAATCGTAAATAATTGTTTTCTGTTCATTACTCGTACATTTGAGGACCTTGAAAAAAAAACAACTCAATCAAGAACGCAAACAAGAAATTATGAAATAGTTATATTTTTTCGATTTTGTATGTACTCAGTTATTTCAAATAGCCATAATTCACAAAGTCGCACTTTTTCGCAAAAAAATTCATTATTCCCTCAAAGTACGCAGCCTAAGCTTCCAAAAGAATTCAAAATCAATGCCGGGAAATATCAGGAAATATAACTTTTTGCATACAAATAAAATCATTTTAAAGAAAGTGTAAAAATAAACTATCAATCGAAGAAGCTAATTTTGAAATTAGCAAACCTGATAATATATCAAATAATTGGAAAAACTAAATACACTTACCTGGTTGTCCACAATCTATGGTTAACTATATTTCAGTCTAAATAAACACGAATCAATACTTAAATCACGTAAACTAACTATATTTTATTCTAATTTGGCTGGTCAAGGCAACAGTCAGAGTCCAACTGACAACTGATCTTACAATCGTTAAAAGTGTGCCATGGGCCGGAGATGGATTTTATTATATTCGTAAACTATCTGTGCTTCTAGAGGGCTGGTATCCTGTACCTGCGGTAAAATTCACAAAATTGATTTTTGGCCGTCCAGATACCAAATACCCGTATGGGCGACGATACGTTCCTATCGCTGTTTTAACATCAACGACTCGGATTCTTCCGTCCGGTCCTGGGTTACTCTACCCAATTTCCAGGTGTATCTTGGAGAACGATCGTCAACTAATATCACAACATCATCGATTTTGATGAGCTTTTCATCTCTTGTCCACTTACTCCTTTTTTGTGAACGTAGGTAGGTATTCCTTCACCCATCGCTTCCAAAAATTGTCTAGGAGCATTTGCGTTGTTTTCCACTCTCTTCTTTCCACAGAGCAGTTCGATTCCGATGATTCTTTTTCATTGGATATGATGTACTTCAAAGTTGGTCCCATTTGAATTTGAACAAAAAATCCATCTCTAAGGGTAGCAAAATGGGGATATTGATCGTTCACCCTCTGAATTTTGGTCCGTTAACCGATTCTATCAGGCATAACTTTGTAGTGGGTTTTCCGATTTGGATGATTCTTTTTTTATTAGATAGGGTATACCTCATAGTTGATCATATTTGAATTTGGATTGATATGATCCTCTCCTATGGGTAGAAAAATAGGGGATGATTGATTTTTCACTTGTGAACATTGACACACATATGTAGTTGACATTGATAGATCCTCCTACATCCGTCGCAATAATAACATTCTGTGAGAGGATGGAATTATATACAAAGTGATGAAATCAACTAACTAGAACTTTCAAAAATAGTTCATATTATATAACAATAAATAGTTAAAGTAGATAATCATGTTAATAACATCATGAATATCGATAGATGATTTCTGTTGAAAAATCAGATTAATGATTCACATCGATTTTATGAATCCTTTTTATTTTCGAAATCAGATAATCATATCATTCAACAGTTAATAGTTGAAGTAAGCTAGGTAAGTAAGTATTTTGGAAGTAATCAAAAATTAAGTGGGTAGTAATTGGTAGATTTCAGCCACAAAGAAATTGAAAAATAAAAACTTTTCAACAAAAAATTAAACCGACGAAAAAATAAACTGAAAAGCAAAAAATAAATAAACCTTCTAGTCTTAATGATAATTGAGCTCCAAACTAATGTGAGAACTAATTTTGAGTGGCGCCAACAAATAGCAATTGAATTAGGTAAGCGTAAAATGATGGCAGCAGTTGCTCAGCGGCGTTTGATTAATTTTCAAAGTATTATAATGATTTCGATAATTGTTTGTTTGACGCCGACTCAAAATTAGTTACTCACATTAGTTTAGGAGCTCAATTATCATTAAGACAAAGAAGGTTTATCTTATTTTTTGTTTTTCAGTTTTTTGTTAAAAAGTTTTTTTCTCTTTTAGACATTATGTTTTTTTTAAGGAAATTTGTTTTTTCAGCTGAAAATAATGTATTTTTTTTTATTTTCAACCAAAGCATAACGTCAAAACGAGTTGGTGACATTCGTGATCGTATTGAAGAAAGTATTGTGTGTATATCAAGTGTAATCTAGAGTGCTTTTCTTTAATGCCCCCCCCTTTTATTTTTTGAATGGGTCAACTCAAAAAATTGAAACTTGGGATAATGAAATTGATGCATGAATACTATATTTTGGAGTAAAATTGACAGATGAAACTTTCAAGATGGCGAATATGCGTCATCTGGGGAAAAAAAATTAAATTAAAAGAGGGGTCTTGTGAAACATCTTCTTGAAGCTCCTGACGAATACTCCACAACCCTAGAATATAAAGTCAATATCTTCACCTACTACAAAATGGCGGAACATTTAATAATTGCCTGAACACATCGACGTTTAACTTCATAATTTGAGGAAAGAAGCTGAGTTCAGTTCAGAAGATGCTCCAAATGGTTGCCCTCAACTGCTTGCCATGAGAACAGCCATCCGATATTTCACGCCGAACATATTCGAACACAGTAACGTCGATATTTCTACAAATATTCATTAATCTCTGCCGTATATCTAATATTAAAGAAGGGTTTAGTTCCGTATACCTTTTGCTTCAAAAAGCCCCATAAAAAAAAGTCTACAGGTGTCAAATCTGGCAAGCGGACTGGCCATTCCGTAGGACCTCGACGGCCAATCCAACGACCAGGGAAAGTATTATCCAAATAGTTTCTTACTTGTCCGTAGTAATGTGGTGGTGCTCTATCTTGTTGGAATACAATATCCCTATCAAATCCATTAGGATTCGCTTCGCCGATTTCGGTGATTAGAGGGTCAACAGTATTTTCCAGCATATTCAAAAACAGTTCCCCTGTTAAATTTCGTTCAATGAATAGAGGTCCTACAAAATGGTTTCTCAATATTCCTGCCCAGACGTTAATTTCTGGATATTGATATAGTTTCCGAAATGTGAGGTTGTTCACTCCAACAAGGGAATTTGTCGTGAACACGTTAGATAAATGTAGATTCGTCACTGAAACAAATATTGTGGAGATAGTAGGATTTATGTACTAATGAAATATGATGATGTTCGTCATAATTTCGCAGAATTCTGTTCTTCGATCAGGGTCATCTTCAGTTAACTGGTGTACCATTTTGATTTTGTATGGATGATACTCATTCCTCTTCAAAAGTCTCCACAAGGTAGAAGGACACACCTCACAAACATTCGCGACGGAGGAAGTAGACTGTTGAGGATTTACTATCATCCCACCAATCAATTGAACTTGCTGTTCTTCCGGAATGGACGGATGACCTGGGGGCTTCTTGTTCTGTACACTACCGGTAGTTGTAAATTTGGTTACAAGTTCCCTTGAATATTTTCTACAGATAGGACGATTCGGGAAACGACCATTGAAAATTCTTTCGGTTTCGTGAAAGTTACGCGTCGCCCCGTGAATAAAAATCACTTCGAGTTTTTCTTCCAATGGACGATAATTGACCATTTTAGAGATAGTTCACGTCGTACCTATTTACTAGTAAAACCGAAAACTAAATGAGAATATTTTAACTGAACAATGATGTTCGTTGTCGTACTGACATTTCTTGTCATTTTTTGTTTAAACAAAGAATAACCTATCGAACCTAATCGGGTTATTGGGATTGCCATATGGCAGAGAAAAACAAATATTTCTAGATGTATCGATTTTAATGTGTTTGTGTGCAGGTAATTATTAAATGTTCCGCCATTTTGTATTACGTGAAGATATTTACTTTATATTTTAGGGTTGTGAAGTATTTGTGAGGAGCCTCAAAAGGATGTATCACAAGACCCCCCTTTCGAATACATTTTTTTCCCAGATGGCGCCCAGTCGCCATCTTGAAAGTTTCATCTGTTAATTTTACTCCAAAATATAGTAATCATGCATCAATTTCATTATCAGTTTCAATTTTTTGAGTTGACCCGTTCAAAAAATAAAAGGGGGGGGGGCATTAAAGAAAAGCACTGTATCCGAAAATAACCAATCAAGTTTCAATAACAAAGTTATTTATCCATAGTTAGGTAGGTTGAGGAATTCACATTATAGCGGCATCAACACATGTATATATTTACAAAAGAGAGACATTATTATATCTTCCGGTACAGATGGGGAAGATACACATTCCAGAAAGTTTCAGACTATATCGAAACCGACATTCCCTCTAATAGATGCTTGTTCACAGGTGGCTTGATATCCGGAAATGCCTTGGCTGAAATATTCTGAATATTGGATATATTCGCAGAGCATGTACAAAAAATATAGGAAATTGCTGCGTGTTCTTTTTTCGATCAGTGTCTTGAAGGATCGCATAACTGTGGGATATCAAGAAGTTATTGATCAAATCAGTTTGTTTTTTACATATTATAAACATGACTCTAGAATAATATAAGTATTATTAGATTGCTGAATGTATAGAGTATTTTTTTATTATATATCAGAACAATCTTTTGATTATGAATATTTGTCTGCTATTTGAATAAAACAGACCACCGATCCACAACGCTTGGAATGAAAAACTAAATTATTGTTTGAAAAAACTAGAAAAACACGCCAATACAGCAATATGGACTGAACAGTTAATAATAAAATTCCTCTTATGCAAAAAAAAGTGAGGGCTTGATATCAGTTACCTTACACTGTTGGAAAAGAATAAGAAATCCAAGAGGTTCGCTAGTATTATTGGTGAAATTGGCAAATTTCGATATTGACGATGTTCACATTTACACATTTGTGGCTTTCACACAAATTTTTGCTATTTATCAAATTCAGCAAAATAAATGCCACAATTAGACTGTAGAAGATTTTACAAAATCAACATTATTCAATTGCTATTTTTTCACCTTTTTTTTTGTTAAGCTGACCCAAAAATGTTTTTACAATAAAGTGATTTATTTACTTTTTTCAATAAATCACCATAATATTTTAGGGAAATTAACATCGTAATATTGTCGATTCCTTTACTAGTTTTCATCATTTATAAACTGACAAGAAGTAATTTGTGAACCTCATGCTGTTGGAATCTCATTCTCTTTGTGTTGTTGTTAAAATAAAATTTTGTCAATTATTTTCTTTTCGTTTTTCATACTACACAGAAAAAAGTTTTATTGTCTTTTATTTCTTGTCAAACATAAATAATATTTTTTTCAAATGACGTCAATTAGTATTCACTATCACATTTTTTTTTGGTGAAAATATCTAATATCTGTTGTTAAAATAGTTTTTCAGGAGGGGGGGTTTGATAAATCAAGAATATATAACATTAGAATATTTTAATGCTTCTATTATAAAAAAATAAATACTCTATTATAATAATCAACAGTTGAATGTCGATAAAATAAAATTAACATCATTATGTGAATAAATGTACAAATAAACATAAAGTAACACAATGAGTGGATTAATATAAAAAAATACTGTATTATAATGAATAACACTGCCGCGTGTAGATAAAGAGCAGTAAGTGCAAAAATAAAGATTTTGAGTTTTCCAATTTTTTTTTACATGACTGCGGCGAAGCCCAAAAAGACAGTTATGTGTTTGACCTGTGTGTATGTACACAGGTCAAACACATAACCGTACTTTGCCGCAGTCGGTTGAAAAAATATATAAATTGGCAAACTCAAAATCATTTTTTTTGCACCTACTGCTCTTTACTCTCACGCGGCAGAAGAGTTGAATGCCGAGAAAATAAAATTAACAACAGGTACCGAGTAATAAAATGTAATAACACCGAACCAAAATGTTTGCCTAAATTCACAATGCAAGTCACTATTCCAAAATAAAAACTCTTTAACAAAAATTTTACCGACGAAAGACGGAACTGAAAAGTAAGAAATAAAATAAACCTTCTTAGTCTCAATAACTAAGCTCCTAAACTAATGTTAGCAACTAATTTTGAGTCGGCGCCAAACAAACAAGCAAATTGATTAGGTAAGGCGTAAAATGATGGCATCGAGTTGCGCGGTGACATTCTGATAATTTTTTTGAAGTAATTTAATGATCTTCGTGGATTGCTCGTTTGGCGCCGACTCGAAATTAGTTACTTACATTAGTTTGGGAGCTTAGTTATTGAGACTAAGAAGGTTTATTTTATTTTTTACTTTTCAGTTCCGTATTTTGTCGGTTTAATTTTTTGTTAAAAAGTTTTTATTTTTCAATTTTTTATGGCTGAGATCTACTTATTACTACTTACTTGTTTTTTGATCACTTCCAAAATACTTACTATCCAACTTACTTCAACTATAACCAGTTAAATAATATGAATATAAAATTTTTTTAAATACGAACAGGATGTTCATAAAATCGATTGTGGAATCATCTGCGACTGAAAGATAAACTTTAGTCGCTATCTTCTATCGTCAAGATAACCTCTTGTGGGGTATTCATGTTGAGAATATTTTCCTTTTAAACATAATAATCTACTTTTGCTATTTGTTGTAATATAAATTATTTTTGTTGTTCTGGTTAGTTTATTCCATTACTTTGTATATCATTCCATCATCTCAAAGAATATAATGATTTTGTCGGATGTAGGGGAACAAAAATCATTACAATAGCGATATGTCTTTGTCAACTACATATGTGTGCCAATGTTCACAAGTGAAAAATCAATTATCCCCTATTTTTCTACCCGTAAGGGTGGCTAATTCCATTCGAAATCCAAATATGATCAACTATGAGGTATACCCTATCTAAAAAAAAACATCCAAATCGAAGAATCCAGTAAAAAGTTATGCCTGATAGAATTGGTTAACGGACCAGAATTCAGAGGGTGAGTGATCAATATCCTTCATTTTTTTACCCTCAGGGGTGGATTTTATTCTGTAAATTCAAATGAGACCAACTTCGAAGTACACCCTATCCACTGAGAAAGGAATTATCGGAATCGGACGTGGTCATACATAAAAAAAAAATATACGCGTCGACTAGAGAACCTCCTCCTTTTTGGTTTCGTCGGTTACTGATTTCAGATTTCGGCACAATACAAAGAAAGTTCTGTTTATATGGCAAACTCAAATCATATGCAACCAGATGCTTGAAATTTTTGAGACTTATCAACTTGTAATTGAATCTTTCTGATTCTTCTACTATGTAAGATTGAGATTTGACATCAAAGCATGTTTAACCGACGAAACCAAAAAGGGGAAGGTTGTCTAGTCGACGCGTATATTTTTTTGTAAACCAATACTGACACAAAAATATTGGGTTATTGGTGGCATGAGCACAAATTGCAAATATTTTACAAAATATAGGGGACATATATTGACACACTACAAATACCACATCAACAATACGTCTCACAGAGGACAGAGAATGAATGAGACAATGTGCTCTGGAGGCGAATTTTTGGCGCTAATTCGATACTCGCATATGCACGAGAATGCCCGAAGGTGATCAATTTCCTTTTCACAACGGAATAGGATAAATTCCACAAATTCATTGGACAATACCACCAACAGTTTTGGTAATCCAATAATTTGCATTTGGACTATCAGTTGTTTAACGAACAAAATTGTCGATTCCGCAAACTGTTCATAGCTATGAATACCTATTTGATGTTGCTAATAAATGCATATCAATATTCTGAATTTGCAAGAGCATTTGCTATTTTGTTCACGGAAATATTTGCAAAATAAGTTGTTACAGCAGCAACTTTCTATTTGAAGATTTCGACAACAATGAGGTAGACATACTGATAAAAAATTTGTGAAAATTAACTACAGCCGGAGTAATTTGAGTATTGAATTCCTGATTGATTGTTGTTGATTTTGGCAACATTTTGTCAACAAAACTAGATGTTGTTGAAATTAACAACTCTTTTCTAACTGTGTAATCATTATGAAAAGTAAGTAAAGAGCACCTTACGCTTTTTTTTACATAGGAGGAATTTTTGGTCAATGACTTTATTCTTATTTTAAATTTTTTGGTCCGTTTCGCTTTAGAAGCCTAATTTTATTTTTTTTTACTTTCTGGAAAAAAATTAACCAAGGCATTTGCTATGTTGTTCACGGAAATATTTGCAAAATGAGTTGTTACAGCAGCAACTTTCTATTTGAAGATTTCGACAACAATGAGGTAGACATACTGATAAAAAATTTGTGAAAATTAACTACAGCCGGAGTAATTTGAGTATTGAATTCCTGATTAATTGTTGTTGATTTTGGCAACATTTTTCAACAAAACTAGATATTGTTGAAATTAACAACTCTTTTCTAACTGTGTAATCATTATGAAAAGTAAGTGAAGAGCACCCTACGCTTTTATACATAGGAGGAATTTTTGGTCAATGCCTTTATTCTTATTTTAATTTTTTTGCCGTTTTGCTTTAGCCTGTTTTTCTTTTTTTTTTTAGTTTCTGGAGAAAAATAAACCAAGGTTCACAAATTGTTTATAACAAATTGTTAACATAATAAACAATAAAATTAGTCATAAAAAAAATTAATTTTTGTTAACACATAGAAAAATACCAATTATGAATTGTAAGGAAAATAAATTCCTAATTAGTTAAACAAACGAAATATAAAAAAAACGATTACAAACAATTAAAAGATTTATTTAAGGTTTTTTTCTAAATCATTTTGTCTTGACAATGAAATGGAAAGTTTTTTTTTCAAATATACTTGTTTATTTGTTTATAAACAATTTCTTATTGAATAACGTAAGAAATTTTTTTCCCACGTTAATTATTGCCATTGTTAGATGCAAAAACAGCTGTATAATAACATTTGTCAACAAATTTTTTTAACTATATTATTTTAATATTATTTTTGTTCATTGAAAAAATTATAACAAACAAATATAGAAAAAATTTATGGGTGTTTTATTTGAACTTTTATGTCGACTTTTGTAAAACCACAGATTGGATAAAAATTTGTTAATAAACAATCGTTACCTTTTTGAAAAATCGTCATAATTTTTTTTTCCAACGGGGTTTTATTCTTTTCAGTGTTCTGGAAACACCATTATTTTTTCAAATTTTTCAATTAATATTTAATACTATAAAAAAATATTTTGTGTGATATACTGTCTCCAGCGGTGTTGCGCTCATAACGGCCGCGCGGAGACCTATTTTTGGCGTTAAATAAAAATTATAAATGAAATGAGATAGAATTCCGGGAATCCAAACTTTTTTATTGGAAATTTCCTTCCCTTCAAGTATCTTTTTTCGAAAGTTCTCAAATATTTATCGTTTCTGAGTTATTGACAGAAAACTGAATGTCTTTTTTTTACATTTCATTTTGTTAATAACAATAGCAATTTTTTATGTGATAATAAATGCTCGGGAATCATTTTTCTAGACGTCATTCTGAATCGAATGAGCTATCGCACATATTTTTAGGACCGGAAACAAGAATTAACCCGTTTTTTAACTTGTTGATCAGACTAAAAATTTTTCAACAAAAAATTAAACCGACGAAAAAATCAACTGAAAAGCGAAAAATAAAATAAACCTTCTTTGTCTAAATGATAATTGAGCTCCTAAACTAATGTAAGTAACTGATTTTGAGTCGGCGCCAACCAAACAATTATCGAAGATCATTATCTATGAAAGAAGTCATCAAAACGCAGCCGTGCATCTCGCTGCCATCATTTTACGCTTCACCTAATTAATTGCTAGTTTGTTTGGCGCCGACTCAAAATCAGTTACTTACATTAGTTTAGGAGCTCAATTATCATTTAGACTAAGAAGGTTTATTTTATTCTTTGCTTTTCAGTTGATTTTTTTGTCGGTTTAATTTTTTGTTGAAAAGCTTTTATTTATTACTTTTCAGTTCCGTATTTTGTTGGTTTAATTTTTTTTTTAAAGTTTTTATTTTTCAATTTTTGTGGCTAAAATCTACCAATTACTACCTACTTGTTTTTTATTACTTCCAAAATACTTACTTACCTACCTCACTCCAACTATTACCAGTTGAATAATATGAATATCTACTTTTACTATTTGTTGTAATATAAATTATTTTGGTTGTTCTGGTTAGTTTATTTCATTACTTTGTATATCATTCCATCCTCTCATAAAATATACTGATTTTGACGGAACACGAATAATGTCAGTAGCGATCTGTCATTGTCAACTACGTATGTGTGTGCTAATGTTCACTAGTGAAAAATCAATTATCCCCTATTTTTCTACCCGTAAGGGTAGCTAATTCCTTCCAAAATCCAAATATAAGGTATACCCAATCTATGGTTAACGGACCAGAATTCAGAGGGTGAGTCCATCATTTCCTGCTATCCTTAGGGGTGGATTTTCATCTTTTAAATTCAAATGGGACCAAAGTCGAAGTACACCCTATCCACTGAAAAAAGAATTATCGGAATCGGACGCCTCAGTAAAAAGTTATGCGTGATCATACATAAAAAAATATGATGGAAAAACATGAAATATACGTGTCGAATAGAGAACCTCCTCCTTTTTGGTTTCGTCGGTTAAAAATGGATGGAAAAGAGTAGCAGAAGAATCGGAAAAGATTTGCAGAGTTCACATTCGGTCCCGTAGGGGAGGAATAACATGGGAGGCCTGCACTCAGTTGGTGGTTATCGATGGATCTATGATGGGCCATCGATATATTGGGGCATTGATTAATCAAGCAATTACGTTGTACCTTTAAGGCCCAGTATTCTCACCTCCGGTTACACTAGGAATAAATTAACTAATGCTTAGAATATGCTTCTACCAAACGTTTATTGAATAATAAAAGCACATTCTAACCATTGGTTAATTTATTCCTAGTTTAACCGGAGGTGAAAATACCGGGCCTCAGTGGATTTATCGGTAATGGCTTTATCCTAATGCAGGATAATGCGCAGTCACATACAGCAAAGTGTGTTACACAATACCACGCGGAAGCTGGTATTAACAAAATGAACTGGCCTGCATGTTAGCCTGATCTCAACCCCATGGAGCATGTGTGGGACATGCTTGGTGGGCGAGTCAGAGATCGCGAAGTGGCTCCGGTAAATGAACTTCGTTTAGCAGAAATGGTAAAATATTCCTCAAGATGCTATTCGTAACCTTATTGACATTATGAACCGAGATACAGTATCGGAAACAATTTATATTGGGTATAGACAGAAATCTACAGGAGCAACAAGGAACGCAATGATATGATAATACCACATAAACAAGAGAGACGCACTGCTGTGCGCCCCGCCTGTTACCGACACAGCGCACAGCGACTCATTCTTGGCGAACCGTGGTTGCGAAAACAAAAGTCCGTGACAATTATACCTTTTGAAACATGCCGCCTATTTACACAACCGCAGAAAATACAGATCGTTAAGTGGTACTTTGGGGGTAATTATGTATAAGATACCAGAAATCTATTCATAGTGGCGTTTGCAGATAGACCTGTACCTACGGAAGCGACTGTCTTTTCAATTATTAATAAATTTCAGAATTTTGGGTGTGTGGCAGCACATTGCAAAAAATGTTGTCCCACAAATCCACCTCCGCCTCCTAGACAAATACCCGAGGAACGGGAAATAAAAGAAACACAAGTGTGAGCATTGGCAGAAACCTTGTTCGAGTAGAAAGACATGTCGAGCCAATTTTTCTTTTGTAAGTCTCGTCGGTACAGTTGTGAAAAATGTATGTCCGTCATCGTTTTTCGCTGATGATTTAACCAACTCCAAAATATAAACATTCACCGAAATACCGTTAAGATTTTCGAATTTTGATATTTGGCCGAGAGTTATGGGAAATTCCAATCCCTCCATATTCAGAACGGTTGACCAATGAGGGTATTTTGATGTACGCTGTGCATGTTTTCCAACAGGATACAAAGCTGACACGACCGCCCATCCAAAACAATTGTTGTCGTCGGTATTTCGCACGTTAATACAAGCCTGTTTTCTAGCAATGGCTTGTGGGAGTTCGACGAAAGATGTACCCCCTTTGCCCAAACCTGATTGATTGATATTTACTTCCAGATTTATGATTTTTTGTGATGCCCACCCGCTTTCTTTCCCACAAAATTCCTCCAATTTATCACCCAATTTATCTACAACAAATTCCTGGAACTTCGTTTTCAGTATTGAGATATTTCAAATCGAGTTTTTCCTCATCCAAGCCCATTTTGACGAATTCCTCGCAAAAACAAGTATTAACCTTCAGCATGGGGAATTTTTTCAACATGTTATTGATTCTACGTTTGAAAAGGCTGAAGGAGTCTTTGAAAAATTTAATGGTATCTTTATGTGTCAAATTTATGATTACACCTGTACGAACTCGTCCCCTTGTTCGAGTAGAAAGATCGCCGACGAAGTGAATTTGAATTAAAGAACTGTAAGGAATATTTTGAAGAGAAACGGTTATCATTATTTCAAAGTCAATACCGCACAATAACTTTTGCCTGGACACCATTTCAGACGTATGGAGTTTTGTGACACGATGGTCGAAAAATGCAATAGGGCATTTCGTGTAATTGATGACTTTCTGAAAAAGGTGTTATTTACCGATGAATCGTCCTTCTCAATTCATCGAATACACAACCCATCCGTAGTACGTTATTGGTCTCGTAAAAATAAACATTTGAGTATTGCTGTGAGGACACAGTACCCACGCAAATTAAATGTGTGGACGGGACTTTTAGGCGATCACGTCATAGGCCCATTTTTTATTGGAGGGAATTTAAATGCAGCAAAATATTCGCAACTTTTGCAAAATCAAATTATTCCTGCAGTTTGCGCTTTTCCGATTTACTTCAACGACGTGTGGTTTCAACAAGATGATTGTCCTGCCCACAATGCAGGCACGGTGGTTACATTTTTGAATCAATTATTTCCCGATCGGTTTATTTGTACGCGAGGTACAATCAACTGGCCACCTCGATCACCAGATGTAGCACCTCTCGATTTTTGTTTCTGGGGCATGCTAAAATCGGAGGTATATCGGCATGAGTTCGAATTTGCCACCAATTTAGATGAACTGAGGGCAAAAATTATTCAGTTGTGTAACACCAGTTACCCTTGCGGCTACCAGAACAGAATTGTACAATAGATTCGGCTATTGTTCGGCCCACAATGGTGGTTTGTTCGAACATTCAATGAAATAATTCCGTACACAAAATATTTAATTTGGTTTGTCTTTTCTTGTAAATATTTTTTTCCCTCCATTCAAGAAATAATTGTTTTTCTGTCAGAAATAAGTTTTTGTTTTCATTGTCTTACAGAAATATCGTTTGTTTTTATTTATGTTTGAGAATTTTTTTCTGTATTCGCGGCCACCACGGCCCCAAATATATTTTGATCTACCTGTCGTTTGACAGATTAAATTGAATCAATGATTCAGTTCAATTTGTTCAAATTATCTGATGTGAAATTATCGTCAAAAATTATTCTTCATTGCAGCGCACACATTCTCTCGACTGCTGCTGGTATGATACTGACGTCCTGAGCTGACCGCCCTGACTCTCCTACGCCGATATGTATTCCTCGAGCGCGTCGAGGAGAAATTGTAATGCTCTCTCAACATATATCAAGCTAATCTTTACGCTCTCATGAAACCACCATATCCAAAATAAATACTTTTCGATACTGTATGAACCGACGTATAAGAGCTAGAAGTGGTTATACAAAATGTTGAGCTGAATCTGTTTTGAAAAGTGGGTTTCTTTATGTTAGTTATGTTACAGTTGAATTGCTTTGTTTTGAAGTTTGATTCAGATGTTTAATTAATTTTGCATAAATAATTTTTATATTTTCTTTTTTCAGTTGTAATAACTGCTTATAAACTAAACAATATATGTTGCCTTACATCGCTAGACTCATAAACTAAACTGACATTACGGCAACAACGAACAAGGCCACCTCATCAAAAAATAACATTTCTTAAAGTAAACTGTTGGTGACAAGTTCATTCGTTCTTGAAAATGAACCAGTGCACCTAAAGACATGATCCGAAAAATGAAATGTAGGAAAGAAATGGTTCTTAACAAAAATTGGTATTTTGAAAAAAAATTAGGGTTGTACCATCTTTTAATTAACCTGTATATTGACTAATAAGCCAGAATTAACAAAGACGTATAACAGTTGAAATTAGTCATTTCATCTACAGTTTGCGAAAAATTTGGAAAATTCTACTAAAAATAAAAAAAAATATGGGACCTCAATCGTTTACGACGGCGTATTGGCGCCATCCTACCAGTATTTTTTTTATTGAAATCTCAAAATTTTGACTTTTTTTCTCAAAATCTTGAGATTTTTTCTCAAAATGTTGACTTTTTTTATCCTTAAAATTCTGACTTTTTTTCTCAAAATTTTGAGATTATTTCTCAAAATTTTGACTTTTTTTCTCAAAATTTTGAGATTTTTTCTCAAAATTTCGATTTTTATTCTAAAATTTTGACTTTTTTCTCAAAATTTTTAGGATAATTTTCACAAAATTTGAACTTTTTTTATTCTCAAAATTGTGACTTTTTTTCTCAAAAATATTTGAGATATTTTCAAAAATTTTGAATTTTATTCTCAAAATTTTGAGATTTTTCTCAAAATTTTGACTTTCTCTCAAAATTTTGAGGAAAAATCTTACAATTTTGAGAAAAAAGTCAAAATTTTAGAATTCAATAAAAAAATATGCTGGTAGGATGGCGCCAATACGCCGTCGTAATCGTTATCAAAGATGAACTTGTTGCGTTTTTTTGCATGTGAGTCGCGTTTCAGCATTTCTAGTCCCATCCTTTTAACGATTTTCAGTCAGTCAATTTTGCGTGTGAATCTATACCTCGCCACCACCACGAAAAATCCCATTGAAAGTCCAACACCAAGTAATGGGCTGGAATTCCGGCCTGCTAGCGGTGAAGTGAAAAAATGACAGATGGCGGTAGAGGTCGAGTCAGAACGGCTACAAAGCCATAAACAGTTTCCAGTGGCTCTCCTGACTGAATAATCGCACGTGAAGGTTTCAGACCAAAGATTCCCCATTGGAGATCAGTCACTGTGGTAAATGAGATCTCACGCGTGGTCTGGTTCTTAGTGTCCGTCCGTCGCAGCGAAAATGCCGACCTGCTGAATAATATATCGAGGCTATCCCAGGAAGCTGTGAACACTGGACATGATAATCTCTTGAGACGGTTAGGGACTACGTTCTCCATGCGTCTTAGTCGGGATGGAAAGAAACTCATATTTCCTATATAACTCGCATTTGAAGAACCTACATACATCAAGTTGACTCCTACGGAAACTTGAAATGACACCAAATGGATATGAATGTTTATCCACCTTGCCAACAGGGGAGTGAGGGGATCACACTGAGGCGGTTTTAATAAAAACGCTTCTAGTTTTCTACGGATTCAAGAGAATTATATTGAATGTAAAATTTACAGATCAATCAATAAGAAAGGATATGTAAATGCCCCCAATTTCATTCTGAACTCCCAGCCAGAATGAATTGAGCCCAGCTCAAAAATATATACAGTGTCCGCCAAAAAGTATGTACCATATGGGAAAAAAGTTTATTATTGGAGTATCGGAAAAAATATTCTGGGGAAAAGTTTGTACATGTCCGATTATTCAAAAATCAATTTTGACACATATCACTTGATCGCTAGTATGGCGGCAAATTGAAAAAAATTGCTATGAAAAGGCGAAAAATGGGGTAAGATGGCGAGACATCAAAAAAAGTTATTCGAAAAAGTAACTTAGATTCAATTGTATGCACTAAACGAAATGCATTTTTTTCGAATATTCTCTCAACTATTTAAAAATATAAAATTTTTTTCTTATGAAAAGCTTGACTATACTGAAATATTTGCATTTCAGTGATAATGACAAAACTTTCTTATCGTTTCCCCACCACAGGGCACTATATTTAAAAAATAGGATTTTGTCAGAACCCTTGCTGTTACATCGGGTCGTATCTAACAGTTATATTAGAATTCCACGACCATTGTGATGACATGATACTCCAAAAGCATCGTGTTTTCTAGATTATAATCAAGTTTCGTGATAATCGTGGATGAGCGTTTCACTTCGCACATAAACATGTAAATTATAAGTCTCAATTTGACTCACTATTTCATTCTGAATATTTTCACAATTTTTTTGGCAAATATGAACACCGGAAACAAACCATACTGGAATGACTCACTATTTCATTCTGAATATTTTCACAATTTTTTTGGCAAATATGAACATCGAAAACAAACCATACTGGAATGAAATCAGGTTCATTCAGTGTTCTGCATCGGTGTCTGTGAACATATTCCTCAATTGTGTCACAAAATTCACTTTCCAAAATACTATTTCGTGTGCTTTTCAAACAAATACCCACCTACCTAGTTATTTATCACATCAGGATTCTATAATAGAAGAGCGTAGTAAAATTCCTTCTTTTCCACATAATCAAAATGTAGTACACCAAACATTCTTTCCTGAGTATGAAATGCACCATTTTGATCTCTTGAAAATAGTCTGTGTTTAAGTATTGCATCAAAATTTCACTCATATTCCACAAGATAGCCATGGATTTCATTTGACAGAAAATACGTAAACTTATTGCAACAAAAGTCTAAGTAGGAACTCCATTTTTATAAATAGTGACGTTGATAATAGCAAGTTTTTGGTTGATTATGTCGAAGTTAAGTCAGCAAGAAAAGATCAGATTGTTTTGATTGTGGGAGAAAATTACCAAAGCTATAGAAAAGCCGCAGCGATTTTCAACGAGAGGCATACCAATAAAATTATTTCACATGTAACTGTTGGAAGAATTGTTTCCAAAATCAAAAATACTGGGTCCGTGGAAAACTTATTCACAAACCAACATAGGCACTGGGATACTGCTGAGGAAACAGAGTTTGAAGTTATACAGAGTGTATTAGTTGAAACTCCAAGAACATCGATTAGTAAATTGTCTGGGAATTTAGGTTTATCTTCAACTTCTATCCGAAGATTGCTAAAAAAAAATCAAGCCCTATAAACCCAAATATATTCACACGCTTAAGGAGAGAGACTACGATCCACGCTTGTATTTTTCCTTTTGGCTGCAGGTACAAATTGAAGAAAATATATCATTTACGAAATTTATTTTATTTAGAGATAAGTCAACTTTCACTTCAAATGGTGTTGTTTCATCTCAAAATTTAGATGATGGTCGGATGAGAATCCACATTTTGCAGTAGAAGCCCGTGATCAATATTCATTTAAAGTGAATGTTTGGTGCAGGATTTTCAATGATAGAATAATTGGACCATTTTTCTTTCGTCAGAATTTGAATGCTGAAACGTACTTTGATTTTTTGAGGTACGATTTCTACAATGAATTGGACAATTTCACGTTAGAAGAAAGGCGAAACATTTATTTCCAACTGGATGGGGCTCCCATCCATAGTAATTTGGCAATAAGGAATTGGCTGGACACCACTTTTCCTGGAAAGTGGATAGGTAGGTTTTCAGAAATTCCTTGGCCGCCACGTTCACCTGACCTGACCTCATGTTACTTTTTTTTGTTGGGCCATTTGAAAAATGTTAACAGTATTTTGACCTTTTCGAAATATTGAGCACTTGAAGAAACTATCCGTCAGCAGCAGAAATTTCTCAAAATTTTTTGTTGAACGTTCGAAAAGATATATACCATAAAATGATTTCATGTATAGAAAGAGAAGGAAGGCATATTGAGATATGAATTGTTATTATATAGAAATAGTTGAAAATTTGTTGTTTTGTTTATAGAATATTTGAAATACTTGATCGAATAAAAAAACCTGTTCTGCAGAATGTCTTTTCAGGACAGATCTCATCATTTTGAATTGAGTTATACATTCATATCTATCACCAATAATTAGCCATCGATCGATGCTGAAAAAACTATGAAAATATTCAGAATTTCTATTTTAGATTAACAGTGCGATAAATTAAATAGTTTTCCAGTTTATGTACGAAGTGGAATGTTCATGCACGATTATCATCGAAACTTGATTATAATCTAGAAAAAACGATGTTCTTGAAGTGTCATGTTATCACAATGGTTGTGGACTTCTGATATAACTGTTAGATACGAACCGATGTAACAGAAAGGGTTCTGACAAAATCCTATTTTTTAAATGTAGGGCCCTCTGGTAAGGAGAAAATGAGAAAGTACTGTCATTTTCATTGAAATGCAAATGTTTCAGTATAGTCAAGCCATTCATAAGAAAAAAATTGATAATTTTAATAGATGGGAAAATATTCAAAAAATAGCTATTCCAATTTTTTCGAATTATTCCTTGAAAGTCGTACATGTGCATAAATTAATTCTAAGTAACTTTTTCAAATAACTTTTTTTATATTTTGCCATCCTACCCCACTTTTCGCCTTTTCATAGCAATTTTTTTCAATTTGCCGCCATACTAGCGATCACGTGACATGTGTCAAAATCGATTTCCAGGTAATCGGACATGCTCAAACTTTTCCCCGGAATATTTTTACAATACTCCAATAATAAACTTTTTTTCCCATATGGTACATATTTTTTGGCGGACACTGTAGATTCTTATTCGAATGCAGTAAAAACCAATACAAGAATGAATCTCTAGATGCACAGTGTGTCCCTGAAAATGGTGCTATTTTTTCATGTTCAATAAATATCTCGGTAAACAACTTTAATTTTTATGTGCATGAAATCTGGAGAAATTTAGGGCAGTTGGCAATACCACCAGGGCAATTGTTCGCAGTAGACGAAACACGATGATATTACGTTTGATGTTTGCCAATACCCATGAACTTTAGAAATTATTTTTATAATACTCTAAACGAATTCAGACGAATTTGATTGTTAGCTCTGTTATTTAGTTCATTAGTTTCTTTACATGTGTTAGATTTTCTTTACAAAGTGTGTGAAGCGTGTTATTGGAAGAAATGATTGCTCCCAGAGTATGGAGCACTGTGGAAGAGCCACACATACACATTATACAGCGCTTTTCACGATTAGCGTTAATTAGACGTTTCTGGCAAACCAGACAACGGATCAACCTGAAAATTTCACAGTATGCATAAATTAATATGATCTACACGCCTAGACTATGCGGGAAAAATAATAATCATTCTAGCTTCAATCTGGTAAAAACTTATCTCCATAATAAGCTTAGATATTAAGTTGAATATTTATTGGATACTTCAGAGGAAGTATACCTACAGTCATAGAATAATTATCACGAAAAGCTTTTCTGGGTGTTATTTTCTCGAGCACTTGGATGTTTTCTACAAGGAAAATTAGTTTTCAATGGCAAAGCCATATTCACTTTCAAAAAGTGAGAGTAAGTTGTTCTGAAGAGGAATTATTGAATTCAAGGAACGAATATACAATTTGTTCAAGTATTATATATATGCATATTTTATTCTATATAGTGGATAGAAAACTTCATAGCTAATTTTCTTACCAAAGCCCAATCTCCTCAAAATTAAGAGCGTCACTTCCATTTGTAGAGTGACTTACGACTTCTAGCCGGCGCAATTCTAGAAATCGAAAATTTCTTAAATATTTTTTTTTAACTTTCAAATGGAGGCTGATCGTCACGGTAGAGACACTCAATACCTCAATGCATACAAATTGTAACTTTTTCTAAGGTACATATCAATTTCGAATTGACTGATTTGAGACTGTTGAAAAACTAAATCGAAAAGAAATATTACGTAGTATAAAATAGATGTTGAATTTAAAAAATAAGGAAACCACGTCATTTTCTGTTTGAAACAGTTTATCTCGAAAATGGTTCAAAATCGAAATAGGATTATCTGAACAAAGTCAATATAAAATTGGATGTAAAGCATAAAATTGTGGAAATATACAGGGTGTTCCATTTGAAAAAAATTAATTCCACTCATTTTTTCATGTGATCAAAGTATCTGCATTTTTTAAAGACCCTGTATGAGGCAAATAAAAATATGACTCGAAGTGAGGATCCTCATGGTATCACTCCACTCCATTTCGAATTTGATCGTCTTAGTATCAGAGAGTTCAAGATTATCAGCGTTTATGCATGTTTGGTAAAAAAATTGAAATTAATTTATATCTTCCAAACGGTAATAGATAGGTATAGGAAAATAGTATATGAAGTTGTTGACAAAGTGATGAGAAATTACAATATGATATTATAAACAGGGTGTTTTGTTTGAAAAATCAAAGTAGCCGCCACTTTATAGTAGAAGCGGCAACGCCGCATCGTCTAAAATATTTTGGGCGTGTAGATCATATTAATTTATGTATACTGTGGAATTTTCAGGTTGATCCGTTGTCTGGTTTGCCAGAAACGTCTAATTAGCGCTCATCGTAAGAAGCCTATGGTAGAAGTCCATTGTATCTCGAAGTGGAGTGGTATTATTTTACAAAGTAGAAAAACTCGAAGTCGTCTCCACAATTTAATATTAACAATCGATTAGTTAGAAGATGGTGGAAGGTTAAAAACCATCGATTAGGTATACATGTTTCAAACCTCTATAGGTTCATCATCAGCGGAGAATAAAATTTCTACAATGAAAGAAGAGCAAAGAATTAAATCCATAGGTAGTGTGATACAATAAGTGCTACTTACATGGATATGAAAAAATCATGTTATAGGTTAAAGAGTAACATAATTTTAAGTCAAGAGATCATATTGGGACAAAATTAAAACTTGAAATATTTGCCTTTAAGGGTTGTGTCCCCTTTTTTAAATTTAGGGGGGCTAAATACCACACAAAGAGCTGTCAATCACCAGTCATTGCTACCATTGTTTTCACGGTCCTCATGTCGTCTTGGTATTTTGCATCGGCTAATGTATTTGTTGAGAAACATATTCATGAAAACAGACTGAAATTATCGAAAAAAAAACAGTGTCATCATTTATTTCCAACAGAAAACTATCATTAAGTTTTTCTCTGAATTCAGTAAAACGGAAAATATTGAGGAAAAAATATGAGTTCAAATTTGACCGTAATTCCAAAAATATTCATTTTTTGAGAAGAAAAAAAAGGTCTGTCGAACCATCCAGACATTTCTCATGTCACTGAATCTAAAAATCAATTGAAAATTTATAATTTGAAAATTTTGAATATCTCGAAAATGAGAGAAAATTGTTATAACAGCAAAAACATTCATCCCACGTTTTCCAGGTAGAGAAGTGAAAGTTTGACCAAACTCTAGGAACAAAATGGTAAACTATGAAGCATGAAAGTCCAATCGGAGTTCACTGAACAAATGTTTTCGTGCAATCACTGGATAATGAAAGAAAAATAAAATCTTAAATCGGATGCTGTTTTTGGATTTCCCAAATATCGCTGCATATATCAGGAATGTCAGGTGTTTAATTTTTTTCTTTCGTTTGCAGTGTTCAAATATTCTGGTATTCTCATAAAAATCACAAACTTATTTTTAGTTCTAGAGAAACTCATAATTTCGCGAAAAAATATTGTACATATTCCAACTTTTGCCGTATTTCTGGTAATATCTACTGTATACTTATCATCTGATTATTATTTGGTGAGTATATTTCAATAAATTAATATCATAAAGGAATAATTATATAATGTACCTAATATATTATATTTTGCATAAATAAACGTGTACCTGTCCATAAAGTTACAAAATAGGGCAACGTAGAAGTTTCATTTTTCATGTATTTGATGTGTCAAGAAATGCATTATGTTGGGTTGAACTTATTCTAATTGGAAGAAAAAAATTCAAATATTTTTCAGAACAAAACATGAATCTTAGGAATTAGTTTACTCACCCACTACATTAATATTAATCATAAGAATTGGATAACATGCTTGCCAGTGCACAATCCCAGTATTCCACCAGAAAAAATCATCACATTGGTAGAGAAACAATGTTATTTCGATTAATAAAAAAGAAATATTACTTACAATTTGTTCAATTCAAAACAATTATCAATTCAACAAAAAATTTCATTCTTTCAATGGAGGACTAATAATTGGTATTCCCTTGGGTACTTCATCACCCATAATATTTAATGACAAAAAAAAACACAACCCCCTGAATGAAAAGATAATCAGAAAAGTTTTTCAACTTCACCCTCCAATTGCATTCACAAAGAAAACGGAAATAGAACATTCCATACACTTTTCAGCCTGAATATAACAAAAAGCAATGACAAATATGAATTTTCAATTTTTCATTATTCTTCATTTACAGTTATCACATTACACAGTACCTCAACACATCCATACTAAGATAAAATAGCCGCAGATAACTGTGTGATCCATATAATTAGTCAATATTTCAATGGTAAATTGAATATAATTAAACAAATTGCAATTATCAATGGTTATATTTCGAACATAATTGATAACATCCTTTTGAAAAACTTTCTGGAAAGAGCTACTAAAAAATATAAAAGGAAACATAATTTTAAATTTATTTCTGAATTCGGACAGCCCATGGAAAGAACTCCCACGTTAAAAAATATTCATAATGTATACAAAACAGATGATAATTTAGGAAAATCATTTGAAAACAAATCTGAGAAATCTGGAGTATATGAATAAACTTGTAATTCATGTGCAAGTTTTCACATAGGCAAAACAAGCAGAACATTCAAATAGCGAATGTCAGATTATAAAAACTGTCAATAGTGAAACAAATTGAATATTTGTTATATTTCAGCTACTGGAATATCCTTAATTAGTTTTTATTTTATCTGCTCGGCTTATTCAACATGAAACATCATGATGGTTGAGTTGATATTATCTCCATCTGAAGAAGCTATTGTATAGCGAAACAGTGGCTTTGTGAAGCCCATGTAGTGAAAATAATTCAATAAGTATCTTTTGTTTAATTTTTAAATGGTATGATGACATCTGAATATTATCTGATTTTATAGTTACATACTGTGAAGTGACACGCAAAACCCATTATACAAGGATTTACTCACTCTTGACCACTCAAAGAATCAAGAAGAATCTTGTTGGTATGCCTAGAATATGTTTCTCAGATGCATACACGATCTTTCCTGTTCACTTCCTTGTCTGTCGGTCAAAATTAATGGCAATTCATTTCCTTTTATATTAAACAAATCGTCAATGGCTGAACCATTTAACACCCGCAAAACCACGAACATCTTTCAACCTGAGTTAGTATCGTTACCGCAAAGAACATCTGTTCTTTGAAATCGATCCCTAATGCCAACTATTAGCATTAGTTTCTCTCCTTTTGTAAACGTCTCTCAGAGTGGTAGACATTATAATAGCCGCCTTGTCACTTATAGCCGCCGAAGAAATACTGCTGAATCCATAGAAATTCACCTCCGTTGACAACTTAATTTACGGTTTGTATTATATACTAGGTGACTGGATTTAAACGTTCCGACTGTGTCAATTTCGTGGCAAAGTTGGGTTCATACCACGTACTTCATTCCATTATATGGTAATGGATTGAAAGATATCCGATTCAAAAGATACCGATCCTGTCTTCATTCACAGGACTTTATTCGAATGTGTGAAATGTGTTTGGACTCACTTTGAATTGTTGATTTCGAGAGGATTTCGATATGTTCAAGAGATCCCATGAATTTTACATCCTTATTCCAACTGACCCTAGAGAAGTAAAAAAAACGTGTGCGATCGGGAGACCGCCGTCAGGAACGAAGTTGCTGAGGCTTGAGGTAGATGTTGACTGGTAGAAATCGTCACGTAATACCAAGCAATACTATACCATTTTTTCTGCATTATTTTCTAACTTTGAAAATGTTTGGATTTTTCTTCATTTTCTTCAAAGTTGTTCGGAAAGTGTGAACAAAATTTTTATTCTGGACACAGGTTTTTTATCGTCTTTTTCTCGCCCCGTTTCCATTTCCCACATTTTAATTTCGTTTTCCGTTTCACTTAGTGTTTTTAAACTTTTTTCAGTTTTTTCATACTCTGCGCTAACCTCGGCTCGGGCGGTGTTTTCGGCATCGGACCGAGTGCCTGGCTCTCCAGTATCTTTATTAAATTTAATATTACTCTTCTTTACACTTCCACTATGTTTAGAAATGTAATCAGTGAGTTCTTTTACTTTTTCGGCTTCACTTGGGGGAAAATTATACCCTATATCGCATCTTTTTTCGCTGTTTTCCGATGAGTTATGCCAAGACACTGTTTTTATCAGTATCGGTAGTTTGATTTGGTGACATAATGTCATTTCCACGGTTTTTGTCACTGGGTGATACGTTGTGGCTTTCTGATTTCAATTTATCCACGCTTTCATTGTGATCTGCACCTCCATCGCTGGATTCTTCCATTGGGGGTCATTTATTGAACTTTTCCGGCAATTCAGCTGTGGTTGTTTGTGTCCTTTCACTTTCTATAACCGAAATGGTTTTCACTTTCGTGGGTTTTGAAATCCTAACCTCACTTTTTCACTCTGGCGAACCAATACGGTCGAAATTCCGCACTCGGCAGTTATTAAGGGCCAAAATGGCCTGGAGTTTTCCAATGGCCAGATATCATGTTAGAAACCTGTCCACAAGTTGATAAAACTACCTCAACGAAATACCTTGGCATTGTTATAGATCAGCACATGCGATGGGATGATCAAGCAAAGTACGTTATAAAACGAATTAGAAGTCTTTACCACAGATTCTATATTCTAAGAGATATACTTTATAAAAACAATCTAATATTATTATATAACTCACTAGTAGAATCTGTGGTAAGATATTGTATCATTATCTGGGGCGGTCTCTATAATAATGTTCTAAAAAATATTCAGCTTGCTCAAAACTCTATTCTAAAAATTATTCTAAAGAAAAACAGACGTTACTCAACGCAGTCTCTCTATCAGGAATCCAATATTTTTATGATCACAAACGTTTACGCTTACCAGTGCTTGATCTGGGTATTCAAAGAAAAAATTAATTTTTCTATAAATCATTCACGATCCACCAGATTCACTGAAAATCTGTCACTTAGGGTGCCCTTGATGAGAAAAAATCACTCCCAAAGAAATATACTTTTTTATGGACCCAGGTGATACAATATGCTTCCATTACAAGTTAAGAAATTAAATACATTGAATTCCTACAAACGTGTTATCAAGGATATTATCGGACGAAATCAGAATATGTATAATACAATTTTCGAATAGTCCTTACAGTAAATGAACGTCTAATCTATAATCACCCACCTGTTTAGGAAAAATTTGAGAGATTCTATCATCTGAAAAATGGTACTAGAAAGATGATTATAATTTGTAAACAAGTAGATATGAAAATCAGAGGATATCAAACCGCAATACAAGCTCTTGAAGCTTAGGCGATGTGGATGTTATCTGGTTTTCTGTACCTCATTTTATCATATTTTATAAGTTGCATATGTACACAAAATGGAATGATATGAATAAATTGAAATTGAAATTGAAACACCATTTTTACTCTTTTCAGGCATTAAGACCACTTTCAGCACACTGTTTTATTGCTTTTAAGTTAACGAAGAGGTTTATAATTCACTTTTACAACACTTTGGTGTTCATACGACACTTTGAACCACTGAATTTCACGAAATTGGCGGAGCACTTTGCCTTACTTGAAAAAACTAAGCCTTTCTAACATGCTGGAAAAGGTATATTTGAATTCAAATATCAAATCACTGTATGTAGTGAGTTCAAAATCCCTTATTCCATCAATTTTGCATTTCCTTATTCCCTATATAGCAATTGAATGCGTTGACATTTAATTCCGACAGGACCAAGTGCAATTGTCACACATACTCGTATATGATAGAAAGAGACACACAGAGAAAGAGAGAGAGAAAGTCGCAAGCCGCGTAATGGAACTTAGTTCCAAAAGCCTCAAAATAAAAGTGAAAAAATTCGTATTAGAGAATGGCATTTTCATTATACATCATTTGATTGATTCTTTGATGCAGGTAAGACGTATGAAATGAATGCCAAACCATTGTGTTTCCATTGGTTTCCCCCTTATTATTTCAACAAACTTTTGTTATTGATATATACTCGCCTTATTATTATTATAATTATGCCCACAAAAAAAATCTCAACGCATCTGAACACAAATCTGCAATCTAAATAATATGTTATTGTTAGGAAATTAATAAATAAACATAAAAAAAAATACGAAATGTAGAGTTTGCCTTTTTACACGCTTTATATTAGCTTTACTTGTATGTTTGTTTGTAACCGACTCCTTTGGGCGCGATTTTGACCCACTTCCAGACGTCCGAATGATTTGAAATTTGGCAGGTGTACATAATTCCGGTGACAATGCATTAAGGAATCATTGTGTGAAAAAAAAACGAAATGGCGGCTCCAATATGGCGTACGAGTTTTGTTATTATGGTGCGATTCGCTCCAAAATTATTATCCTGGGGTTTTTGTGGTTGGAGATTATGATTCTTCCATAAAAATTGGAAAATTCAAGATGGCGGCTTCAAAATGGTGGCCGAGTTCTGTGATTATGCTCCGATTCTATTCAAAATTGGTATGTGGGGGTTTTGGAGTCGAATATTATGATTCTTTAGTGAAAATTGAAAAATTCATGAGGGCTTTGAAATGGTGGCCGAGTCTTTTGATTATGGTCTGATTCTATTCAAAATTGGTATGTGGGGGTTTTTGGAGTCGGAGATTATGATTACCTAATTTGATAAGATTATTCAATTTTTTCATTTGCAAAAAATTAATAAAAATACTAGTTTAAAAAAAACTAAAAAAACAAGCTTTTATAAATAAACCACACTAAAAAGTAGGAAATAAATAATAGTTTAAAAAAACTAAAAAACACGCTTTTATAGAAAACCAGACTAAAAAAATAGAAAATAAGAAAAAAATATTTTATTTTAAAAAAAAGCGTGGGTGCATGGTATCAATAATTATATAGTACATTACACACCGAGACGATACCATGCACCCCACGCTTTTTTTTATAAAATAATCTTATTTTCTATTTTTTTAGTCTGGTTTTCTATAAAAACGTGTTTTTTAGTTTTCTTAAACTATTATTTATTTGTAGATGAAGGGGTGAAAAAATACATTCTGAAAATTTGGCAACCTGACATGAAAACCATTGAATGAAAATGTTTGAGTAAATGATTCCAAACACCGGGAATAAAACACTCCAATTTTTCGGGATTCCATAAAAATCGAAATGATGAATCCAATCAATAGAGATTTACCTAACAAAAACTTCAAAACAGCGAAATTCTGGATTCAGGACTTCGAAAATATGAAGTAACCACTATACCATGGCGTAAAAATAAAAAACAATTCAAAAACCATCCGAATTTTCGTATTTTGAGCTACAACTCCAGAAGTATTGAAGATATGTAGAAAAATCAGGTATTGAAGTTGTAGCTCGACATTTTTGCTCGTCATTGAATGGAATCCGGCAATAATCACAAAAATTGTCGCCATCTTGAATTCGTGGATTCTGTCAAAAAATCAAGATCTCCGAGCCCCCCAAAAACCCCCATACACCAATATTTATTGGAATCAGACTATAACCACAAAACTCATCGGCATCTTAAATTTATGAATTTTGACAAAAACTTCGTGATTTGAACTAAACATATATACCTTACATACAAATGTGTAGTTGGATAGAAGCTCATAATAAATAATTAATGAAAACCTATTGAAATGCGCTGGAAAGTAAAAATTATTGCTTTGGATGTTGCGTAGGTTATTCAGTGAGTTATAGATTCAAGAGCTTGTCGCGAAAGTTTTCTGTTCGAATACAAAAGCAACAAGATTTTGAATCTATAATTCACGGAATAACCTACGTTACACATCCAAAGGAATTATTTTTTACTTTTTAGCGCATATGTATAAAAAAGCTAGTATATAAAAAGTTTTTTATAATTCTTTTCAATTTGTGCTTTTCCAGTAAGTACGCCTAAATCTGTGCATGTTGAAGCATCGTAATTTTGAGGCCTTTTTTCTGTTGGTTCTGAGCTATCTATTCTTCAATTAAGAGACCATCTAAAGACCAACTCGTACGCTATCCTGGAGCTGCCATCTTAAATTTATGAATTTTGACAAAAAATCCATAATTTTTGTCAAAATTCTCCGACCCCAAAAATCCCCACAATACCAATTCTGAATAGAAACGACCCATAATTACAAAACTCGTCCACCATCTTAGACCCGCCATTTTGAATTTATGAATTTTGATAATAAATTCGTGATATCCCACCCCAAAAACCCCCACATACCAGTTTTGAATAGAATGGAACCATAATTACTAAGCTCTTCCGCCTTCTTGAATTCATGAATTTTGACAAAAACTTCGAAATTTCCGACCCCGAAACCCTCCACATACCAATGTTGAAGAGAATCAGACCATAATCACAGAGATCGTCGGACATCTTGGAGCCGCCATTTTCATTTTATGAATGAAAATTCATAACCTTCAACCTCGAAAACCCCCACATACCAATTTTAAATCGAATCGTATCATGAACACAAATCTCGACTGCCATCTTAGGGCCGTCATTCTGTTTTTTTCCTAACAAAAATTGCAAAATGCATTTTTACGAGGACTATGAACAACTGCCAAATTTCACGTTATTCGGACAACTAGAAGTGGGTCAAATTTAACTTGTAATATTTACACACATCCGGACAGGTGAAAGTAACTTAAAGCTTGTGATGTAATAATAAATGATAGTTTGAAAACTAAAGAACACGCTTTAATAGAAAACTAAACTATAAAGTAGAAAACAATTTTAAATGAGTTTGAAATAAGAATACAGTGAATAACAATTCCACAAAATCATATAATAATCTCTCTGGATATAGTTTCTTTAAATACAAATATAGAAACAAAATTAGCGATAGATATCATAAGAGAAAAATGGCATGAAATACAAAGTCACACAACACTAACCTCAGGAGAGTTTTTGAAAGGAATTGAACTATGTTCAACCTCAACATACTTTCAATATGAAAATAAATACAACTCACAAATATTCGGAATTGGAATAGGATCTCCAATTGCTGCAACAGTAGCAAATCTGGTTATGGAGTATTTGAAGAAAAAAAAAAAAACCTGTATTCCTACTGACAAAGTTGATGAAATTATAGGAAAATTCAATAAATATCATCTTAGATTGAAATTTACAATAGAAAAAAAAATCAAATAAACTTTTTCGACACAACAATAATACACGACAATACTGGAAAAAATTTCACAAACTGGTTTATTGAACCAAATGCATCAAATCGTTACACAAACTATTTGTCAAACGCACCCCTAAGTTACAAAAAAATTTTTTTCAAAATTTGACTGACAGATCTATAAAGCTTGCTCACCCAAAATTCAGGAAAAATAATATAGAAATAATCAAGAATATATTGAAAGAAAATAATTACCCCAGCCACTTTGCAGAAAGAACAATAAAAAAACGAATACATGCGATCCACGATGAAAATGATGATGAAGTAAAGAAAACAACAACATACATACCTTCACCATACATAGACAAACTATCGAATAAGATCATTAAAACAATGGAAAGACACAACTTAACTATTTCACAGCGACTGACAAATACGAACAAAACAAACCATTTATTCAAAATTAAAACCAGAAATACCAAAAAAACAAACAAACTCCTACAGTATATAGAATACCGTGTAAAGACTGTCAAAGTACCTATATAGGTCAAACAAAATAATATTTGCAGAAACGAGTACAAGCCCACAAATACTCAAAAACCAACATAACAGCCTTATTCAAACACGAAAAAGAAAATGATACATATTGAATTTATTTCATCGTAAAGAAGCGTGGAGTGCTTGATGTCAATTGTTGTTAATATTTCATGGACAGATATTGGTTAAAGTAGAATCATTATGAAAATATCTTAAAAAGCACCCCACGCTTTTTTACGATGAAATAAACTTGTTGTTGATCACTCTATTCTTATTTCAAACTCATTTAAAATTATTTTCTACTTTTTAGTTTAGTTTTCTATTGAAGCGTGTTCTCAGTTTCCCAACTATCATTTATTTTCAACTTTTTTGTTTTGTTTTCTATTAAAGCGTGTTTTGTAGTTTTTCAAACTATTATTATTATTCAATTTTTTTAACTATTATTCTCCAATTTTGAATAGAATCGGACATAATCACAAACTCGTCCGCCATTTCAGAGCCGCCATCTTGAATCCTTCAATTTTGACAAAATAATCATAATCTCCGACCCCGAAAACCCCCACATACCAATTTTGAATAGAATCGACATAATCACAAACTCGTCCGCCATTTTGGAGCCGCCATCTAGAATTTTCCAATTTTCACAAAAGAATCATAATATTGGACCCCAAAAACGCCCACATACCAATTTTGAATGGAATCGGAACATAATCACAAACCTCGTTTATCATTTTGGATCCGCCATCTTAACTCTTTAGTTTTGACAAAAGACTCATATCTCTGACCACGAGAACCCTCAGATACCAATTTTGAAGCGAATCGGACCATAATCACAAAACTCGTACGCCATATTGGAGCCGCCATTTTGTTTTTTTCTCAAACAAAAATTTCTTATTGCATTGTGACCGGAATTATGTACACCTGCCAAATTTCAAATCATTCGTACGTCTGGAAGTGGGTCAAAATCGCGCCTAAAGGAGTCGGTAACATACGGTTACAAACATACAAGTGAAGCTAATATAAAGCGTGTAAAAAAAGACAAAATAATGAAGGTAGCAAATTTATTATAGCTTTGAAAAAAATATTTTTTTTTTATTCTTTGATGAATATATCAACATGTGGTATACCTGATCACTATTATGTTAGTGTTCTCCCTTGTTTGACTATTCCTGTATACGTTCAGGGTGTTACGAAATAAGTGCGAAAGTTTTCAGAGGGTGATTCCTTGTCGAAAATTAAAGGGGGTCTTTCATGTAAACAAAAGCTCTCAGGCCTTTCCTTGAAAAGTTACACGCTTCCAAAAATAAGAAAAAAATTTTTTTTTTCTTGAAATTGCTAAAGAGTTGAAGGAATATAATTCTCTGGGCATGTTCTACCAATAAAAAGGCTACCTATGAATATTTTTTTAATTTTGTTGTGATCTTTTAAAGGGGTGGAATATGCAACCCCTATTCCATTTTTCACCAGAACTTTCCAACGAAACAAAATTTTTCATTGAAAAAATATGGATTGGAAAAACCGAATCATTGCAAAACTTTTTTAACTCCAATGTTGTGTCCGTAAAAGCAATAGTTTCCTGACAAAAAAATAAAATACAACTTTGTGCATGAACAGATCTTCTGTAAATGGAATCGAAAAAATCTAGTAGGTGGCCATCACGTTTTGTTTGCACAACTTGTGACTTCAATTGTAGTATTTTGAAATTATTCCGATTGTTTCAACTTTTAATGTAGGCACGTACCAGTACCATGTTTTGTTTCAATATAATATCAATTAAAAATACAAAAAAACAGAATGATGTGTATTACAACAAAGAAAAAGGTAACAAGATCAAACGGAACGGAGCTATAAAAACTGCTCGAAATGACCACTTCCAACCATTAGACAGTCATCAAGTCCTCGTTCCATAGACTGGACACAAGTTAAAAAGGTTTGCAATGAATCGTTCTTTTCAACAAATATTTGTTAATTGAGAAATTTTGTTTTGTTAAAAAGTTCTGGTAGAAATGGAATAGGAGTTGCATGTTTCACCCCTTCAAAATATCACAACAAAATTAAAAAAATATTCATAGGCAGCTTCTTTATTGGTGGAACATGCCCACAAAATGCAATTTTTTCAACTCTTCAGCAATTTCAAGATTTTTTTTCTCATTTTTGGAAGCGTGTAACTTTTTAAAAAGAGGCCTAAGAGCTTTTGTTTACATTAATGACCCCCTTTAATTTTCACCCTATAAAAACTTTCGCACTTATTTGGTAACACCCTGTATGTTCAAGTATCATTACAGACGGTTTCGTTCAATTTCCGGATTTTCATCTTCCAAGATAAAATATTTCAATGCCTTTTCATGATCATTACAGTACATTTCTTCAAAAGATTTCCGAAACTCACGCCATTGAATCCATGAAGTTTCCAACGTTTAGGCCCGAAGACAGATAAACGGCATTTTACTAAACTCCGTTCTCACTAAACTCAGATTTTAATCTTGATAAACCTCGATCCAGTTTCACCGACACAAACAGACGAAAGCTAAACCGAGTTTATTGAAACTTAGTTTAAGGACAGTCATAAAAACTTTTTAACAAAAAATTAAACCGACGAAATACGGAACTGAAAAGTAAAAAATAAAATAAACCTTCTTAGTCTCAGTAACTAAGCTCCTAAACTAATGTAAGTAACTAATTTCGAGTCGGCACCAAACAAACAAGCAAATGAATTAGGTAAGGCGTAAAATGATGGCATCGAGTAGCACGGTGACATTCTGATAATTTTTTTGAAGTAATTCAATGATGTTCGTTGATTGTTTGTTTGGCGCCGACTCAAAATTAGTTACTCACATTAGTTTAGGAGCTTAATTACTGAGACTAAGAAGGTTTATTTTATTTTTCACTTTTCAGTTCAGTATTTCGTCGGTTTAATTTTTTGTTGAAAAATTTTAATTTTTCAATTCTTTATGGCTGAAATATACTTATTACTACCTACTTGTTTTTTGATTACTTCCAAAATACTTACCTACCCACCTTACTTCAACTATTACCAGTTAAATAATATGATTATCTACTTTTACTATTTGTTGTAATATAAATTATTTTTGTTGTTCTGGTTAGTTCAGTTCATCACTTTGTATATCATTCCATCCTCCCATAGAATATAATGGTTTTGAAGGATGTGGAACAGGAATAATGTCAGTAGCGATCTGTCATTGTCAACTACGTATGTGTGTGCCAATGTTCATAAGTGAAAAATCAATTATCCCCTATTTTTCTACCCGTAAGGGTATATAATTCCATTTGAAATTCAAATATAAGGTATACCCTATTCATTAAAAAAAGAATCATCCAAATCCAAGAACCCAGTACAAAGTTATGCCTGATAGAATCGGTTACGGACCAGAATTCAGAGGGTGAGTGATCAATATCCTTCATTTTGCTACCCTTAGGGGTGGATTTCGTCTTTTAAATTCAAATGGGACCACCTTCGAAGTACACCCTATCCACTGAAAGAAGAATTATCGGAAAAGTTATGCGTGATAATACATAAAAAAAAAATGATGGAAAAAAAATATACGGGTCGACTAGAGAACCTCCTCCTTTTTGGTTTCGTCGTTAAAAAGCTGGCAACATAGTGAAATATGTACGTTTCTGTCATTTTTGCATAGATTTCGTTGTTTTGTAGAGGAGCCAAAGCCAAGTGACAATATAACCTAAATATTGAAAACCGATAACTTTCGTGTTTGGCTCATGTTTTGTGATATTTTTGTGGGTGTTCGGTGTTCAAAGTTCAGTTTTTGAAGAAACTTGATAAAAGTGACAATATTTCTACAATGAATTTCAAGTTGGAATGTGAAAATATAATTCATCAAATAAATTCCTTCTTTGGACTTCATTCGGCTTCCAGCTTATTGAATAAATTCCAACTACTGAATTCTTTTTGAAAAAGGTAAAAATGTTCAACTCTCCAACATAAACAAATCGGAAAAGTGAGGTTGTTTCACCTCCAATGTCAACCATCTGTCAAACGTGCACGAAACCAATGAACTAAACGTCGTTTAACTTCGTAACTGGCCTAACAGCCCGTTTCAAGTGGAAACGCCGTTTAGAACTAAACGCGGTTTATAGTTACTGGTGAAATCCAATATGACGTGTAGAAAGCTCGTTTATAGAGGTTGGTGAAATCGGTCCTAAGTCGAGTGAGGAGATGTACCCAAAGATCCAATTTCACATGAAATATCGAAAAAATCAACACATTCGATAAACTGCCAATAATATTTATTCATAAAACTATCGGATGGAGGAAATATTTCCAACAAACTTCATGAAATTAACAAAGATTCGAACCGAATGAATCGCCTCCGGCTCTGTGAATATCATGGAAAAAAAACTAGTTGACTATGAACGTTCAGATAAGCATGAGAAAAATGCTTTTCGTGGACGAGATGCCACTGGTTGATTTCGACGATGCTTAATGAGATGGTAGATATGTTCTGATCAGATGGTCCATCGAGATAGCTTTGATGGACCGACCGTACTCCACCGACACCCAAATTTAATTACATCGATTAATTCACGTCATTTTTGCTGTCAATGGAGATTGGACTTGATGAGTGTCGTAAACATTGGAGAGCGGAATTGGTATTGGCTATCGGAATATCTGGGAAAGCATATTTCTGTTTGGTTTGGATCGGCTGTTCTGCGAGATGTATGGCGGTGGATTAGTCAAGTTCGATGGGTTGTTATTTTTGTGGATGATGATGAAGTATAACGGATTCGATATGTCGAAAGGGGAATCCCCATATCGGGTGTCAACGTATCCTTTAGACATGCCATTGTTTCCAGAGGGTATGAGATCTAAACTTGGCAGGGGTGCTGGATTCATGAATTGGGATATTTTTCAATATTTCATATTCTTCCATCACTTTCGGTTTAACCGGAAACGACCCCAGCTTGGGATTTTAGAATGGAACATCCTGTATATTTTTATTCTAGGAATGATTCCTAGTACGATCACATACATTATAGAAGAAAATTTGGTACATTTGAGTATTCAGAAGCATTTTTATTTTTGCATCTAGAGTGCGTTGGAGATGAATGATGGACATGAATGATGACTGAAAAATACCATATACGCCAGTCAAAATAGACCGTCAATTCACAATAATTACAAACATTTCTTCAGCACCGCCGTATGTTGAGGCATCCAGTAAAGACTAAATATAAAAATTCACACACTCATCCGGTTACCAGAAATTACTCAAATTTGAATAAAAAGTTAATTAGCGATATCTCCTTGGACAAAATTGCAAAGATTGTGCAAATTGCAGGAATATTCCCTAACTTCTTTCCTACATCCCTTGGAAATTTGCACACGCAATTTTCAAACGGAAATACGAATAATCCTTGATTACGTTGTAATTAGCGCTTATTATGGTTACAATATTGCAAACATTATGCAAATTTGTGGTCAAATCATGATTTCGTCACCCCTAAAATGATTTAAATTTGCAAACTTGTCATATGTACGGAATATCCAAAATTATGGATAATGCTAAAAACAGTCTCAGGGGCAAAGTTCTAGGGGTCACGAAATTGCAAACATGTTTTCGTGCTTTGCAAACTTTGGTGGCATAATTTTAACTCATTTCATACATCCCTTGTAAAATTTGAACACGCAATTTTCAACCAGAAATACGAATAATCCTTGATTACGTTGTAATTAGCGCTTATTCTGGTTACAATATTGCAAATATTATGCAAATTTGTGGTCAAATCATGATTTCGTCACCCCTACAATGCTTTAAATTTGCAAACTTGTCATATGTACGGAATATCCAAAATTATGGATAATGCTAAAAACAGTCTCAGGGGCAAAGTTCTAGGGGTCACGAAATTGCAAACATGTTTTCGTGCTTTGCAAACTTTGGTGGCATAATTTTAACTTATTTTCTACATCCCTTGTAAAATTTGAACACGCAATTTTCAACCGGAAATGCGAATAATCTTTGATTACGTTGTAATTAGCGCTAATTCTGTTACAAAATTGCAAACATTTGCAAATTTGTGGTAAATCATGGTTCCGTCACCCCTAAAATGCTTTAATTTAAACCAAGTTTTAGGGGTCACGAAATTGCAAACAATGTTTCCGTGCTTTGCAAACTTTGGTGGCATAATTTCAAGTAGCCAATTGAGTCTGCACCTTTTTCAGTATACCGGAAGATGGCGGAATTAAACATTATAGTTAGAAGCAATTTTTGCAAATGCCACAAAATTCCAAACTTTGTGCATTTTTTTTTCTCCGAGTTCTGGAATGGCAAACAAGTCGTTTTATGAATTTGCTACCCTATAAACCGTCAGAAAAGCAGAGCAATGGAATATTGTCAATTGAGTCGATTGCCGCGGATGACACAAAATTCCAAACTTTGTGCATTTTTTTCTCAAAGTTCTGGAGAGGTGAACAAGGTGACGTATGAATTTGTAAACTCATGAAACGTCGGGAAAGTAGGGCAATGGAATATTATCAATCAAGGCGATTTTCGCGAAATGTCAATCTTTTTGCAATTTTCGCTCAATAATTGAACCCGATCTGGTGGAATCGGCTCTTATCATCAGAGGATAATTATTCAAGGACCAAATTACCGAACCGGTTATTTCATATCGTCATTTTCATGATACCCGATAGTGAAATTAGACGATTCCACCGGATGGTTATATCAGATGATAACATTGTATAGTTTCAACACATAGATTTACTTGATGGTTTTCTATATGAAAATACCACTCAGTGAGACATAATCGTCTACTACTATTCAGTATTTGACGGTTTGTAGGGTTGCAAATTCATAGGTGAACTTGTTTGCCATTCCAGAACTTTGAGAAAAAATTGCAAAAAGTTTGGAGTTTTGTATCATCCGCGAAAATCGTCTCAATTGATAATATTCTATTGCCCTATTTTCTCGACGATTAAGAGGGTTGCAAATTATAGATGGACTTGTTTGTCATTCCAGAACTTAGAGAAAAAATTGCACAGAGCTTGGAATTTTATGTCATCCGCGAAAATCGACTTAATTGATAATATTCTATTGCCCGGCCCTCCCGACATTTTATAGGATTGCAAATTTATACGTAGGTTTCTTTGCCATAGCAGAACTCTAATAAAAATGCACAAAGTTTTTAATTTTGTGGCATTTGCGAAAATTGCTTTTAACAATAATGTTAATTTCCGCCATCTTCTAGAATACTGAAAAAGGTGCAAAGTCAATTGGCGACTTAAAATTATGCCACCAAAGTTTGCAAAGCACGAGAACATTGTTTGCAATTTCGTGCCCTCTAGAACTTTGCCCCTGAGACTGTTTTTAGCATTATCCATAATTTTTGGATATTATGACATATGACAAGTTTGCAAATTTAAAGCATTTTAGGGGTGACGGAACCATGATTTGACTACAAATTTGCACAATGTTTGCAATATTATAACCAGAATTAGCGCTAATCAAACGTAATCAAGGATTATTCGTATTTCCGGTTGAAAATTGCCTGTGCAAATTTTACAATGGATGTAGAAAAGAAGTTAGGGAATATACCTATAATTTGCAGAATCTTTGCAATTTTGTCCAAGGAGATATTGCTAATTAACTGTTTATGCGAATTTGAGTAATTTCCGGTCACCGGATGAGTGTGCAAATTTTTATATTTTGTCTTTACTGGATGCCTCAACATACGGCAGTGATGAAGAAATGTTTGTAATTAATGTGAATTGACGGCCTATTTTGACTGGCCTAATATGACAGTTTTCTCAACGGTTTGATATCTCCAAAACCACTTATTTTGAAAAAGGTATTTTTTTTTCAAATGACGACAATTTTCAGACATTTTTTGTATTTTAATTCTCGCAACCAATCCATTGATGGTTGTGATTTGAAAATCGGATAGATAACAACACACCAATTATTTGTCGAAAAATTATGAGGAGATTGGGGTATATATTTGATCAAGTATGCTGTGGATACAAAATTGAACAAAATCAGATTCATTCTACGATCAAAACGAAAGGTATAATTATTTGACGAAGATTCAATTGTAAATAAGTCAAACATGAAATAACAGAAACAGATCGGAAATTCACCAACAATAGAATTCCAAATACAATATATATGACGCCAATAGATGAAAATGAAATGAAACATGTTGGGAAAGAACTGAAATCGAGTAAAGCCCTGGATTGGACGGAATCGGAGCAGAGACAATAAAAAAATGCAGTGATCTGTTAGTATACCCTTTAAAAACAATCTTGAATATGGTTTTAGAAACTAGAGTATTTCCAGAAATTTTAATAATTGCAATCGTGAAACCACTGTATCAATCAGGCAAAAGAAGTTATTTCTCAAATTAAAGGCCGATTTCGGTTTAAGCAAAATAATTAAAAAAATAATAAAAAAAACGAAAAATGTGTTTTGTACAAAAATATAAATTGAATTCAGAGAATCAATATGGCTTCGTAGAAGGTAAATCGACTCAAGATGCAATTGCTGAATTAATCATGAACATTTATACTGTGGTAGATTCAAAAGAACCAGCAATTTGTCTCTTTATCGATTTGGCTAAGGCGTTGATATCGTAAGCCATCCAAAATTAAAATATTGGATTTAGAGGAAAATCACTAAATCTAATTAATAGCTATCTGAATAATCGACAGCAATGTGTACAAATAAATGAATGAAAAAACTATTCACTATGGAGTTCCTCAGGGAACTGTTTTAGGGTCGATTCTTTTTATATTTTATATTAATGAAATGTTCAACTTACCTATTCCTGGTAATATAACTGGTTCTGCCGATGACACGGTTGTTTTTTTCATGGACCGAGACTGGCTCAGTCTGAAAGAGAAAATTCAAAACGCACTACCAATTTCATTCGATTTTCACAGGAGCAAACTTCTCACAGTTGTTTAAGGGAAAACAGTATACCTACCACTTACCAGTTATGAGCCAAACTTACCGAGTTTTCACCAAATCGAAATTAAAAATGAAAACCAAACCATGTGGCTGATGGAAAGAAGAACAATTAAATATCTTGGCGTCACGCTGGATAGTCACTTGAGATAGGATGCTCATATTTCGATTATAGTGAAAAAACTCCGCTTTCAATAGAGTAAATTCAAATATTTGAAAAAGTTCTTTGACATCAACCATCATCAAATAATGTATTGTGCCCGTGTTCAAAGATATATTGTTTATTGAATTATGGGGTGAAGTAATCAATAATCACTTAAAATCTTCGAAACACTTCAGAAATGGCTCATTAAAATCATACCAAGAAAAAAAGGGATTATCCCAGTGACGATCTTTACAGGGAATCAGGGTTGTTTGATATACGTCAATCTTTTGTTCTTTTAGTATACCAACGCAAAAATGCTTCATCAAGCAAACGAGTAGACCATGTTTATAATACTCAGCATGAAGAAGAATCTCTAGAGGTACCTAAAATGCTCAAACCTATTGGACAGCGATGTTATATATTTCTTGCTCTCAAACTATACAATAGAATCCCAATTGAAATGAAGAATCTCAACTCATTATCACTATTTGAGAAAGAAGCTAAGAAATGGATTCATAATGAAACTAGAAGGGAGAAACAAAATTTAATAAACCTAAATAATATATAATGAAAGTTATCCGTATTAATATGTTATTGTATTTTAATCCGTATGTTATTGTATTACTATTATTATTATAATTGTTACTATGTGAATTTTATTATTATGATGTATACATTATTCAGCGCTATTTGGCATCTTTCTCACTACTGTATTATTGGGATTGTATTATTATCATTATTGTGTCGTATATCCTATCACTTACATGCACTCCGCAAAACACCAAAAAACACAGTTTAAGAAAATGTGGTGCCCATACTCAGACTAGAAAGTCATGAAACTTCTATCATTAATAGGTGACGGAAATCAATGTCATTAATAGGAGTGAATCCTACCGCTTGTACTAGGGAAATTAGGCATGAGTTACAAATTAGTTATGAGTCAGCATGGAAGATTTTGAAGAAGATAGGTTCAGACCTTTTAAGTATCAAGTGCACCAGCATTTGTATGAAAATTATGGAAATTGAAAATAAGTTTATTGTGATTGGTTACTTCACAAAAATACTGCTATTGTTTTCACGAACAATGAAATGTTCAACAGTTAAAACTGCAGATATTGGCAAAATCAGAATTTAATAAAGTAATTTTCTGTATAGATTTGGAGTAAACGTATGGGCCGGTGTAATCGGAAGTAAAACAATTGGACCAATTTTATTTCAAGGACATTTGACAGGGGTAAGGGATTGAGAATTCCTTCAGAATGATATTGAAGAATTGTTAATAGATATACCACTTGCTGTTTCTGAAGTGATGTATTTTCAACAAGATGGGGCACCGCCTCATGGTACCATACAAGTCATGAACTATTTAATGATCCGGTTGAATGAGCGAGTAATTGCAACGAATGGTCCTGTACTTTGGCCTGATCTCAATTTCTTTGTGTGGAGTTATGTGAAAGAACGAGTGTTTATACACCGGCTCAAACACTTGGAATTTTACAAAATCGCATTCGTGAAGTGTCCATAAATCCCGCTATTTTGTGAAATGTGACGCGGAGAACAATTGATAGAGCAAAAAATTGTCAGGAAGATGGCGAAATTATTTTCAAACATTTTTATCTTCAACTAATCCTGGTATTTGCAACACCCCTAATTTTTGAACCCCAAATTTGAAATTATCTGATTCAAATTCAAGAAGGTGAATTCACTTTGCCGATAGGCTGCTCAGGTTGATACGGTTAGGCCGTGAGTAAGGTTCAATTAATCGCTTTTCTTAGTTTGTCAAATTGGGCCACTAAAAAAATTACACATCAATTAACTTGACTAGTTCAAGAATTGGGCGCCAGGCTTGCTGAAGACAAAAGCCAAAGATAAACAAAAATTTACTAGATAATTGTCACCTAGCTTGTATGGGAAGGCGAATAAATATGCAAGAAATCAACTTAACAAATTTATTCCAGACCATTAGAAAAATGACTGGTTATTATGAAACTTTAACAAGTGAGTGGAATTTATAAAAAAACTAACAAGATTACTTGAAGAGTATAAAAAATTCAATGAAAAAATTGAAAAATTACATGAGTATTAAAAATTTTTGACTCCAATCAAATTTGAACATTTACAAATGTCAAGATTCCTCTAGATGTTGGAGATACAGTATATACCTGCGGAGGTCTTCAATGGAGGGAGATGAAGAAGGCTGGTTTATACAAAGCTGGTCTCAGCGGTACGACGAAGGAACTGATCTCAGCGGTACGATTACGAATCTGGTAGTGGGTGGTTATATATTGATTTTTGGACCCCCTTGTTAGCGTGAATTGGTTTGCTCTCCACGGACCAGGCTGAATTTGATGTGCTGTATGACCTCCTAGGGTACCAGTCCTTCTGTCTCAGTAGGTGGCTTCACTCCGTGGTATATATCATGCGAAGAAGATGATAGGAATCAAAATTTGTACAGAAAAGGGAGAACGAAGGATATCCTTTGAACCTCAAGTTTTTATGATTCAAATTTTAATCTAGAGTCAAAAGATAGATACTAATGATAGCATACAAAAAAAGTATGCCTCAGTCCATATATAAATGCAACAGTGAAAGAAAAATAGTAAGTAGCAATAAAATTTGCTAATCTGGTTTAGAATTTCCAAGTTAATTTTAATCATTCAAAAAAATTAACAATGAGCAAAATTCAAAACAGAACTAAACAAACCTCACCCAAAACGTTCTTTAAAAATTCAGGTAAATTTTGAAATAAAGTATGGTTTGATGAGGTGATTATATGTACCAGAAGGGTGAAAAAAATTAAATGAGTAAATGTATTCAAAATGAAATATAAAAATTTCCTTGAGACTTTACCAAGAACAAATTGAATATAGTATTTTGAAGCAAAATACTCTAAAGTTGCCAGAGAAAAAATATAGTATTTTGAAGCAAGTACCAAAGGAAAATATAGCGTTATGAACCAAAATATTAATCAGGCCCTGAAGCAAAAATATACTATTCAGTAAAGATAAGAAGAGAGAGACCAGACGTTTTTCAGTGGGCACAACTCTCTTAGATAAAGATAAAGTTGAATAATTCTTTTTATTGAAGAATTTCCAGAGATAAACCGAAGAGGGAGACCGCATGTCTTTCAGTGGGCACAACTCTCTTAGATAAAGATAATTTCGAAATAGGGCGGCAATTCCCTTTTCGAATCGATAAGCCAGGTAATTCTCAAAAAAATTTAATGAATCTCCCTGCTCTTGGCGATAAGGTAGTAACTGAAATGAATCGATTCTACAACGATCAAAAATCAAATAAGCATCACTGTGAACTGAATGAAGTAAATCGATAAAAGGAACTTATTAAATGTGAATTAAATTTCATGCTTGAGGAATATATTAAATCGAGTGTTCTGAGACAAGTTAAGCAGAGGTACAATCCTCTCCAGAAGCAATTTTTTCTCAAGAGAAAAAAAAATTAATCTCATAAACATATAGTTATGAAAATAAAAAAAATTGCTTACCAGAGAGCTGTCCTATACGGGAACTGCATAACTATCCCAGAAAAGTCGAATAAACCCTTTGCAATCGGAATCCTTGGAATTATCACCCTGGTCCTGTGAGGTAAGCGCTAGTCCACTCGAAATCACCAATTATCTGGTACCTAAAAATGGGAAAAGCGTAGAACTTATTTCCAAAAAAAACAAACTAACCTCGGTTTTTCCTCTATTTAGAATCACTTATGGAAAAAACACATGCTCAACTCGAAAACAACTCGATCAACTTGACATGAATATGACGGTCGATAATAACGAGCACATTTTCGCAGTTCACGATCTGAGCAGTGACTGCTGACCCGTACCACCGTAAAGATCACCAGAAAAGTTATTAGAAATTGATTATGTATAGGGAAGTAACGGAAAATTCGTTACATATTATGGGAGTATGGGTAATTTTTTACAATATATATGGATTCACTAGCGTATCCGTTGCAGACATTGTTTATACGTAAAGGTGTGTCTGGAAGTGCGTGAAAATTGATTTCAAATATTCCGTTACATACATACATTCATACATACATACATGTAGGTGTAGGTGTGTGAAAAAAAATATTGATTACCCTACCCTACCCTACCTACATCCCTACCTACATCCCTAGTCAAATCACATTTGATCGGAAAATAGTAACTTTTTCATATTTCAAGCGATATAGTCCAGCTTCACTCTACCTTGCTTTTTTCTCAGTATTTGCTATATCTGGAACTTCATAATGTGCTCTGAACATCTAACAGAAATTCGTGAAATAGTGTTACCCTCCATGCAGAGTTGCCAAGGATAATAATAATAATAATAATAATAAATCTTTATTTACCAAGAACACTCAAAGTAGGTTTCGTCAAATACAGTTAATACAAACTGACACGTTCATGTATAAATGAGTATGTTTGCTTTTTCATATAATATTGCATATATACTTGTTAAGATAGAGAGTAGATTAAAGCTATGGATATACACTTGGATCGAATAAGTGGTGTGAAGTATCTTGATTAACTGCCAATCATTTGTTATTTGTTATCTAATCCTAGGTTGGAAATGACAGTACCCTTAGTAGCTAATTTATTGCATGAATTCTGCAAGATTATAAAAACATTTTTCTACTAAGTATTCTTTTAATGCTTTTCTGAATGCTTGATATGATTTTAAACTCTTTATATTTTCCGGGAGTTTATTGAAAACTTCTGGACCTGCATAGTTTGGTGATTTTTTAAATTTACTGAGGTTGCATTTAGTGAGATGTAGCTTTTCAGCATTTCTAGTTTTATAATTATGCACGTTGCTATTCTTAAGGAAGTTATTTTCATTTGTGTACATATAACATGATATTTTGAATAGGTAGATGCTTGTTAGGGACAGTATTTTGTTTTTTTCAGGACTGTTCTGCATGAATCTCTGTAGCCCATGTTGAAAATTATTCTTATTATTCTTTTTTGCATAGTGAAGACTCTAGAAACATCCGTTGATTGGCCCCAAACGACTATGTTGTAACTCATTACCGAGTATGCTAAGGAGTAGTAAGCTGTTATTAGATTTTTCATATCTATTTCCTTCTTCAGGTTCAAGATCGCGAAGGTTGCTTTTGCAAGTTTGGAACATATATTGTCTATTTCCAGTGTGAAGTGTAGTTTGCTGTCTATGACAGTTCCTAGAAATTTTGTGCTGCCTTTGAATTCTATACTGTTTATTGTGGGGGTTATGTCGCTGTTCATATTGGAAAAATAAACACATACCGATTTTGATTTATTTACCATGAGTGAATTTTGTTGACACCAGGATTCAAACTGTTTTGTGATTTTTCCATTTTAGATCTAATTCTCTTATGGTTGATGCCTCGATTATCACAGAAGTGTCATCAGCGTACATAAAATCTGCCCTTCTGTAATATAATCTGGAAGGTCGTTCACAAAATTAAGAATAGAAGTGGCCCCAAGACAGAGCCTTGAGGCACACCAATATCGACACATTTTTCGGTTGACAATACCTCTTCTATAGACACACTAATTTTTCTGTTGGATATATATGATTCTATCCACTTCAGTAGGTTCCCCCTGATCCCTAGTGTTGATAGTTTGTTAAGAAGATACTGATGATTTACGCAGTCAAAGGCTGCAGTTAGGTCAAAGAAAACACCAGCTACTTTCCTTCCTGTATCTAGATGTTTATAGATAGTCTGAGTAAATTCTATGGTGGCTAGTTCAGTTGATTTTGCTGTTCGATATCCAAATTGAGAAGGGGATAGAATATTGTATTTTTCAAAAATTAACCTATATGCAATACCTTTTTCAGTTAGTTTGGAAAGATGACTGAGTAGTACTATGGGTCTATAGTTTTCGGCTGTTTGTGGATTATTTTTTTTATATACTGGGATCACTTTACCAAGCTTTAGATCATCCGGAAACTGTGCTAACTCTATAGATTTGTTCAAAAGAAAGGCTATGGATTCTGATAGTGCCTTTTTGCAAAACTTCAATAGTTTGATAGAGATTTCGTCCATGCCCATTGAGTTTTTGTTTTTCAAATTGTTTATTATTTGGATTACCTCTGTGCTTGTAAAAGGTTCCAGAAAAATTGTATGTTTAATGTTTTGTTTTGGTATTGTGCATGCCAGGGATTTGTTATTTCCGAAGTATGTATCTAGTTTTTCATGCACAGATGTTGTGAAATAATTCACAAATAAATTACTGATTTCGGTAACATCACTTATTATATTATTGTTATGCATCAGATTGATATTATGTTTTGATGTTTTCTTCCCTAGCCTGTCATTTACTATTCTCCACAGTTCTTTGCTTTTGTTCGATGCAGTATCTATTCTGATAATGTGGAAACTCGGGTCTACTCGTATAGTCATGGACATGGTCCTTCGCTAGCGATCCAGAAGTGTGAATAAATGCGTCGACTTTCACATAAATGCAGAACCGGACTTAAATAGTCGAAATATTCTCAACAACGAATCTGAAAAATAAAATATGGCGTGATTTCCCCACTAAAAGAGTAAAGAAAAATCAGGAATGAAAGAAATAGGATCGAAGAATGTAGCTAATATGTTGTGGAAATGCATCGCCTATGGCTTCAACTGATTTGACGAAACGGAATAGACTAGGTACATTGTTACTGATGGAGGATCTTTATTCACTCAATAGCTTGAAGACGTCTTCTTCAACTGCAACAGGACGATTCATTCATTGGAATTATTTTGTTAAATCTAAATACATTTGCGAGCATTACACAGGGTATAAACTAACTTGTACAATTTCTGATCAGCTGGTACATGAAAGATCTTACTCTACAGGAAATTATCCATAAAAAGAAGCTTGTTACACATCTAAATTTGGTTTTCGAATAGATGTTTGAGAGAGGATGTCATCCCAAATTTTGCTAGAACCAAGATGCCACCAAATATACCTTCCCAACTGGAACACAAGACAGAAAAGAAAATTATCAAAGGTGAAGTTTGCAAACACTACGCAAAATTAGACCACACCAATGTGAAATTGAAAATTTGCTATGACAGACTAGTCTCCATCCGTCCATTATTTACTTGTCAAAACTTATTAAATGATATCGAAGACCAGGTGGTACACCAAAAAAACTCAAAATTCAAAAGAGTAAGTAAGAAACTGAATTCACTTATTCATAAACAACGGCCTCCTTCAACCTTCTGTTGGAAGAAAATTTTCCGAATTTAATTTTCATGATCGCTTAAAAAATATGTCCACTTTCTCTTTCGATGATGATAAGATAGTTCTTCTATCTCTAGGCTTGAAATTCTCTATGTATTCCGTCCATTTGGATGAAGACCTCACTTCTTTTGCCATTGAACTGGATGTATTGAATAACAATCTTTCCAAAAGTAACAAAATCAAACAAAAAATAAGGAAATTTCTGCCAATTCACTATTTTTAAATAACAACTCGACTTCAACGAGATTCCAAGTTATTTGGAGAAGTCTAGTCACTTGAACTTGAATTTAAAAATTGAAGGAGAAAATTTGTAATAACAATCTCATATTAACAAAAGCCGACAAAGGCAATTGTCACACTTGATCAAGTTCATTACATTATATAACAAAGTAGAAAACTTTCTGACTTCCAATAAATTCATCCGTCCCAACTCGGATCCAACCAACAAATTCATTAATAAAACAAAAAACTATATTGAAATTTATGAGAATCTTTTTATTGAATTCAATAAAACTTCTGATCCCTAGTAACCCACTAACACCTAGGCTTCACGGGCTTCTCAAGGATGGGAATCCAATCAGACCACAGGTAAGCTCTTACAACACTCTGGTCACCATTTTATCAACCTTTGTTCTTCAAGTAGTTTAAAAACAACACCAATTACAAACCAGCTAATTCTGTAAGCAACACACTGGAACTAATCAATAAAATCAAAAACCTTCAATTAAACTCCAGCATCCTCACGACATCCTTCGATGTCAACAATTTTTTTACTTCAATCCCAAAAAGTGAAACTTTATACTTTTAGTCTCCAATTTACTTTCTAAATCTGTTTCTTTTTAACCTCAATTAATTTCTGCACTTCTCGAGATTTTTTCATCGTCAACGTCAAATTTTATAGTCAACCAGACGGATTAGTAAAGGGTAACCCCCTATCTCCTTTCTTAGCCGACATATTCATGGAAAATTTAGAGAATTTATTCATTATCAATAAAATCAACAACATTTCGAAATGGTTCCGTTACGTTGACGATTGCCTAGTCGAAGGCAATATTAATAATGCCTATAATATACTCAACTCATTAAATAACTTACATCCAAAAATAAAATTTACCCTAGAAATTGAATCCGATAATAAATTAAATTTTCTTGATCTAACGATAACCAAAATCAACGATAAATTGAACTTTCCAATCTACAGAAAACCCACCCAGACGGACCACATCATCTCCTCCAACTCTAACCATCCCATTCGACACAAAATGGCTGCCTTTAAATGTTTCATTAACAGATTGCTATATACCCCCTTAAGCCCAGTTAATTTTAACAATGAAGTCAACATATTGAGAATGTTTCCCTTCTCAACATGAATACCCCACAAGAGATTATCTTGAACGATGGGAGATAGTGACTAGAGTTTTTCTTTCAGTCGCAGATGATTCCACATCTGATTTTATGAACATCCTGTTCATATTTTCAAACAAATCGAAGTCAACATAATTAAAGAAATTGCGGTCAACAATGACTACAATCCGTCCATTATCGATAAAATAATTTTAAAATTCAAATCTCACAAGGAAAGGAAGTTAGCTTTCAACCCCATTCCTCTGGACAACTCAGCCATAGTCAAATATTTTTCTTTACCCTTTTTTGATTCCAACATATGTAATGACGTTTCCAATGAAACTATTCCAGATATAAAAATTTCATTTAGTTCCTCTAAGAAGTTTAGCAACTTTCTTGCTAATTCGAAAGACAAAATTGATAAGTTGAAGAAGAGCGGTGTTTATAAGCTCCACTGTTCTGATTGTACTGCCTCCTACATCGGTCGAACTTGCAGACCTCTTGACACTAGAATGAATGAACATTTGAAGAAGCCTGACAAATCTGCATTTGGACATCACCTGAAATTCAACAACCATTGTTTTGGTCCTAACAAAGATTCCAAAATTCTAGACAACATAAACAATAGAAACAACCTGAGACTGGACTTGTTCGAAGATCTGGAGATCTCTAAAATGACCTCTGCCTTAACTCCCAAAATAATTGGAATATATATTTCTTTCCCCTTCATAATAGGATAATCACTTAATTTTTACCTTACTCAATTATTCTTCTCTTTTTCAATTTTAAACTCTTTGAAATCTGAATTCTTTCTAACTTCCTCAAGTTGGTAACATCACCTCCCAAATTGATGTTTGACACTTGACATTTGAAGTTGCATTAACTATTTAGGTCTTAGGTATTAATTTTTAACTAAACATCTGTTATAATTATAAACATGTCTTCTTTTATTGTAACATTTCCTGTTACCTGACTATGTAAGTACTCGCCTATCATTTTTCCACAGTTTCCAACCTTTGTTATGTTCCATCTCATATCAATCAGAGTATTTAATTTTCAGGAAGCACTGATGATGACGTTAGTCGAAAGCGTTTTGCTAATAAATTAAATATATACTTAATACAAAATCTCCTCTTCTACTTATCTTACTCAGCAGCCAATCGTAAAACAGTACGCGATGTGTACGAGCAGTAATTTGAACATTCTTGTACTTCTTAGACAGTTCAGAAGTTAGTTTGAAGTTGCGGCTACGAACGATAAATAAAACTTACTCAAGAAGATTCAAAGAACAGGTTTGGCTGTACAACATAAGGAGGGGTAGTATTAAGGAAACGAAGCCACCACGCCACTGCCTGTTGTTGATGTCCCAAGAATGTAACGAGGACGACTGGTTGACGTCCAACCGAACAATCACAAATTTCAAGTGGTTCGAAATAATGAGTAATTGGGTTGATCAGAGAGATTACAGTGATATGAACAGTATTTCAACAGTGAATTGTGATTGATTTGTTCGATTGTCAGGGTGTATTATTGTGTTCTTATTGTGAAGTGTAAATAAGCAGACAATCAGTCGAGTATTTCAATAGCCACTAACCCGAGATAATCAACAATATGGTCATATAATATCATTTGTAACAGGAACATTGGACTTGAACACGGCTAGGAAGTGTTGTATGGAGAAATCAATTTTGTAACCTTCCGACCCAATCCGGTCCTGCAGGGGTTTCATAATTATGAGGGTCAAGGGTAGCAAAGAGAGTTTTCGTTGACACCAACGTGATATGTGTGGTTTTAATTTAATTAGCCGTAGAGAGGGATGAAGGTATTGTCCTTTTTTGCTTCAATATTTTGGGTTCATGCATACGGAGGAGGAGCAGAAATAGAGAAATAAACTTATATATATATATATATATATATATATATATTTATATATATATATATATATATATATATATATATTTATGTTAGGAAGGACCAGTAATATATTTTAAAAGTCAAAAAGAAATAATTTCTTAAAATATCCACAAAAATAATAAATAGTTAGTAGTTCATGAGATATTGTTTTTACATGTTTTTGAGATTATATTTCCTTTATGAAGCCCCTGTATAACATTGATAGGTGAATATATGCAAATACTATAATGCAATCATTTTCCTGCATTTTCAAAAATGATTACAACACATGATTGTTTGAAATACAACAAAAAGTCTAGATTTACAAAATTATTTTGGATTAAATGTGATCAACAGAATTATAAGGTTGAAACATACAGTATATGAAATTGCAGCTAACTGAAATAGCCAATGGGAGAACAAGAAACTTCTTGATGACAATAGCCAATCAGGGTAAGTAAGAACACAGAAACGTCAAAGATAATTATGATCAAATATTGTATTTAGTTTATAAGAAATGTAAAATATGTTAGTTGATGAGTTTTCTCAAATAACACCAAATTAGTGAAAGTTCGACAAGAAAGTGCGCGATTTTGGAAATTCAAATGAAAAGACAAAACAGAAATGGTATCCAGGTGAAGAGAAAACAAAGCGAGGAGGAGATTGAAAAATTTTTAGAAAGAAGCCACATACAAAATTTGAGAGAAAAGAAATTGAGGATTTTTACTAATGATAAGGTAGTTTTTCCTACAATAACAAACCAATTCAACCACTGGATAATTTCGACACAAAATAAATAAAGATAAAAGAAGATAACCTTTTTTTGTCCTCCACATGAAAACTTGTCCAAGCTGATTGCGGGGATTTTGGATAGTTCCTTTGCAATGGAGATTTCCTGAGAGGAGTGGATGAAACTGGAATTCAGATTATGGCCAGGTAATGCATCAGCGACATTGCAGCTCCAGGTATAAACTCTTCTAGTGCACATCACAAACTGAATCACTTTACAAAGTAACTCGTATATCTGAAGAACTTTTTATAATTAAATTAAATATATAAAAGAATTCTTTCAACTCAAGAGAAAAAAGTGAGGTTATATTTACAATATCCATCACTGTTTTTCATTATTTCATGAAAATTTGTCAATTGCTCATAGTATAAGTTATCTATCGCAGGCCAGGTTGATATAAGTTTTCCTGAATGAAAGAAATAATTGTTTTTGATAATTTCTGGTTTATTTTCCACAAGGATATGCTAATATCTCACTGATAAACACTGAACTGAAATAGTTCGAATGACATCAAGACAGGCAGTGGCTCTGTTGCCAGTACCGACTGCTGAGGCGAAGGCGTTCCAACTGAGTTTAGTCGTGGTAAGAAAAGGAAGTACAAAGAGTAAAAATAATGAAAATTTCACATATATGCAATAAAATTGTTATGGTATTGGGTGGAAGAAATAATTTTACAAAACATATAAATATAATTAGAAATTGTTATATTCTACCCAATCATAACAAATTGACATCCAAAAATAACAATCATTATTTCATTACAATTGACAACCAACATAAAGACAAATAAGGTAATAACAATTGGCAGCAATATGGCGAGAAAACATTAACGTTAGCTGGCAATCATTATTTCATAACAATTTGGCAAAATTAGAATTGATATAACATAACAATTGTCTCCCAACGAAAGGCAAAATTACCAATTAGCTATTATCATATCAGAATAATTGGTACCCAACATAAAGGCAAAGAAGGTAGAGAAAGTATTTGTGGGTGAAATTAACAACAATTGTCATATCTTAACAATTGGCTTCCCAAAGCAGTGCAAAAATATTTGTAATCATAATAATAATAAATTAAATAATTAACAAAACAAACCATCATTACAATTGGCTTCCAACGCGGAGCGAAAATAATTATCATATCAAATCATAACAACAATAAATATCTTCCAAATCCATTACAATATATATATATATATATATATATATATATATATATATATATATATATATATATATATATATATATTATATATATATATATATATATATATATATATATATATATATTGTTATGTTTAGAAGTACGTGATAAATGTTCAAAGAGTTAAAATGAAAATTATGAATTAAAAATGCACAAAAATAAAAAAATGTTAATATTTAGTAATTCATGCTATGTTATTTTACAGTTTTTCTGAGGATTTACCATTTTTCTAAACCAATTTTTAAATTTCAACATTACAAGCGATTGGCTTAATTTATAAAATTATAGAAATCAAAATTTATTAATATATTGTTGAGCACAAACAGACAAAAAAATGTTAAAATTCATATTAATTTCATATACAGAATGTATATGAAATAGATTTTTTTGCATTTAACATAAGATAATCCTGGCTAGCAATATTTGCACTCCAAATCCTTTTTGAAAGAAATTGCTGCGTTATTCAGATCACCTAAATGAGACTTTCAGTGAAGTTGAATATCATCAGCGTACATGGGTAGTTGGGGGTCCAAAAATCAATAGACAGCGATTTTCGTACCAATCGGTATTTACTGAAATTTCGAGAAGAAATTCAGCGAATTTGCGAATTGTAGAAATTTGCTGCGCTTGACCCCGCTGTAGCTCGTGAACTATTCATCTGATTGAGAAAGTTGCAGGAAAATTCATGTTCTTTATTTTTTGTTTATAGCTATTTTTGGGCTAGGTGGCGCTGCACATACGTGTATTTTGATTATTTGGGTGGCCAAAAATATATTTAGTTTGAATCTGAACAATACATTATTTTTAATTGAATTTAATTATATTACACCTGCATTACTTTGTAAAAATAATAAAATAAATGTGACGATAATAATAAAACTAATATGTGTATTTAAAGTAATGTACAATATAGTAATAATGAAACGGGTGGCATCGATATGTATTTACGTATGTAAAAGCAGGTAACTTAATAAAAAACTATAAGTAACAAATACAATTTCTATCTCTCTCTCTATCATGAGGACGACGAAAACCACGGTTCTTTATCAAAAGATATTTCAACTACTGAAGATTCTGCTTTTTCAGATTCATTGGTAAGTGGATAAGAATCAGATGGCATTGACAGTTCCAGGGTTCCTTTTGAAAATGGGTAACTTTTTCTCTTGGGTTCTGGTCTCATGCTCATTAGGAGTCGATTAGTTGATTGGATCATCTTTGTTTACATTATGATTTGATGGACGAACTGGCTTGTGTACATTGAAAAGAGAAGCGGCCGTAAGACTGACCTCTGTGGTACACCTCATATCTTATCTCTCAATTTCACACTTTGCCAGCGATCTGTGAGGTAAGAGCGAGTCTTCATTAACACCACTCGAAATATGTCATCAGTAACGTGAAGAAAAGCAGTGGTAGCACTATGTCCTGCACGATAACCTTGTATCTATTAGCAATTGATATTACGATATCAGTATTAATTGATATAAACATCGATTGATGAAATCTTCAGAGGAAATATCTTCTTTTTGGGTCTCGAAATATACAACCATCTATATTTCACTACGCGAATATTACAAACGCTCTGAAACGAGTACTCTGTACAAGCTCCTGTTCCTGTTAACAACACAAAACAATTTCAGTTCTCAGTTGCTATACTGCCTCCAGGACTACTAATCTCCGAATACTGATGAAGTTCTCATAATACAGACTCCTTTGTACATCGAACGTGTGCCTCTCCTTGTTTATAGAGTATTGAAACAACTGAAGACGAAGTTCCATTATCGTTACTAGCGATTCATCAAGCTATCTTAATCAAAAAGCTTCTTACGCTACTGTATATTTGTGCCGTAAATAGTGCTCGTTTACGCTCTGACATGAAGTGATGCTTTCAAGGTAGAGGAATGGGGAGCTCATTGATATTATAGACTTGGTATGATGTTAAAGGAGAATAATTGCTTTATGTTAATTGACAAGGCCTTACTTTGTGTTCCGTTTGATATTCCGTGAATAAGAGAAACGCTACGCTGACTTCTATTGATTGAAATAAAAATGATAGAAACAAGTTCAGGACTTGCTTTTATACAAATGCACTAAAAAAAAATTGCTTCTTCGATTGTTCGATCTAGGCTATTCTGTGAGTGGCAGATTCAGAATATTGCCGCGCGAGATGACCTTTTTTATATTCGGGGCAAGATTTTGAATCTGCTACACACAGAATAACCTACGACAAACAATTGAAGATTTTTTTTTCCTTTTCAGGGCATTTGTATAAAATATTGTCTTAATTTTTTTAAAATTAATTTCCATTCAATTCTTTTCAGTCATTCATGAAATCCATCTTGAATTCATAAATTTTCAGAAAAACATGCTGATGTCCGACCCCAAAAAGCCCCACCCACCAATTTTGAATGGAATCGGGTTCTAATTACAAACCTCGCTTGGGGCAGCCATCTTGAAATCAGGATCTCCGACCCCAAAAACACCTACATACCAATTTTTATTGGGATCGGGCTATAACCACAAAACTCGTTGCCATTTTGGAGCCACCATCCCAAAAAAATCGTGATCTCTTTTCCCGAAAACCCCCACATACCAATTTTAAATAGAATCGAACTATAATCACAAAACTCGTCCGCCATATTGGAGCCGCCATTTTGTTTTTTCCCTGATGCATTGTCACCGGATTTATGAACACCTGTCGAAAGATGGCGAAGGTGGTCACGTAGAATATTGAAAATTTGTACATTGTTTGTTTATTGAGTTTTTTTATTTTTCCACATCCACCTGAACAATACTAAATTCAATTAAGATAAATTATGTTTTATTAAGTTTCAATTACAAATATTAGTTGGTCTAAATTTAATTTACGGGTTGAGAATATTGAATAAGCTCATGTGCATATACAGGGCATGACGACACCTAGTGACAAGACTACATCGTGTTTTCATAATTAACCTCCCGCAAAATGTCTATTCCACAAGAATTCGATCAGTTTTGACCCAAACTCATATGATTTAGGTTATTGAAGCTGTTTCCAGATGAAACAAGAATGAATAATGTTTCTTAGTAGGGGTAGAGGAATAAAATGGTATTGTTTCTTTCTATCCAGTTCAAAATTGGTACATGGGGTCCTCGTTGGATTCCAAACATATTTTCTCATTAAAAATTTTCGATAACTTGTCAATTTGACCCATTTTTCGGCACCACAGATAACTTTTTTTTTTAAATTCCCACCAAATCTGAGGTCACGTCGCAACGGATTTTTCAGTTGTCAGACATGCAGAAACGAACCTCCACTAGAGTTTCTCAGAAATAGCAAATTTTTTCCCATATGTAGCCAACTTCATGACGGACACTGTATAATGAAGAAAAGAGATCAAACCACCAAGGCGACAACATCAAAACAATCCCAAATAGTGATCTAGTGCTGAAAGTCCTTAAAACATCAAAATATACTGTAAAATCTGATTTTTCTTTTTCAATTCGGGTTTTGTCTCTCCCTTCTGATAACTCATTGCAGTTGATGCCGGGTTATTTCTGTTGACATAAAAAAAAACGCCATATGTCACGTGGTTTGGTTTACCTAATTATAATTGAACGATAAAACCACAGTTTATAGCTAAAGAAGCAGTTAGCTCACTTGGCCCAAATGCATGTTCCAAGGTGTCATCCACTCCAGGGAAAGAATTCAGGATGCGCAGAAGTCTGTACGCGATTATCGCTCTTCGAGGTATCCGTAAAATGTCAGTATTGATAACACAGTAACACGCGGTATGCGCGAGGGATAAAAATCAGAGTTGCGCAGTGTACAAACGGGAACATAAAGATCAAAGTGCCGACGCCAAGTGAGCTAACTGCTTCTTTAGCTATAAACTGTGATAAAACTAACCTAACCGAAGGGAAATCCGATTGTTATTATGCGCAGCACACAGTGCGAAGATATATCATTGAATTGAACTGCTCCACGCGCCTCGCTAGACATACTTCGAAGCCTAGAAAAAAAACAACTTACCTGCTGTTCCCTTTGATATACCCACCCGCGCCACGTTACACAACTCATTTGATTCGAAGACGTCGAACCAATTTCAATTATTGGCTATGAGTAAATGATAATAGTAAATTGAGAACAATATACTATGCACTTTTGGATCCTCTATCGAGATACGGTGTGATTGGTTGGGGTGGCATTAAAAAAATATTCTAAAACCATTGAGAGTTATCCAGAAAAGGGTTTTCAAAATCATGTCCTTTAGACCAAATCGATACTCTTCTAATCTACTGTTCAATGAGCTGAAAATACTCGATATCTGAAAATATACAAAAACAATATTAGTTTTAATCCTTAAAAAAAAAAAAAAATTTAGCTATCGGTGAAAGATCATTCACTTCTTAATTACAAGGAGATTTAATCAAATTCCCGAAAACATCAAATCAGGAACCCTCGAAATTAAGAAATGGCTAGCACTACAGAATCGAATAAGAATCATGATTCTGCTAGAATATTGATGTATGATTGTTTTATAATTCCTAATTATTTGAAGCTTTAATATGCCTTTTCCATCCAAAGGCTCTAATAAATGTGATGGCCTTATTTGTACTTAAATGCAAAGTCTGTATAGTATCATAAATTCTGCAATAAGAAAAATACCATAGACAGGTCCTTCAAAGTGCCTAAATGGTATTTTTGTCTTGCACATATTTATTGAAAGTTATTATTCCTTTCTCTATTCAACTAAACGTACTCTTGAGTAAAATTTAACTATTCTATTGGCTATCTAATTATAACTATAATTAATCAAGTCCATGTTGAAAAGGGAAAACATTCTCAATTGAATATTGATAGAAAGATTTTTCTGTGAATTGAAAAATCCACGGTAAAAATGAAGTTATTTATTGTGAATGTCTAACAGAAAACAACTACTTCCCCGGCTAAAGCCACGCTGGACATTGAACTACATCTGATAGATATTCTGAAAAGGCCCTAACTGAAAAGAAAAAATCTGAAATTGAAAATTTGCATTTCCATTCAGATAGTTATTTGATTTTCTATTCAAGTCTTTATTTAGGAACTCATAAAGATGAATGAGGCAAAGAAGAATGTTTTCCAAAAGAGAGTACTCACCAGAAATCATTCGTAACATTGACGCAGGAGAGACATCGCATTCACTAGGTCTCCAATACATAAAGTTTATCTTTCAGTCGCAGATGATTCCACATCTGATTTTATGAACATCCTGTTTATATTTTCAACAAATTAATTAAGTCCACTTTTGCATAATCTTGTATTTATTTTGCAATTTTAATTGTATAAATGGTTTTTCTTTCGTATTGCAAATATCAATCTGTATTTATATGTATGCTAATGATTGTATTTTTTTGCAATAAATTATTATTATTATTAAAAAAAATTGGGTGAGGTGAGCTCGTTGGATCACCAAATTGCATTACAGCCCATAGTCCTCGATATGTCATTTATAAACAGGATGTTATTTGGAGATATTCTGAAATTGAGTCAGTTCATCGTTTACAGAAGTTTGATTAAAAAAATCTGAATACGTTTTTCTTATCATATGTTTCAGCAGAAAACGATCACCAGATTACTCGTCTTACATGTCATTTTCAAAACATGTTGGTTAGACCCAAAATAAACAGTCAGAGAAGATCATAAGAGAAAATTTTAAATTCTCATCATATGGAACGATTTATCTAGGTATATACTCAAGGACTGGAATAAATTGAAATAACTAGGTAAAACAAAAAAATCCACATTTGAATTGCCATACTCTATCGACCATTTACGGGAAAATTGTACAAAATGAATTTTCACAAAGCCCCCAACTTTTCAATTGAACAATTGATGAACTGCCGCATTCTGTCGGAGAACTGCAATAATAATAAACACGATAGGTCGGCTTATCCACTTCAAGCTGGGAACATTCAGCGGATTAACATATGTTAGAATAATCGCTTTACAGCCTAAAAGAGATATATGTGCCGGCGGATTTTCACAAAACTTCATTTGATCATCCAACTCCATGAATTTTCCGTTCTGGCTCAACTCGGGATGATTACGAAATAAAATAACCTATTTCTATTAGGCGGGGAGTTTTGTCGATACTCCTACACATCATGGTTATATTTTGGGTAGAGTGTTTTATGAGTGGGAGTTTTGTGATTTATTTCTGTAGCAAATCAAACTGAACATAACTCATGAAATTAATATTTGAGGTGCACTCCACAGTCAAAAGTAATAGAAACATTTATACTGTGGTACTTCCTAACGTAGAAATAATAATTCTCGCAGAAAATGACAATTTTAATGACCCAGACTCCAAAAAAAGAAATTGAAATAATTCCTTCTTTAAAAGCATATAATGAACCGATTAGTGTAACAGATAGGAGGAGCACACTCAAAATACCAATATCGAACATACCATTAATGAAATATGGAATATATTATAAATGGATTGTTGCTTGGCGAATAAATTATGAAACGAATGAAACTTAACGTAATATGCTACGTAAAGAGGCTGAATATTTAATTATGATAATTGTACGATTGATCCCATCTCTCATTTTCATACCAATATTGGCAAACTATAGGTTTGATAGAACTTTATGAGCTCTACAACTTCCATTCTTGTTCTTTTCTCTTTTCTCTAAGATGTAAAGACAAACCAAAATATAAAAAAAGCTGTAATTACCATTCAATTGAAATTCATAGGCCGTGCTAATAGATATATTTGGTTTTCCTTCCTTGAAACAACATAATTTTGGCATTTCTGGTTTCAAAGTAAATATTAATATTATTTTTCTAAGTGTTATCACGATTGAAGCCCAATCAGGCACTGTCTATATCCTCGTGTGCGGTTATACATCTTTCTTCTGATTTAATTCAGATTACATAGAAATATTAGAGTTTAGGGAGATTTGGATAATTCACCAACCTTTAATTAAAAAGTTTAAGGTTTATACAAAAACGGAATGTCTGTTTATTTTATTTGACCCAGAAATATATAAATGCTGTTTGTGTTTTCCAGTGAAAAAATGTCCTATTTTTTCCGATTCGTTAACTTGATTGAGGGCTTTTTCAGAATCAATAATTGAATTCTGAAATCTACCTTTCCGACTGGCGGCGCCATCGATTTCTCTTCTTTGAGGGTTCCACGCGGGAACATGTGTCAAATCCTCATGATTAAAAAATATAGTAAAAGGGAAAATATCATGGCAAATTTTGCAAGTGAATTTTGACAAACTTCTAGTCGTCCGATTGATTCGAAATTTGGCAGATGTTCATAATTCCGGTGACAATGCATTATAGAGTTTTTGTTACAGAAAAAAAAAAATGGCGGCTCCAAGATGGCGAAGGAGATTTGTAATTATGGTCCGATTTGATTCAAAATTGGTATGTGGGGGTTTTCGGGTTCGAAAATTATGCATTTTCAGTCAAAATCAATAAAGTCGGAATGGCGGCTCCAAGATGGCGGACTAGTTTTGTGATTATGGTCCGATTCGATTAAATATTGACATGTGAGAGTTTTCGGGGTCGGAAATTATGAAATTTTTGTCGAAATCCATGAATCCAAAATGGCGGCATCAAGATGGCGGACGTGTTTTGTGATTATGGTCAGATTCTATTCAAATTCGGTGTGTAGGAGTTTTTGGGATCGAAGATCATGATTTCTTTCAGCTCAAAACTCCCTTGTAATAAAATAAATACTTCGACAAGGTGTTTCTTACCAACCATTCATTGTCCAATGAAATTAATTGGTATCTACTTTCATGAATACTTTATGAATATCAAATGCTTCGATAAGTTCTCACTTACCAACTAATCACTGCTCAATAAAATTAATTGGTATCTACTATTATGAACACTTCGTGCGACAAGTTTTTTGATACCAAATAATTAAATCATTGTCAGCGATGACTTAAATTTATTTTATACGTTTCAGTACACGGCTAAAATAGAACCTTGTCTTTATTAGTTAATTATTTTAATTCTCCTAGTGGTTCTAATATTTGCCTTTCATCAATTGGTACTTTGGTCTCTTTCGGATACCCCAATTCAATAATATGATAATAATAATGTTTATTCGTTAAGAATTATATATTGATTGACAAGAAATAATCTTAAAATGATATAAAAGAATAATCGAGGTACTTATTCGAAAAGCTATACCATGCGGATGAACAAAGAAGTACCACTGAGGCTAAGCCAGCGGGTGGTCCAAAATGTCTATAACTATATAAGTAATAAATTTTCGAAATATTGTTGATTATAGAATAGAAACTTAGGTAAACTGAATACTGAATAACTAATAACTCCTAATAATAACAATGATACTAAATAAGTTGAATATTTGATAATTTCTACTAATAAGTTGAGAATTATTCAAATATTCGGTTTTATTACATTGTGGATATAACTCCTTTCTGTTGAAAAGAGATAGTTCTTTGTTTTTTCAAATGTAGAAATAGATGTTGATTCCTTTATGTTCTTGGAAAGCTTGTTGAATTTTCTTATACTCAGGTAAGTGTAACCTATTTGACCAATTGTTTTGAATGAAAACTAATTGCGAAACATGTTTTCCTGTTTTGCCGTAGTGTTGTATCTGTGATCAATATGCCTCAATTTACTTTTATTTCTGAATTGATTTATAAACATATGTAGGTAATATAATTGCCTGAGATCTAATATTTTACTCTCAGAATAAAGTAGGGTTGAAGAATAATTCCGATTTTCATCGATTTTTTTGACTGCTGGCTATACCTCCCCAACCTAAGATCCCGTACGTTTGGCAGGTATTCAACATATTTTTGAATTATAAGAACTCTAGGGGTTCCCACCGTTTTCTTTATGTGAACATTCCATATCAAATGTTGGTCTATATATACACCCAAATATTTAACAAAATCAGAAGAATTCAATTTAAATACATTGTCGGAATTTTTTATTTGGTAGTTAAAATCTGAGAGGTGGGGAGAGCAGCAGATGAGGAACGATGTTTTCTCGTAGTTGATTATTAATTTTTTCTGATTGAAACAATATATCATCATGCTCATATCAACTTTACTTTTCAGCATCCCCATGATTCATTTTCATAAAATATTGCTGTATCGTCTGCGAACCTTATAATATCACCGGCGGTTTGTGAGGTGAGTATGCTATTCATATATATATATATATATATATATATATATATATATATATATATATACAGTGTGACCTATTTAAAATAGAACCACCCCTGTAAAATACGCATTTTTCAGTCATTCACAAATTTTTTTTGAAAATGGAGCATCAAAAACTGTATCTTGACACAAATTTTCATAACTTTAGTTCCATTTCCAAGGCACTCTATGTTTTTTTTTTTTTTCGTTAAAAACGGCAAAAGTTCATTAGGTAATTTTTGTTTTGGAATTTGACTACACCACTGGATTTGTAGTCGTTATGAATGGAAACCATGGAAATTTCATGAAAAAATATTGGTTACCAAGGAAGTTACAACAACTTTAATTTTGGAAACAAAGTATTTGATATTAATTTTCATTTGGATTATGACATATTTAGAATCTGGCAACACTGCCGATACAAAGTGAAACACCAGTGAATTTGTAGAGCGAAAATTTGAAGTCAATAGCCCATTCCGTTCTACAGTTATAACTCCTGAAAGTATGGTAATGTGAGCGATTTGTGGTGGAAGCGATTTTGTAATAAAAATCTAACTACGCCACTGTATTTGTGAATTATATTCCCTTGAAATCATTTATTCAAGTTTAGGTCATAAGTGTATTTAAAAATAACAGAAAATTAAAAATTTATTTCCAAGTTATGCAGTTTTAAATAGCCGATAAAAACGAAATGAACCGAATCAAGTTTTAAAGTATCAAAATTATTTATTCAATAATAAAACAGAAAGCAGGACAAAAAAATGTTATTTTTTCATTCTGCAAAACTCAACTGAAACAAGCTTTTAGAGGAGGTATCAATAATTTGAGGAAAGCTGAACTAATACATTGGGCATAGGTATTGTACTAAATCAATAGTAGGCTGTGATTTAGTACACCACGAATCACTCACATTACCATACTTTCAGTAGTTATAACTGTTGAACGGAATGAGCTATTGACTTCGGATTTTTGCTGTACAAATTCACTTTATATCGGCAGTGTTGCCAGATTTCAAATATGTCTGCAATCTGAATAAAAATTATAATCAAATACTTTGTTTCCAAAATTAAAGTTGTTGTAACTTCGTTGTTAACCAATATTTTTTATGAAATTCTGATGGTTTTCATTTATAACGACTACGAAACCGTTTTTGACGAAGAAAAAAAACCATAGAGTGCCTTGGAAATGAAACTAAATTTATTTATTTACAGTTTTTGATGCTTAATATTGGAAAAAATATTTCTGAGATTGACTGAAAAATGCGTATTCTACAGGGGTGGTTCCATTTTAAATGGGTCACACTGTATATATAAAATGAAACATATTGGGCTCAAAACTGTTCCCTGACACGCCATATTGCACAGTTCTTTCTTCACTGAGAACATTATAATTTTCACGCGTTGCTTTCGGTAGCTTTCAAAGAGTTATTCACATTTCCTCTAATCAATATGCAAGTCTCCAGAACTATGAATGTTCAAAGTATCAAGGACGTTTTTTTTATAAACTATTATACATTTTTATGTCAGTGATTTTCCTTCCATAAAGCCAAATTGTTTTTCAGATAAAAGTTTCTTTTAAATCAGAAAATTTATCATAATGGTTTTTAAGGTTTTTCAAATAGTTTCGCAATATTGCTAGTTGAAGTGATAGGCCAGTAGTTCAAGATTTCATCTTGTTTACCACTTTTGAATAAGGTTTTATAACACCAAGTTTGAGCGCATGGCCATGATCACAAGGTTATTGATTAAAAACGTGAGAGTTTCTGATATTTCATTCCTAATCTTTTTCAATAGCTCTGCCCAAATTCCGTCAAACCTAGGGACTTTATGATCTTTCAAACTATCTATTGTTCTGGTTAATTGATTCGGTAATTAAAGTATTTAGTTTTTACTACTTCGTTATTTTCATTATTTTTGTACTCCTTCAAAGGTTATCCTATGATTAATATTCTTGACTAAACCTTGTGTTTCCAGTTTTTCCTCTTTACTTCATTATGTTTTATGTTGTGTGATTGGAGCAGATTCCGTGGCATTTTTAAAACATATATGTAAATAATCTTACAGGCATCAACATTTTGCAAAGAATAAAAGTGGGTCCAATCATGATTTTCCAACTTATTTTTAAATTTTTCATAGTTGACTATAGTGACGGTATTATTTATTCATAGGTATTTTCGAGTGTTTTAGCGGTAACTATAGAGGTAAGGAATTTTTTTTTTTAATCTAAGCATGATTAGTCTAGTCAGTTTATCAGGGAATGGAAATTGTATTCATACATAATTTAAAAAGGATGAATGAAGAAAAATGATTTATTTGTCGCCAAAAGAATTATGGGAATGGTTTTTCGTTTGCAATTTTCAGGACGAATATCGAACCCATTTTTCTCTTAGTTCACTATGATGTGTATAGTCTACAGGAGTTCAACGGTTTCCCAATCATAAGTCAGTTATGAGATATACTAGTATGACATACCAAAATCAATACAAATATATGTTTTAGGATCATAACTTCAATAAAGAAATATGGTAAATCATTCTCATGAAGTAGTTGTGACAATATCAGACGATTTGTTCCATTAACCAAATATTTGAATAGTAGTAATGCTCAAGCAATCTCACAACTCTCAGGTCTATACCTGATACTACCTCCTCATTCCATCCATAATTGTCTTGTAGTAGAAAGATGTTCCCCGCCTAGGACACAACTGAAACAAATCGGGAAATGGCGAAACAAATCGTAACAGAATAAAGTTAGAGTTATTCTAGCAGCTGAAAATGAAGGAAACGAACTGGGTGACGTACGAATCAGACCTTAATCAACGGAATGCAAAGTTTGTATTCGGAAGTTTTCGGAGATGTCATATTTTGTGCAGCCTCTCTCGGTAGAGTGAGACATTACTCGGGAGCGTGTAACTTTATACACTTCACACTCCACATGCAAATCCTATGGCTGTCTGCCCAAAACTTTGAACTTGTTCTTTGTTTAGTTCACAGTACAGATTCTCTTTACAGTTTCTGTTCCTTCGGATAAATATTTCGAATTTGTATTCTAGTTTGCACCGAATGAGGGAAACTTTTCAGTGGCTCATTATGATTCTCCATTCAAGGTTTCAGGGCACTGTATTAAGCGAACATAATTCTACATTTCTCTGGCATTTTACTTCCTGAAGAAATGCCTTCCTGTGACACCCGTCATATATAATACAGTGGGATTTGGAGAATTCATAAAGTTTGCTTGATCATCGAAGGATCATATCTGAAGAAAATTGAAATCCTGAAAAGTCTTCATAAATTTAAAAACAAAAACTGGTACGTAGTTGATGATCTAACTCCTGAGGATCAAAGCATAAACAGAGCGTTACGCCAGCACCTAAACCGAGCAAAGCAGAATGGGATTCAAGCAACAATGAGACGCAATCATCCGATTGTGAATAATTCAAAATTCAGCCTTGAAGACCTAGAGTTGGACCCTTCCATTACCAAAGAAAAACCCGTGCCATCGGCGACATCAAGTGTCACTGACGAAACAATTTCCAGAAGGAAACCCCCTCATAGGCTGCAAAAGGGTTTTAATTAGCGTTTATAAGATTAATTAGGTCACTCATTTCTTTTTCTTTTTGCTGATTATTATTATTTATATAAATATATATCGATTGTAAGGAAATCCAACTGCCGTATTTAAAAATAAATGTGCCCCCTCATATTTGAAGCTATTTCGAAATATATAATAAATAATGCGTAACATTAGAATACTAGATCTTTATTGAACGGGTACGCAGAATTTAAACTGAGAGTATATAATAATTATGATATTATCACCGTTTCCGAGTCATGGCTTTCGGTGACTATTCCACGCACCTTGGAATTTTCACAAAATCTGACCAATCAAAAACCAAAGACAGCTTGTATTATCGTGAAAACACCAGCTGTCTTTCAATTCTGATTGGTCTATCAGCAACGTGTTTTCAACGACGTTACCATGGATACGGATCGCACTGACCAAAAATTATTGTTGCCGCAAACGTCAAAATGAATCGCTTCGGTGCTACTTCAAACGAAGTGATAAACCGAAATATTGAAGAAAATATATCCAGTAACACAAAAAAATCAAAATCTTATATATGGAGGCAATTTATGACGTTCTGTGCGGAACGCAACTACAAATTAGATGCAGAAAATAGCAACAAAAGATTAGCATTCATTCTAAAAGACTGGGCATTCAATATGCGGAAAATTGATGGTAGTGATTACAAGGAGAGTGTTATTAAAACCATATGGAACACTACTGCAAAATTAGTACAAGAAAAATATTTTTGTGAATATCAGAGACATATTGATCCCTTCAAAGATATAATGTTAAAGGCGAGGGCGGCTCGAGATATTAAGAGAGAGAGAGAGAGAGAGAGAGAGAGAGAGAGAGCTGTTCTCGAAAAAAAGAAAATGAGTTCTGTCGCTATGAGTTCAGACGAAAAAAAAACAAAAACAAGAATGGGACGAAGACACGCCAGAGGGACTCCAAAAGAAGTTTTCTCACATAGCTGTAGTAGAACTAGCTTGGAGAGGTAACGACGCAACTTTTTCCATGTTAAATTTTTTTAAGGAAGAGTCTGACAACAAAGGCTCTTCAACAAACAGAATTGCATAAAACCCGATGTTCTCCAAAACCCGCCAAGGTGGTGATAAAAACTGTGCAGATACAAATGGCTTACTCAAAATTTGAAAAATTCTGAAATGTGTCCTGTGAGATTATACCGAAAACTTATATCGAAAAGGGGAATAATTACCAATGACGGATTTTTTCTGACAAAGGAGTGGAATGAATATAATAATAATGATTGGTACAAGAATTGCCCTATTGGTATCAATACAAATTTCTCTGTAGTAAAGATAGGAATAGACACTAAAAAACTGAAAATAACAAAACACTCTAATCGTGCCACTGCAGTTAGTCAGTTACCACAAGCTATGAAAATTACTGGACATTGAAGTTCGAACTCGATGAAACCGTATTTACATCTTAGTGCTGAACATCATCAGAATATAGTGAACATTTTCAGGAGAACTCCAAGTACATCAAGTAATAATACCAACAATACATTGTATCCACCTAAAAACGGTCATACTATAAAAAAAAATTACAATTGCACCATTTATGATAATAATATTCGAGAATAATGTATTATGTTCGTGTTCATAAAACAATATTTATTGTTATAGGTAACAAATAATAATTAAAACAAATTGTTTATAGTTAAAATAAATATTTAATGTTATAATTAAATTTGGATTATTTATTATTATTAAATTTCTTCCTCTCGTTCTGCCGAATTTAAATTTTTTGACCTTTCACTTTGTTCGTGAAATAGTCTAATGAAATACCACTCGTGATTGAATTTATCTTATAAGTCTGTCTTTTATTTATAAACTCAACTGAGTTGCTTAAAGGAAACACCTCAGTTTCGTTTAGAAATAAATCACAGACTTATCGCGAAAATTCAGTCACTAGTGGTATTACTAATGAATATACCCAATGAAAATATTTGTCTTGGGGTAAATTATTTCGTAAAGATAGGGAAATTGGAAGGGGTGGGGGTGTTGCAATTCATATTAAGAATATTTTCAAAGCCACTCTGATTGTCAATATTCCATCAGAAACAGTTGAACAAGTATGGATCACGTACACTCTTAATAGAGTGAAATATGCCGTGGCCTCCATGTATGATGTATAGGCCTCCAAACCTACCACTGCCAAACTTTTTATCATCTTTCGAAAATACTTTATCTGTCATCCGTCCTAGATTCGGAAATATAATTTACGCAGGAGATTTCAATATTGACTACGCAGATCCCACAAACAGCTCTTGTGTTCAGCTGAATGAAATAATTGCTTCTTTTGGCCTGAATCAAATTGTTGATCAGCATACTCGATATTCTTCAACTAGCTGCAAAATAATAGATCTCATAATATGTTCAGAAACACTGAGTGTAACTGACTGTACTACGTTTGATTGTTCCTCTTTTTCAGATCATTTTCTTGTATCGTGCAAAGTAGGTTTGATAAAAACATTAAACGATAATTTTTTATACACTTTCAGAGATTCCAGGAAATTTAACAAGGAATTATTTCTCGCAGATTTGCATGCCATCAATTTTGATACTATTTATGAGCCAGATAATATTGATGATAAAGTCGTTCTGTTCACTAATTTGGTCCTCAAACTTTTTGATGAACATTCGCCTATAAAAACCGTTAAAATTACCAAGAAAAAAGCACCTTGGATAACGGATAATTTGAAGCTCATGTTCAAACCTAGAGACAAAGGCCCCACATCATTGGAATTATTATAAAGAAATAAGAAATCTTACAAACCGAACCGTAAATCGTGAAAAAAGGGCTTACCTTGATTATCGTTTGAAAAGAAGCAGGTAATTATGGAAAGAACTGGCTGATATGAACGTTCACAACAAAAAATCACGAAATTCTATTCCAGAGCACCTGATGAATGCTGAGGAAATCAACAATTTCTTCGGAAGTGTATCAAATAATGACTCTGTACCTGATGATGAAACGATCCGTTTTTTTTCTGGTAATACAGTAAATAATCATATAATTTCTCTTTTCACGAAACTAATGATCATGAAGTATATAAGACTATACTAAGTATAAAATCAAACGCTGTTTGACATGACAAGGTAAGTATTCAAATGTTACTACACTGCTGTCCCCTGATATTACCACATATATCCCATCTATTTAATTTCTGCATACAGAAAAATGTTTATCCAGCAAGTTGGAAACGTTCCCATATTCTTCCATTAGCGAAAGTTACTAATGCAGAAAATATGAGTGACCTTCGCCCAATAAGCCTTTTGTGTGCAATCTCGAAAGCTTTCGAAAAGATATTGGATGCTCAGATGCGTATATACTTGAATGAATTTGACATATTACCATCCTGCCAATCAGGCTTTAGATCTGACCATAGTTGTACCACGGCTCTTCTGAAAGTGATAGATGATATACACATCTCTATTGATATCAATGAATTGTGTCTACTAGTATTGCTTGACTATTCTAAGGCTTTTGATCGAATCAGTCACCAACTTCTTTTATCAATTCTGAGTTACCTGGGGTTCACTATGAATGCAATATCTCTACTCAAAAATTACCTTTTCAACCGATCTCAAAGCGTTATCATAAATAATGAAAAATCTAAATCTCTAGAAATAAAGAATGGTGTTCCCCAGGGATCAATTTTGGGCCCTCTTTTTTTTTTTGTTCTCTACACTTCACAATTCTCAAAGTCCTCACCTTACGCTTCAATGCACTGTTATGCTGATGACACGCAGATGTATTTAAATTTCGAAGAAAACTCCTACAACTTGGCACTCGACCAAATGAATCATGATTTGAATACTCTCATAACCGTATCAAATAAATACTACCTTACTGTGCACAAATCTAAATCATACGTTATGTATTCGGGAGTACAGCAGCAAGAAATCGTTGCAAGAATTTATTGAATATACGTGTTGACCCACCGCAGATACAACAAAAATTTGGGATTGTACCTTGATAATGCATTACGCTTCACTACACAGGTATCTCATATTTTAAAACAGGGTTATATGAATCTTAGAACGATCTATTCAAACAGAAATATTTTGAACAAAAAAAGTAAAATGATACTATGTGATGCATTAGTGTTGTCACATGCAAACTATGCAGACGTGGTTTATGGACCAGGGCTGATGAAATCTGACAGAATGAGACTTCAAAAATTGCAGAACTCATATGTGAGACTTATTACAGGCACAAGAAAGCGGAACATGTTACGCAACATTTAAGGAATCTTGGTTGGCTGAACATGGAGGCTAGGCGTACACTACACTCCAGTACGATTTTTCATAAAATAATAACAACTGGGAAACCTCCTTATCTATTCAAGAAACTGACTTTCAGAACTGACATTCATAATCTCAACTTTCGAAATAATTTGGCTGCGCCTAAACACAAAACCTCCTTTTTTCGTGGCTCATTCTCATTTCAGATCGCTCGCCTTTACAACCGGTTACCCAGTGATTTCAAATTATTACAAATAAAAAAATTCAAAAAAAATAGGAAGCAATATTTATTTGATATTAATTTTCCAAATTTCTTAGTATAATATAATAATTATAATGGCAAAATTGAATCGGCACATCACTTTCACTCCGCTTATATGTACTGATCACTGTAGTTTGATATTTTTTTTTCAGGAATAGTATTTTATTTTGTTATATTCTTATGGTTAGACTTTAATTTTTCTAGGAGCAGTTTGAATAGTCTACCATATTCTATTGAATATACTTTATAATATTATTGATTATGAATTTATTATGATAAGTTACTCCACTGGTTGGATGGAAGAGCAATTCCTGCCATGAGCAATCATGTGCAGGCATTGAATTCTGCCTTTTGTTAGGATATAAGCTAACTGCTGTACCTGCAATAAAAACATTTATTATTATTATTATTATTATGTTGAGGAAAATTGGGTCATCATAATTCCTCCAAATAAAATATCGCCTTGGAAATATTTTCTGGGGAATTATCCCACTTATATATTTCATGCAATTGAATAGAGATACAGAGTGTTTCCGGTGGTTGGAACATTAGAAATATCTGGACAACGGGATGACATATCATTTCGAGAATGAATAACCAAAACATGTTCTATGCGTCTGAAATATTTTCATCCAAACAGTGACGCCGCATGTATCCCAAAGTAGTAGCTACTTTGTTATTTCGAAGGGAACACCCCATATATCATATCATTTTTGGAATTCCTATAGGATTCCTCATAACTTTCCCTCATAATTATCTGTACGCAATAATAGTATATTGTTTTACGAGTGACGAAAGTAACATTTTTGAAGCGAGAGAACAGTTTACCAGCCGAGACACAGCCGGGGCTGGTATTGTTCACGAGCTTAAAAAAATATTTTCGACGAGTGAACCACTATACTTTTTCTACAACCCTGTGTATATCATAATAATATGATAAAAAAGAACGATAAACAACTATTTTATTTTAAATTAGAAATAACAGAATTTCTTTAAAGATAACTTATGATTTGAATATTGGTTAATTGTTACATTCGAGCAATTATTCAAAATTATAGGAGTATTACAATCGTGATTTTTATCTATTGAGGTAGACGATGCCACATCTGTTAAGTTGTTGACTGATGTCACTCCAGATGAAGATGCGCCGTAATCGGGTAGCGTTGTATTTTGTATGAATTGTAAAATTTTGGTTTGCTAACTTATTGATCAACATATCCCTCCTCAACGTTACTAGATTTCCAGCCTACATGTTATTTAATTGAAGTAAATCACCTCCTGTACCCACTAATAGCGTTGCGGAAGTTCTACGCAAACAATGCTCAGTATATTTTGGGGATCAGGCAAGTTTAAATATTGAGCTATTTGCATAGCAAATTTACTGAATTTATTTATTTCCCACAACCTGTCTAGTACATTTCCCGTTCTGGTAGTTAATAAAGAATCTTGAATTTATTTTGTGAATATCTAGTGGACGGAGGTTCATATACAGGGTGTCCCTGGACTTCCTCTTTCCCTCGGAATGTTTAGTGGGGTCAAAATATACAGTACTCCATATAACTTTTGTTCCTAAAAGCCTTCGTTACCAAGTTACGGGCCCTCAAAGTTACAAAATGACAAATGTTTTTCTTTGATAACTTTCAAAGTGAATATTCAAAATCATCTAAATTTTGGTGATTGACTAAACATGCAGGAGTCAGTTGTTTTGCTACAAAGTCAGGAACGGACTACCCCCGATGGTCCACACCCCAAAACTTTGAAATGACTGGGATTTGTCAATATGTTTTAACAAAACAAGGTTACCTGGACAATTTCCTGAATAAAAGTACTCGTGTGGAAAATCGATCGGAGCAACGATTCTTAATTAAAAATGCAATTTTACTCGACGACATCAAACCCGATCGTCCACCATTATTTGAAATGAAAAATTTTTTACAGTAGAAATACTAATTAATGTTAACGTTAATTCAACAACATTTATATCAGGGATAATACAAAATATGCTGAAATAAAGTCGTAAACAAAAAATACAGTACCTAGTTGAAAGTTCCATCCACAATGTAGATATTTTTCAAATGAAATATCAAGTTATGTAGATTCGTGGTGTTTTTGAACTAACAAGCTACTCCAATATGAAATATCGAATTCAGTCCATATTTTGTATGTACGCGTGGAATAAGCACGCTTCGTGTTTTGTTATCTGAATCTCATGAAACTCAACATTTGGATGTTGCAAATTCGTATTCACAGCTTCAATGTTGAGGAGTTCCACTGATAAGTATAATTTCATGGGAGAAAATCTTTAACCCGAAGATAAATTTAGCTGAAAAAATGCACATCGGAAGACATAACTAATAAAAAGCAAACGAATAAACTACAAAAATGGCTGCACATGAATATCCGGTGAATAAATTATTACAATACATTGTGAAGCCATACGAAACGACCCTGGCATGCTATTTCAAGTGCAGAGAGGGTGTTTGCGTCAACTAAGAAAATGTATTGAGAGAGACGGGGGTCATATCGAGCAGTTTTTGTAGCGGATTTTGCATTTCTGTTTGCTCTTGAGGCTTGCGATTGATTATTTACACCATGAGTTTTGTAAGGTGAACGTGTTTGCATGATAAAAATTTGTTATGAACATTGCACCTATCATTTCTATTTTCATTACAAATTAATCTTTTCGAATAATGGTAGACATCTCAGGTTGGATGTCGTCGAACAAAAATGCATTTTGATCAAAAATCGTTGCTCCGATCAATTTTCCACACGGGTACTTTTATTCAGGAAATTGTCCAGGTAACCTTGTTTTGTTAAAACATATTGACAAATCCTAGTCATTTCAATGTTTTGGGGTGTGGACCATCGGGGGTAGTCCGTTCCTGACTTTGTAGCAAAACAACTGACTCCTGCATGGAAGCTTATCGAAGGAATTCATTTGTTTAGTCAATCACCAAAATTTAGATGCTTTTTAATATTCACTTTGAAAGTTATCAAAGAAAAACATTTTTCATTTTGTAACTTTGAGGGACCGTAACTTGGTAACGAAGGCTTCTAGGAACAAAAGTTATTTGAAGTACTGGTGATATCTTGACCCCATCTATACATTCCCGAAGGGAAAAGAGGAAGTCCAGGGACACCCTGTATATTTTAGAAATCTCGCACGTCGAGTGAATAAACACTTTTTACACGAGTTGCATACACAGTTGCAAAAATAAAAAAATTTTATTTAGGTGACACTAAGTGTGGGAAGATGAAAAGCGTATTAATTAATTAGCACTATCGATTTGCATTGAGAAAGTTAGGAACTAATACCTATGTTAGGAACAATTTAACTCAAACTTTATTCTTGATAAATTGCATTTTCTAGTAATTCCATAATCCAGTGTGCAATCAGTATGATTGAACATAATATAAAACATGCAATGGTTTAAAATGTAATAAAATCACAGAAAATGGACTGAAAATGGCGTCGATTTGAACGTTTATGTTTTTCATGATCACAAAACGCTGTAGTAGAATGGCAAATGAGTGCAATGAACATGTTATTGCACTAGTGCAATAAAGAACCACTTTTTTCCCTAGATGGTTCAATGAAGTTTTGTTTTTTGCATGAACGTAAAAAACATAATTTATTTGATATTTACAAGCTTTTATTCAACTTCACATTTGTACGTATGTTCAGTTCAAAACTTGCAAGTGAAATTTGACCCACTTCTAGATAAAGAAGATGGCGGCTCCAAGGTGGCGAACGAGTTTTGAGATTATGGTTCGATTCTATTCAAAATTGGTATGGGGGGTTTTTGGCGACAGAGATTACGATTTCATAAATTCATAAATCCAAGATGGCGGCTCCAATATGGCGACGAGTTTTGTGGTTATAGCCCGATTGGTATGTGGAGTTTTTGGGGTGATATCATGATTTTTTTTGTCAGAATTCAAGGATTCAAGATGGCGGCTCCAAAATGGCGGCCCCAAAATGGCGACGATTTTTGTATTATAGTCCAATTCCATTCAAAATTGGTGTGTGGGGGTTTTTGGAGTCGGACATCTTGAATTCAGGATTTTTTATTTTTTTTTCATGTTCTGGTTCCCACGAAAAGGGATATCCTGTAATGTTCAGAGAACATCGTGGAAACCAAGGGAAAGAAGGTAGGAGTTGGTGTTCTTCTTAAATTTCTGGAGGTTGTATGCCTCGGGGAACACCTCCCTAGGCAATGAGTTCCAAAGCCTCGCTGTTCGTTGGATGAACGAGTCTTTGGAAAGTGATGTTCTGCAGGTCTCCAAAGTGACCACGAAGGGGTGTGATGACTAAACTTGACGGGTTAGTCTCGAAGAGACTGCCAAAGCAGGAACGATTGTTGATATTCCAGAAGAGCATCGCCCATGAAAATATCTATAAAATAGAGACAAATCGCCAACTTTTCTACGGTGTTCCAGACAAGTGAGCGAGTTTGTAAGCGAGGCATCACCGACGAGACGAATTGCCCTTTTTTGGACAGAATCCAATAGCCTCAGGATATGTTTAGGTGCCGCGCTCCAAATATGGGAACAGTATTCCAGGACAGGTCGGATCTGTGCCTTATAGATCATAAGCAGCTGAGTGGGGGTGAAATAGCTCTTGGCACGAAACAAAAAACCAAGTTTTTGGGATGCACTTTTGGCAATGGACCCCACGTGATTTTCCCAGGAAAGGTTATTGCTGATAGTAATACCAAGCATCGATATGGATGACTTCAGTGGTATGGTTACTCCTGACAAAGTTATGTTAGGCACAGTGAGATCGGCTTTGTTAGAGAAAAGACATGCTTGTGTTTTGTTTGCATTGAATTCTACCAAGTTATTAGATCCCCACTCGAGAATTGTTGCTAAGTCCATATTTATATTATTAACATTTCTTCCGCGTTCATTTCTGGTTTCACGGGCTGATATAGGGGCCCTGGAAGAGAAAGCGGTATGGGGGGTACTATCATCGGCGAAGCTGTGTACTGGATATGAAGTTGCTTTCAACAGGTCGTTGATGTGAAGTAGAAATAGTGTTGGTGCGAGAATAGATCCTTGCGGAACACCAGCATTTATGAGTAGAGTGTCAGATGAAACTCCATCGACCACTACATGGAGAGACCTGTTTGAGAGAAAACTAGCAAGCAGAGAACACAGCTGAGGGGGCAAGCCATAAGACGGAAGCTTGGCGAGGAGTCCCTGGTGCCAAACTCGATCGAACGCCTTGGAGATATCTAATGCCACAGCTAAAGTTTCTCCATACTCTTCAATAGATAGCTGCCATATATGTGAGACGTAAGCGAGCAGGTCACCAGTTGATCTCTGATGGCGGAAGCCATATTGCCTATCGTTGACAATTCCTGAGTCTTCCAGATATTTCATGAGCACGATGTTGATGGCTTTTTCCATGACCTTTGAAATAATAGATAGCAGTGCGATAGGTCTGTAGTTGCTAGGTAGGGCCTTTTTGCATTTTTTAGGGACTGGCTGTACTCTTGCAATTTTCCAATTGGACGGAAATACCCCCAAATTGTAAGAGTGGTTGAACAACTTGCAAAGAACAGGTGTTAGTTCGGGGGCACATTTCTTGAGAACAATCGGCGGGATTCCGTCAGATCCACAGGCTTTGTTGGTGTTGAGACCCAGCAAAATCTTTCTGATAGTTCGTTGGCGAAAGGGTGATCTCGGGCATGTGACTGGCAATAGGTGTAATGTTCGGGGGTTGTTTTCCCGATGAATCCAGAGTGGAATTTCCAGCAAATAGGTGCGCAAAGATATTGGCTTTTTCCTGGGCAGTCGTTGCTAGTGTTCCATCTTCTTTGGTTAGAGGAGGAAATGAGCTGGAAGTGAAGTTTCTTCCCACAGCTTTGGCGAAAGACCAAAATGAACGGGACCCGTTAGGACATTCAGCAAGTTTTGATCTTATTTTGGCATTGTGGGCATCTTTTGGGCATTCTATTGTCTCTTTGCATATGCCTCTAGCCTCGACATATGCTGCTCTGGTCTCAGGGCCCGGATTTTTTAGCCATCGATGGTATGCTGCCTGTTTGGAAGCCACACCTCTAGAGCAGTTTCTGTTAAACCAGGTCTTATCGGATGATGTTCTTCTTTCGGTATTCGGTATGTAGGTTTGCATCCCCAACATGATGATTTCAGAAATTGTCTCAGCACATCGTGTTGGATCTACTGAAGAGAAAAAAACTCTCTTCCATGGAAACGCTGAGAAAAACATACGAAGACCTTCCCAGTCAGCCGAATTGTAATGCCACATGAGACGGGGTGGTATTGTGCAGCTCGATGGTAAATGAAAAGAGCATGTTGTGGAGATGAGGGTGTGATCAGATCTAAGATGACGACTCCAAGATGACGCCGAATTTTGTTGTTTTGGCCCGATTCCATTCATAATTGGTTGTTTTTTTTTTGGTTAGGAGATTATAAATTTCTGTCAGAATTCAATGATTTGACAGATTTTATGAATGACCAAAGAATTCAATGAAAATGATAGAAAAAATATTTTTTATACAAATGCACTGAAGAGGTAAAAATAAAAAATTTTTTGAACTACGTTATTCTGAAATAGATTCAAAATCTCGCCGCGAATATAAAATAGGTATTTTTGCGTGGCAGGAATGTGAATCTGTTACTCACAGAATAACCTAAGTCAAAAAAATAATTCTTTTTAGTGCATTTGTACAAAAGCTTGTAATTTTTTTATCATTTTCATGTCTCTTAATCTTCATTTACCTTTCTATACAGAAACAAAATAATCAGAAATAGCTCCAAATCAAGGATCCATTTTCGGTAGGGCATAATATCCATCTCAAAGACATCAATAGAACTCGGAATAAACCCGCAACGCTCAAAGTCGAAAGCAACCCGCATGAAAGACAGTTTCCGTTCTACATAAGAACCACACAAACAAAGAATATGACATGAAACGATTTATACATATATCACTTTCCGCATCACAAATCTCTATTTGGCCGCTTTAGGTGTCGATCGGCTAATGTTTTCTCAAGTCACAACCACCTTTGCGGTGTTTTGTCACATCGGCTGCCATTGTGGATTGTACAAAGAAGCAGTTTGGTAGAGAACCGCCAGAAAGGCGGCCGACAGTTTTTGTTTATATTTGGTTTAAGATTGCCGAATTCCATTGGTGAATCGACCTGTGATGTTACCTATTAAGCCTTTGTGGAATTCCGCCACAATGCTGATCTATTTGTTCACAGTGAGAACTTTGAGAGCATTTATGTCTTGAAAACACGTGTATATTTTTTTTAAATTAACTTTGAATTAGACTATTGAAAATTAAAGAACATTCTATGAAGAATATCTTATTGGATGAAATATTTGATACAGTACACAGTGGTTCCGATAGTCAATCTGGCGGGACAAAATTATTTCTCTGAATATTTGTGCAAATAAATGGCAGTAGGTATATATCAGCTTGAATTCGGGTCAGAATCATAAGGATATTGAGTATTTCTCAAATCAATACCCAGGATGTTTTTTTCTATACTGTTCACTCTTGTATTATAGGAATTTGAAATGGACATATCACTTTCGTTATGGAAATTGGCAACTGGTCAGATTTTAATGAAAGTTCAGTTCAAATTATTTCTGGGGTCAAAATTGTAGCATTACGCTGAAGTTGTATCTATACAGGAATTACCGCACGAAGTCTGTATTCATGTATCATTGATAGGTTATTAACGGTCGATTTCGGTGTATGTTGCATATATCACAATCATGCATTAATAGAGAAATTGAACTTTAATAGGGGTCATTAACGATCGATTAGGTGTACATTAAACAGACTCGTTAATACGAGGTCGCTGGAAAAATTATATACTGTGAAAATGGTTACATTTGACGGGAGAAATTTTAGAATACTTTACATAAAAGAAGTGCCGGGTCCATAAGTGTGAGAGTCTTTGCTTAAATCAATCGACTGATTTACCAAATTCATTTCCCTTTTTTGTTTTTTAGGTGGTCCCTAATTTTACTGAGATGAAAAATCACGGTATCATCTGCAAAACTAGTTATTTTTTTCGAAGTATTCATAGTTAGTAAACCATTGATATATAGGATATTAATATGGAATAAAGAAGGGTTCTCAGGACCGTGTCCTGAAGTACACCATATTTAAAAAAAAATCATAACCTAAAAAAATATTTTGTCGATTCTTTTTTTATTTTCCAGATATCTTGATACTAGTTCCATACCTAGGTCTTCCAGGGTCTTCAACAATTGATTATTGCTAACAGTGTCGAAGGCTTTAGCGAGATTCAGAAAAATTACATACCGTTGGGCATTTCTCATATGCTTTACCTAAGATTTTGAAATTTGATGCATTTTTCGAAAATTACTGATTAATCTGTAATCAACGAGATTGATCCATAATTGCATATTTTATTTTCTTCTCTTTTCTCGAACAGCGTGGTAACTACTACCAATTTGAATACGTCTGGCTAGAATCCATGTTCATATATTTCATTATTCAAGTAAGTTATTAGAAATCATATTTCTTGAACATTTTCCATCGATACTTCTGTTTTCATCATATTTTCCCCTGGAGATTCATTTGACACTGAAGATTCTCTGATTTCCATATTTATCCTCCCGTTCACTGGATCTGAGAAAAACTAGTTCATAATTGTATATTAATTGGATTTTTCATATTTTTGTATTCTTCCCCCCTACCTATTAGCAAAGTATTCATTGAATTCACCTGCAATAGATATATCATCATTTTTCAATTCGTTCTTTTCATAAAGGAATTCCTTTATTTTATGCTTCACACTTTTCTTACTTGTATCTTCTTCATTTTGTTTATACATCAGTCCATTGTTATGTTCGATTTCAAAATTCAAATCATTGGTGAATATTTGTTGTTATCAAAATGATACTATTGTATACATTTCGTCAGAGCAAATTCAAAAATATTTTATTGTTATGATAACGAAATGTACGATTACACAAAATTACCATTATTTGTACTGAAATGATCGTCATTATTTGTACTGAAGGAACCCGGCACGAAAACATATGGAAATTGGCTTTCGGTCGAATTGGCTGAAATTTTATCATGTTATATTAGGATGGGTCTTTAGAAAAAAGTGTGAGTTTAAATGCTTTCGTATGTTTGGTTTCTGAGATATAAGCGGCCAAAGTTCGTAAAAACGTCTTATTTGGGTAGGATTGACAAAGAAAAATAGTCGAAATAAGCATGAAAATGTATTGATCGGAACTCATAAACATTTTCAATTATAATCTTTTCGATGATAGTACATTAGGGTGTAAACGGGGCAACAAGTTATATTTTGTTGAGATATCATAGTTTCAGTCTATTGTAGGCAAAAAAACGTTTCTTGATGACTTTCTCTGTTTGAAATATATATATATATATATATATATATATATATATATATATATATAGAATTTGTAGTTTAATTTGCTGACTGAATACGAATTAAGTGATTGGTATTTGGGTTATGCAGCAGGCCAATAAGTGTACTCTTTTACACGGGTTCCAAGCTTTCGATAATATTTATTATCATCATCAGGGATGCTACAAAATAGGAAGACACATAGGAACATATAATAGAGAAAAACAAGACATTCATAACTCACAGTGTAAGTGAGGTTATGCGGCGATGATGTTAAAATTATATATATAAAGTTATATGAACAAAACTGTGTATACAACTCACAGGAATCAACTACAATCCACATTACATACGTTAACAATGTATTCTTATGTTGAGAATTATGAATCGTGTTTTTTTTGAAAGGGTTGTCAACTAGACATGTGAATGGATGAATTCTCGAATAGACTGACACAACAGATAATATAGACCACTGGAATTGAAGTGAAATTTACAACGGCATGAAATATTTCCATATATAGAACCAAATAAAAGTTTATTGACTATTGAGAATTTAGATGTGTGAATATAGGATGATGTGCATTGGAATTATCAAACTATGTTATTAGCATTCATGGGGGTAATCTGCTGATTCTCCCTCACATTAGGATTGTCTACAAAAATTAAATAAGAGTAAATGTCACTCAAATGATTTAAATCTGTTTTTTTATTTAGAGGATTTTCTGCCTGTGAAATGTGAACCATCTCTGAAAAGAGTCTCTTGGTAGTGTTTCTTTCGTTGGATAAAATTTTTACTGAGTTATAATCCATACAATGCCCTTCCTTATAGACATGCTCACTTAGTGCACATCTCTCCGGGTGCAGTCTACTGTCACTTTTGTGTGCGGTGATGCGGTCCTTCAACTGTCTGGACGTTTGTCCTATATACTGTTTATCACAGTGTTGACACGGTATACAGTAAACTACATCCGAACAGCTGGTGCATGGGGTCTTGTCTTTCAATTTTGAAAAAATTTTACTAAGTGGTAAAACATTTGTATTAGCTATTTTAATGTTTTCTGAGAAAGACTTGAAGGTTCTGGACAGTCTAGATGTGATATCTTTGATAAAAGGTAAAGAGGTATAAAAATATGTTTGAAAGACAAGACAAAAAAGGAATTAATTGCTGCTGCCCATTGAATAATAGATAGGGTGACATTCTGATGAACTCAATTGTTCAATATTACCTTTCTTTTAGATAAAGGGTGCGTTACATTTTTTTTTTAGGTCATTTACAATGTTTTCTTGAATATCTAGAAAACTGCTCCGTTAATTTGGACCATATTTTAATCACAATATTTTGAAAATGTTGACTAACATACGATGGTTTTATCAACTTTTTATGTTGCGTTTTTAAGATATGCATTTTTGAAGTTAACGATATATGTTGTAAACTTTCGACACATTCAATTATATTATAAAACTTTTCAAAATCAATGATTTGATAATATAAACAACACAACCCACACTCAACAACAATTTGGAACTCAACAGTATAGACTAAAAAAATAATCGAATTATAAATAACGACTTCTAACATGAAAAGTCAATTAATATTAAGGAAATTATAATATAACAAATCGAAATGAACCTGTGCAGCTATTGTATAGCGAAACACGCGTCATGCTTCAGTGAACCTTTAAGTTGTGAAAATCTTATAGTGTATTGTAGTAGTGAACTCTAAATCGAAATTGAAACTAATTAGTTATAAACAACAATTTACCTAATTGAACTCTAAAAAACAAAACCTACATTGAAATAATATTATTAATATTGTTATTCATTGTTTTTTTTTGCGCAATCTAAAACATTGTTTAATAGTTCATGGCTAGGGTACTTTATTGTTTCTTGATGACGAGCATATCGTACCAAAGTACGCTGCAAATATGGGAACAGCATCCCACTGTTCTTGCTCCACTTTTGCAGGTACAGTAGTAGCCTAGAATACGTTCATTTGCAGGTGCATCAGGAATAATACTGAAGGATATCCACAGTTGATACTATATAGCATTCCTAAATCTGGACGCTCTGCGGCAGCGTAATAGTCCAGGTTCAGGATTACCCATATCAATTTCAAATAGAAAAAATAAAGTACCCTAGCCATAAACTATTGAGAAATGTTTTAGATTGCGCACATAGACCAATCAATAACAATATTGATAATTTTATTTGAATTTGGGTTATTGTTTGTTTTTCGAGAGTTCCATTATGTAAATTGTTGATTATGTTGTTTATAACTAATTAGTTCCAATTTCGATTTGTTATATTATAATTTTCATAATATTAAATGAATTTTTATGTTAGAAGTCGTTATTTGAGTGTGGTTTGTGTTGTTTATAGTATCAAATAATTAATTTCGAAAAGTTTTATAATAGAATTGAATGTGTCGAAAGGTTCCATAAAATGTTGTTAAATCGATAGGTTACTCGATATATCGTAATACCATAAATTTCGAAAATGCATATCTTAGAAACGCAACATACAAAGTAGATAAAACTATCGTATATAATTGTCAACATTTTCAAAATATTGTGAGTAAAATATGGTCGAAATTAACAGAACAGTTTTCTAGAAATTCAATAAAAACTTTGTAAATGACCTGAAAAAAAATGTTACGCACCCTTTATCTAAATGAAAGGTAATATTGAACAATTGAGTTCATCAGAATGTCACCCTATCTATTATCCAATGGGCCGTAGTAATCAATTCCTTTTTTTGTAATCAAAAACGATCTGACAATTGTTTTCAGTATAGGAGTATACTCGAAAATTAAAAAAATATATATATTTCAAACAGAGAGAGTCATCAAGAAACGTTTCTTCGCATACAATAGACTGAAACTATGATATCTTGACAAAATATAACATGTTTGTTTTGAAATAGTGCTGGAAAAAAATCCGGAAAAATGATTTTTTTTACTATGCTCCTTAGACACCCTAATGTACTATCATCAATAATATTAAAATTGAACATGTTAATGAGTTCCAATCAATACATTTTCATCCTTACTTTATCTCATTTCGGCTAAAGAAACAGTTTTTTTCTTTGTCAATCCTACCCCAATACGACGTTTTTACGAACTTTGGCCGCTTATATCTCAGAAACTAAACATACAAAATCATTTGAACTCACACTTTTTCCTAATGACCCATCCTACTATTACATAATAAAACTTTAGCCAATTCGACCGAGAGCCAATTTCCCATATGTTTTCGTGCGGGGTTCTTTCGCTAAACTTTTCATGGTAATGAAATTTGATTAAATAAGTTTCATAAGTAAGTCCATGTTTAACAATGTCAGTCGTTAACAGTGGTCAGATCAGAATTGTTTTCATGCTGATAAACAATTCTCACTGTGTACAAAGGAAAGAAAAATAATGGATTCATACAGTTATACAGAGATAAATAATATTCTTGGTGGAGAAACTGAAAAAAATAAACTCAAAATATTTCATCAGAATATAAGGAGCATTTCAAAGAACTTTGACGAACTAAAAATTCAATTAAGCCAACTATCCTTTGAATATGATTGTATAGTTTTGACAGAAACGTTCAACTATAGTGACCTCAATTTCCACCAGTTACCGAAATACACCCTTATATTCAATGATGGTGATGTAAATAGAAACGATGGAGTCATCATGTATGTAAAAAATAATCTGAATTACAAATCGAAAATAATCAATATTGGTGAAATTAAAGTCATACAATTGAAAATTAAATATGAACAGAGAAAAGAAACTATGTTAACTGGTATCTATAGGCCTCCCTCGACTGATGAAAATCTATTTATCAATAATTTTGCTAACTACCTGCAACAAACAGAGAATGAAATAGAGAGGGACTATCAACTACCGATGCTATAAACCACCTACTTGAGGGTATATATAAGTCAGTTGACGATAGTAAACCCACACTGTGTGTATTTCTAGACTTAGCCAAGGCCTTTGACACAGTTTGTCACGTACAACTGGCGGATGTTTTGGAAGAGGCTGGAATAAGAGGAACCTCTCTCTCTCTTATAAAAGATTATCTGAGAAATAGAATACAGTTTGTCCGAATAAATAGTGAACTTAGCGATGAAAAAACAATTAAATATGGCGTACCACAGGGTACAGTTCTCGGGCCATTACTTTTCACCCTGTATATAAACAACTTACTTACAACGCATAGTACCGGCAATATAATCAGCTTTGCAGATGACACAGCTATTCTTTACTCGGATGATTCATGGGAAAGCCTGAAAAATAAAACAGAAGTAGATTTAAGTAACATATTAAACTGGTTTAACCATAGAACACTCACAGTCAACGTAGAAAAGACGTTTTTCTTACCTTTCACCTGCTACAAGACAAATCTCCCGAAATACAACACACTTGAAATACAAAATGAAAAAACAAAAAACGAAATACTATCAAAAAACCATATCAAATATCTCGGTATCACAATTGACTCTCACTTGAGATGGAACCTCCATATAGACAATATTACAAAAACTCTGAGACCATTACTATATAAATTCAAACATATGAGAGGGATCTTGAATGTAAAACATTTGAAAACATTATATTATGCGTTCGTTGAGTCTCGAATACAGTATGGCATTCTAAGTTGGGGAGCAGCTCTACCAACGTACATGAAAAAACTAGAGATTCTACAAAAAAAATTATAAAAATTATATATTCAAAAAAAAAAACCTATTCTACAGATGATCTATTTAATGAAACTAAAATATTTGATCCTAGACAATTATACATATTCAATACAATTATATACTTATATAAAAATAAACACTTGATTAAAAAAATAGAGCACAGATATGAAACACAAGCTAAACAAAATATTCCTATAAACAGAATGAACAAATCAATCGGCCAGCGCTCGTAATGTACCAATCAAAAAAAAATATATAATACACTCCCAAAAAAGTTCAAAAATTACTTAGAAGAAATACACTCTCTACGACTCATTAAATGCAAATTCAAAGATTATATTGAATCAGTTGACAGACACACCCTCCACACAATAATGAAATGCAAATAAACTCCACACCCAATTATAATTATAAATTTTTTTTTCATTTCTCTTTTCATTTCTTATTTTTCTTCTTTCAAAAATATATGTGTCCTACTCCATATCATATAATCTAGTTAAATAAAAACAATACTAACATAACCACATTGCACTTGTACCACATCATTAAAAGCATAATCAATCCATGCACAACCTCACGGTTAAAATGGAACTCTTTGTTTATTTACCACCAATAACTGTATATGAAATGACAATGTAAACAAAAATGTATATTGGAGTGAATAAATATTATTATTATTATTATTATTATATATGTAGATAGAAGATCGATCAAAGTAATTCACTCTTTCATTAATCTTCACCAAAAACGTAATTAATGCATGTATGTTCCCAAGTCAGTAACAACAAAATTGAACACAAAATCGTTATTGATATTTTGCGGCCCAAATCATGAAACGTACCTTTTCCAACAAGGGCATTCGGCATCATTATTCAAAATGCAGGTAAATGTGACATTCAGCACAGAATATACCCCGGAAGCCGGCTAAGATAACATTACACAAAGTCAGTTTGTCTACCGGAAACCCGACCACTTGTCAGATATTTGTCAAATCCAAAATCACAAGTACTTGTGGATTAGAAAGGCAAACAATCCAGAATAGATTGCGGTAATCAACTTTGAAGTATTCGGAAATGTTTCAAAAATGTTTTAAAGCTGAGTCAACATACTGTTTACAGGAGATATGGGTATAGGTCGAAATAAACAATCTTGATTTACCTTGGGATGTTATTGGAGTCAGTTTCAAGGGTTTGTGAACTTCAGATTTACGTTTTCGCATCTCCGGTTTTTCGTTGGACTATGTCGATAAAAAATTGGAATATTTAGTGACACACATCTTTTTATTTCATAAGGCAAATTGTTGGACAAGATTAGGCCTTTTCTAAATAAAGTGTCACAGAAAACATTTTTAGAATTTATATAGAAATCGTTTGCTGCTTGCCTTCTAGTATTGTGACAATGTACATCTTGAACATAATTCAGCTCATTTGATAAATACGAGGGCAACATGTTATTTTTCAATTTGTATACAAAAATCAGTGTATTATATGTAACTCTTTGTTTAATGTTCATTATTTGCAGTGTGTTCATCATTATTGTGATTCAGTCCTTTTATTCAAAATCGCTCTCTTTGCACGGTTTTGTATTTTTTGTAGTGTATTAATTTGTTCATTACTTAGGAAACTTAGTAAGGTGCCACAATAATCAATATGAGGCGCAATGATAGACTTGTAGATTGTCAGTTTAGTAAAATGAGACACTTTATCCCCCGAGCCTGTACATGTAACCTATTTTTCGCGCCATTTTTTTTTTAATATAGTCACAATGACTGTTAAAATTTAGTTAGTTATCAATGATCCCAAATACTTGAACATTTTCACTTCTTCAATGCTTTCTCCGTTTATTTGAATTTTGAATTTTATTTTATTTTCCTTGATGTTTTTTATATTTGCTTTCGAGGATATAATCAAGAATTTCGTTTTAATTCAGGTACATATATCCACAAGATCTTCATTCAAGAACTTTTCCACATCCTCTTTTTCACCAGAGAAATAAAGTAGGGTATCATCTGCAAAAAGTTTCTGCTGACAATTTTGAACGTGACGTATAATGTCATTTATATATAAAATTGATAATATTGGTCCCAGTATCGACCCTTGAGGCACCCCATACTTGACCTGCTTTTCACTAGAGTATATGTTATTATATTTAACAAGTTGTCTTCTATTTTGTAAATAGCTCTGAAACCACTCAAAAACTTTACCTCCAATTCCATATTTTTTTAGATGTAATTCTGTATTTATAGTTCCAAATGCCCTCTGTAAGTCCAAGAAAACCGCCCCTATGATTTTCTTATCATGAATGTCCACTTTCCATTTGGATATCAAAAACTGCAGTGCCGTTTCACATGAGTGAGATTTTCTAAAATCTGATTGTTGTTCCATTAGTATTTCATTAGCACTGATGAATTCAAGGAATTGATCTTTGACTGAAAGCTCTAACAATTTCTCGAATACTGGTATTGTGTTGATTTGGCGATGTTCAGCTGCATATTGTGTATTAGGTACTTTTGGGATCGGAATCACTGTACCGTACCTCAGGAAAAACCCCAGTAATCAAAGACGAATTTATTGTATGCAAAAATTTCCAATGATGTCAAAAGCCAGTTTAACTACGGTACGATTGATCCCATCTTTGTCACTCGAGTTCTTTTTTAAAGATGCAACAATATTATTTAGTTCATGCATGGTGATGCTTTTGAATAATAAAATTTATCTGTACTTTCTGGAAATTACTTATTGTATTATCAAATTGTTTATTGGAGTGATGTTTTCAACAATATATTTATACTACCAATGAAAAATGAATTAAAAACATTTGAAATTTCATTGTCGGAATTTACGTGTGTCCCCTAATATAATATGCTTTCTATTTTGATTTCTTTTCCACCTACCAATTCTTTTGATGACTTCCACATTGCTCTGGGAACATGTTTATTTTCATCAATTTGTTCTTCATAGTATTTCTTAGTTTCTTGTCTAATTAATTTAGTTACTTGGTTTCTGACTATTTTATACTCGTCCCAGAGAGTTTCGGATTATTTGCCTTTGCTTGTTTATATAATCTGTCTTATTTTGTATCTCTCTTATGACCTCATCTGAAAACCACACATTTAATTTGAAGTTAATGAAAGTTTTATATTTCTTGAAAGGCGCATGCGTATCCAGGCAAGTACTCAAACATGAAAGTAGATTTAGCGCTGAAATATTGCTATCTACTATGTTGGAATTCCATTCGAATAGGGAAAATAGAAATTCTACGTCGTTAAAGTTTTGAATTTCTTTTGAACAAGACGTTTTCTCTTATCAGGTTCAGCATTTAATTCATATTCATATAGTGTTACAAGTATATTATGATGGTCTGCTACATTGGAATATTATCAACTTCATATTTTGAGGATTTATTATTACTCATTTAAATAATCAATGAGAATGGCGGAATTCTTTGTAACTCTGGTAGGCTCCTCAATCAGCTGAAATAGTCCAATCTCATTGAATAGTTGTTTAATTTTCAAGTTATATGTATTATTGGTAATATTTAAATTGATGTTGAAGTCTTCAACAATTATTTAAGTACTTTCACTGTGTAACAAATCTTCTGGTGTATCTTCAAAAAAAATTGAGAAATCGGCATGAGAGCTGTTTGTTGAATGGTATAATACACACAAGGTGAAAGATATATTGAATTTACTGAATTTAATGGCTAGTATCCAAGTATTTGTATTGGATACAGTGTTTAATATTATTTGCATTTTGATGAACTGTCTTATGTATATTGTCAGCCACCAGTGTGCCTACTACTTGAATGACATCTTATCCTATTTCGATTTCATGATCTTCCATGTCATCAGTTACATGGGTTTCAGATAAGCAAACTACAAGAGGTTTGTAATAATGGATGCAATAAACTATTCACATAAAATAATCTATTAGTTTTTATTTTGGAATCTAGTTCATGATCTAAGTTATATAGGAAAACGGGATACAGAGAAATGGGATAACGGGAAACAAGATGATGGGATAACGAGAAGTGGGCAAAGCCACAGGCAAGTTAGATGGAGAAAAAATACATGGTTGCAGCTAGTTCGTGTAATAAATTCAGTTGTATCTCCTTTACTTGATCTATAATAATTAGCTAGTATAACACTATAACAGGAAACTACATTGTGAAAGAGTTACAAATAACTCCACTCTCCCATATCATTATACGTTTTCAATTCGGGTACCATAACCTGTTCATATTTAATAAAATAAGAATTGATCGAATGCGGCACAACCCCGTCATTCTTCGCTCATCATCCTGCATGGAATATTTTAGCAAACATTACCAATACAATTCCTTCGATTCTTCCCGAGGCTAATCATTCACTCTACCAAAGAAAAACTCATGAATAACAAACTGGATTACGAATACAATACAACTCTGACGAACATTTACATAAAACGTTTCGGGAGTATGTCAACACTCATTTCAAATTTCGATCGGAGCAGGGACAACCAAATCAGCAAATAAAAGGATCTCTTCGAGAAGAAACGTCCCACATTCACATGTATATGAAGCATTATGCAGCCAGAATCTAATTTCAAAGCAGGCATTTAAATCCCGGTCCCCTTCCCAGTAACAATGAATAGGGTCCAAATAAATGTAAGACCTGCACGAATGTCGCACAAGAAATCCATCTTTTTGTCGCATAAGTACTTGACAATGGCAGTAAACATGTCGTTTTCGTTTAAAGGTTCGGTTAGCTCGAAGCGCGATTTGTGTTGTGCTGCTAAATTAAACAATCATAAACAGAACCCATGTAATCTGGGCCCATTCGGCCATGTGGAAGTGATATGGGATGAGGCCCGCTTCCAAAAACGGTAGACGACCGGATTCCGGGATTTGCTTTCCTAATTCTTGTTTAAATGTTATTGAAATCATGGCAAACATGTTTTACGCGCTGGTGGACATTCTTAAGCCAGCTATGCTGACATCTGTTCGATTTTAATGGGAAAAGGACAAAACGGCAAGTGCGAGTGTGACTCAGACATTGAAGGTTCCTTCCCAAGTAGCATTTTTACTGGACGGAACGTAGCGGCTACGATTCTAGAATACTTTGAGGTGTTTGACCACAACCACTGCCACGCAATATGCAAGGTTTCATCACGTGGCAGCTACCAAAATGGGGAACACTTTTTTAGTGGCCGCTACGTTCCTGGACCTCAAATAGCCACGTTGTGGTCACTCGGCAAAAACATGGATTTGTGGTGACCGACACTAGACACATTGAACAACTACGCTTCTGTAATTGATATGTAGCTCGACCTCTGTCCAGCAACAAATTTTTTATAATAAATGTTCCTCATTCTTCCATTTTGCCTGATCCGTTTCACTCGATCGACTGATCGGGATGAAATCAAACCGATTGAAAGTTTTCTGTGAAATATGTGAAATTGTGAGCACGCGCCATCTGAATAATAATAAGAACGTTTATTCAATAAGCCATTTTTACAGAAAATAAATTATAACAATGATAGTAATAGAAATAATAATACAAAATAATAATACATGTTTTTAATAGAAAGCCTACTGAAAAGGACTATATTCACTGCCAGGGATCACAGGGATGCAATGGAAGTGATTTTCAATATGGCCCTTCGTGTTATTAACAATACTAATTTGAAATATTTGGTCGCACCTAGGTTTACACCTGTATGTGCAGTTGTTTGTGTATTTTAGTTTCCAAAGATTATATGTGTAGAACTACATTTTGGGTAGGTATCTGTATAGTTAAGTAGTATAAAATTGGCTGAGTCTATAGGCTGTGTATATACTTGTCTTGATGTTTGCCTATGTGTTGTCTTGATTTTTTCCTGAATATGCTTTGTTTTTTTATGTTTCTAATACCTTGTGGTAATGTGTTGAATATTTTTGGAGCTTTTGTTGTTATGAATCTTTGGTTGGCGTCTTTTTGATAAAAAGGATTTTTTAGTAAGTTGTTGGTCTTTGCGCGTGTTTCATGGCAGTGTTCAATTCTATTTATCAAGTGATGATTTTTATGGATGAAAACACAACATGCATGAAAATACTGTTTATTTAAGGAAAACGTTTTAATTTTGGGAATAACTCGTCTCTGAAATTGTGTACTTGAATCCCTCAAACATTCTCTCATCAATTTCGGTTACTTGAAATATATGTAGTTCAATGGCCAGCGTTGCTTCAACCGGGGAAGTAGATGTTTTCTGTAAGACATTCGCAAAACATAACTTAATTTTTATCGTGGATTTTTCAATTCGCAGAAAACTTGAAACCAATAATTATGTAATAAATTACTACGTTTGATGCAGTACTGATGAGAAATGAATTTGTATTCAATGTTCTGTTCATTTATCTAATAATGAACCTATCACATTCCTGTGAATATGGCGGCTTTTGGATAATATAACTTCAAAGTGGAACGAACTTATTATTTTTTCCATCACTAGAAAGTGACGCCCACGTCGCAGGCTCATGACTCACCACCTCAAAGTTATAACCTAAATAACAATAGGTCTCATACCCTTGAAAGTGGCGAACACGTCTCGGCTATGATAACCTGCCACTTCAAAGTTATAACCTCGAAATTGCCGGTGCATATCCATTTATTGTTGAAAAAGGGCATGTAGCATGTATTATGGATATATGCGGCTTCAATTAACAATCATCAAGTTTCAATGATGGCATTTATGCAAACTGAATTAACAATTAAGTCAGAGATCCGATCTATTCAAATTAACCTTTTTATACAGAATCAAGAAATATTTTCTATTGAAAACGCATAGGTCACCCATTTCATTTTGAATAAATATCATGCACGTTTCGCGTAACAGGTACTTTCTGTAAGCCACAATAAAATAATTTGAGAAAAGTTAGGTTAGTTTTCGTCATCGCCATACCAATCCAGCACTTCAATCAGGAAAAATTGTCTTTGAAAACCCATAACCCATTTCATTTTGAATAAATATCATTCACGTTTTACGTAACACGTAAAACAAACTTTTTGTAAGCCACAATAAAATAATTTGAGGAAAGTTAGGTTGGCTTAAGTGATCGCGTGGACCAATACAGGGTCACTTGATGGTGAATTTCAAAGGTAATTGTGACAATGGAAAATGTTTGTGGCATTCAGACAAGAAAATTAAAACTAGAACTGAAAAATAAAAATATGGACCGGCCAGGATTTGAACTTGAACTGAACTGAATTTAAAAGGGTGAATCGCCGGTTGCAAACAAGGACTGGTGGCTCAATCGGCAGAGAGCGTTAGACTAGAAATCGAAAGGTCCCAGGTTCGTATCCTGGCCGATCCATATTTTTAACCGACGAAACCAAAAAGGGGAGGTTCTCTATTCGACGCGTATATTTTTTTATGCATGACTACGCATAACTTTTCAGAGAAGAGTCCGATTCCGATTATTCTTTTCTCATTGGATAGGGTGCACTTCGGAGTTAGTCCCATTTGAATTTAACAGAAAAATCCATCCCTAAGGGTTGCAAAATGGAGGATATTGATCGTTCACTCTCTGAATTTTGTTCCGTTAACCGATTCTATCAGACATAACTTTGTAGTGGGTTTTCCGATTTGGATGATTCTTCCTTTATTAGATAGGGATACTCATGTTGATATATTCCATTTGGAATGAAATAGGGATGATTGATTTTTCACTTGTGAACATTGGCACACATATGTAGTTGACATTGACAGGTCCTCCTACATCCGTCACAATAATTACATTTTATGAAAGGATGGAATTATATACAGAGTGATTGAATCAACTAACCAGAACTTTCAAAAATAATTTATATTTTATAATTGAAAACCTAAACTGGAATAATTTTTTTAAAAAATGAAGTAAGCAGGTAGTAAGTATTTTGGAAGTAATCAAAAATTATGTTTTCAACCACAAAAAATTTAAAAATTAAACCGACGAAAAAATCAAATGAAAACCAAGAAATAAAATAAATCTTAGTCTTAGTGATAATTGAGCTCCTAAACTGATGTGAGTAACTAATTTGGAGTCGGCGCCAAACAAACTAGCGATTGAATTAGGTAATGCGTAAATTGATGGCAGGGAGATGCATATCGGCGTTTTGATTACTTCTTCAAAGTAATATAATGATCTTCGACAATTGTTTGTTTGGCGCCGAATCAAAATTAGTTACTCACATTAGTTTAGGAGCTCAATTATCACTAAGACTAAGAAGGTTTATTTTAGTTTTTGCTTTTCGGTTGATTTTTTCGTCGGTTGAATTTTTTGTTAAAAAGTTTTTATTATTTTTCAGTTCTAGTTTTCATTTTCTCGTCTGAATGCCACAAACATTTTCTATTGATATTTAATTACAGACGCTATCCACCACTTATTTATATTCACTTAGCTTGAGTAATTGTAACGTTGTAGTGACTTTCGTGACTGTGGCAATCACTTATGGAGATAATAAGAATGTGACAACCATCACCACATATCACAATCAAGTGCCTGCCACATTGAAGATTTGATGGAAGTAACTGAAACGTCATCGAAACTATCATACTCTATTGAAAGTGATTGTGACTTCCAAGTGATATTTAACTGGTTCAGGAGGGTTACCGTAACGGTTAATTTTGGAAACTTTCAAGGGGATTCTGCTCGGTGGCCATAATGTTTCAGACACCTCAATTGACACTAACAAGTTATAGAACCGTGAAGTGGCTACCATAGATGGGAATCACGTGACTACAGTCACGCAAATATACAATTTTTGTTATTCTTACTGTATAGTGGTAGATTTAGTGGTGATTACGCAATAACCACCGAGTCGAAGTTGCAGTATCAGTTTCCGTCACCATGATGCTGCTTGGGTTACCTTATGGGAAATTTATAAAATGCCAAGAATGCGTTAAAATTATTGTTATTGATGTATTTTTAACGTACGTGGGGAAAAATCGAAACCCGATCGTCCCGGGTCATTGTTGTCTGAAATATCAATGCCAACGAGGATCTGAAAAGGATTCTCAAACGGGGATCCGATACATTGATTTGTTGGAGAATATGAACAGTGTGATTTGTTTGAAAATATGAACAAGTTGTTTATAAAATCAGATGTGGAATCATCTGCGACTCAAAGATAAACTTCAGTCACTATCTTTCATCGGTCTTGTGGGGTAGTCATGTTGAAAAGGGAAACATTCTCACTTGAATATCGAATTGCAATATTTTTCTGTTAATTGAAAACTCCACGATTAAAATTAGGATATATTTTTTCAATATCTAACAGAAAAACAACAACTTCCCCGGCTAGACAGAGTTCCTGGCAAGTACTTGTACAGTGACCACCTTGCAGTGCACAAAGTTCATCGGGATGACCCTTATCCTCTCACCTTTGTTTTTGTTTGTTCAGTGTCTAAGGCTGTTTGCTTCTGTTTTTTGGAGTTCCAGTTTGCGACGCCGTTTCATTTGACACGTCAATGCCATCTATCCTTCGCTACGGGCTCACAGCTTGGATCCAGGTCTGTTTGCCAGAAGTCGCGGCCGTCCACCCGACTGTTTCATTCGCTGTGCGGCACCAACACTTGGACCCAAACTAGGTAGTAAAATAAATAATAGTTTAAAAAAACTATAAAACACGCTTTAATAGAAAACCATACTAAAAAAAAGAAAATAAGAAAAAAAAAAATTTATTTAAAAGAAAGCGTGGGGTGCATGGTATCGCCTCGGTGTGTAATGTACTATATAATTATTGATACCATGCACCCCACGCTTTTTTTTTAATAAAATACATTATTTTCTTATTTTCTTTTTTTTTAGTCTGGTTTTCTATTAAAGCGTGTTTTTTAGTTTTTTTAAACTATTATTCATTTCCTACTTTTTAGTGTGGTTTGTTTATAAAAAGTGTTTTTTAGTTTTTTTTTACTATCATTTTCATTAATTTTTTGCAAATTGGAAAATGGAATAATCTTATCAAGCCGCCATCTTGAATTTGTGAATATTGACAAAAAATCCATAATCTCCGACCCCAAAAACCCCCACATACCAATTTTGAATAGAATCAGACCATAGTCACAAAACTCGGCCGCCATTTTGAAGCCGCCATCTTCAATTTTTCAATGTCCACAAAAAAATCATAATATTCGACCCCAAAAACCCACACATATCAATTTTGAATAGAATCAGACCATAATCACAAAACTCGGCCGCCATCTTGAATTCTTCAATTTTCACAAAAGAATCCTAATATTCGACTCAAAACCCCCACATACCAATTTTGAATAGAATCAGACCATAATCACAAAACTCGGCCGCCATTTTAAAGCCGCCATCTTGAATATTCCAATTTTTACAAAAGAATCATAATATATGACACCGAAAACCCCCACATACCAATTTTGAATAGAATCAGACCATAACCACAAAACTCGGCCGCCATTTTGAAGACGCCATCTTGAATTTTCCAATTTTACAAAAGAATCATAATATTCGACCCCAAAAACCCCCACATACCAATTTTGAATAGAATCAGACCATAATCACAAAACTCGGCCGCCATTTTGGAGCGCCATCTTGAATTTTCCAATTTTTACAAAAGAATCATAATATTCGACCTCAAAAACCCCCACATACCAATTTTGAATAGAATCAGACCATAACCACAAAACTCGGCCGCCATTTTGAAGACGCCATCTTGAATTTTCCAATTTTTACAAAAAAATTATAATATTCGACCTCAAGAATCCCCACATACCAATTTTGAATAGAATCAGACCATAATCACAAAACTCGGCCACCATCTTGAATTTTCCAATTTTTACAAAAGAATCATAATATTCGACCCCAAAAACCCCCACATACCAATTTTGAATAGAATCAGACCATAATCACAAAACTCGGCCGCCATTTTGGAGTCGCCATTTCGAATTTTCAAATTTTCACAAGAGAATCATAATATTTGACCCCAAAAACCTCCACATACCAATTTTGAATAGAATCAGACCATAATCACAAAATTGTCCACCATTTTGGAGCCGCCATCTTGAATTTTTCAATTTTGACGAAGAATCATAATCTCCGCCCACAAAAACTTTGGAACCAATTTTGAAGCGAATCGGACCATAATAACAAAACTCGTACGCCATATTGGAGCCGCCATTTTGTTTTTTCTTCACACAAAAATTTCTTAATGCATTGTCACCGGAATTATGTACACCTGCCAAATTTCAAATCATTCGGACGTCTGGAAGTGGGTCAAAATCGCGCCCATAGGAGTCGGTTACAAAAAAAAAAAACAAACAAACATGAAGCGTGTAAAAATCAATGGAGCCAAAACTGTAGAAAGACAAGTCTTATAGGTGAATGAGTAAATAGCAAAAATTCGAAAATTTCGTCTTGCATTTAGTCTTTTTATCACATGTTCAACTCGTTTTTTTCAATAATCCTTTAATAGTGTTCTATCCTTTCCATCCTGGCAATATCTCGAATATTTGTTGACAAAAAACTTCAAAGACCCTCGTACGCATCCTTTCTTAAATATGATGAACTTGACATAGTCCCGGATATCAAAAAGATCTTTTTTCACAAAGCCTCTCCTCTGCATTCAGTATATTAAAATGTCGTGGTATACTTGGCACATGAGATAAAAAGGATTTCTTATTTATCATACAGATGTCGAGAAAATTCATGAAAGCCTCCCATATTTTAGATATCTGTGAAATACTTCGCCGGTTGAAAATTTATACGGCTTATGCTTTGCCGTGTTTACGTTTCTTCCGCTCTGTATTCCGATGTTAATCTTCGTAAATGCCTACAGTTTTCTCCGCGTTGCTAAAATGCCTCCTTTCAGGATGTGCAAATAGTTTGCAGGTCTGTCAGTGTTTCTGTGATATATGTGTAATTTCAGTAGACCATCTCAAAAGGAAAGTGTGAAATGAGATCCAACGAGTTCTTGGGGATGGATATACAAGGTTCACAAAAAATCACATACACAGAGAAACAAACTCACTTGGGGTTGTTATTAATTTAATTATCACTATAAAACTCGAATATAACTTGGGGAAATTGTACCGGGTTTTGCACTATAAATTACCCTCCCTATGTCATCGTTATTATTGCCTGTAGAAAAAAAAGTTAAGAGTAGAAGTTGTGAGGTTATGACTGAATTTTGATAAAATTCTATCGAAAATACAGTAGCGTGCAGATTTCAGGGGATAATAATATTTTTTAATGGAATACCCTCTGTATTATTGAATTTTTGGAATGATCAATTTTTTCATGATTTAAAAAATATACTATATGTTACCACTATCTTATACCGTTTTGTTATTAAACATCGAATAACTTAGACTAGTTGTTACTGTGAATACCTATTCTGTGAAAGTTAAAATTTAAGCTATGAAAATGGCAACTATATTTATTATGTTTGTTTGATGGAATGTTCAAAATGGTTTGCACTGAGGAAGAAAAAGTTCAAGTATATACTTCTTATATACAAAACAACAGAAATAAACGTGCAGCAAAAAGGGGAAAGCTTTTCGAAAATAAAACATACTTTCAAAAAGAACAACTATAAACCATATAACATTTTACCCGTACAAGTTTTAACAGAGACTCATAAGAGGAAAAGGATGGCATTTTGCCAACAGATGATTCAAAATTTGAATGAAGATCCCGATTATTTAACTGAAACATTATGGACTGATGAGTCATCCTTTTCTACGGCAGGAGTTTTCAATAGGATGACAGAAAAAGATTGGTAAAACAAATGAAGAAAACAGGAAGTAAAACTGTTAGCGTTTGGTGCGGAATTTCTTGAAATAAAATTGTTGGACCTATATTTTATGATTATACCGGCTGACACAAGATATCAGGCAACCCCTGTAACTTCTGCATTCGTGAACGGATTTTTCTGAAATTTGGTACAGTTATATAAGCAACCATTTCGGATTTGATCACATTACAATCTAATATGACGGATTTCCGGTTTTTCTGGAAATGCCAGTAACTTTGTTTTTTCAAACAGAACACCCTGTATATTTTTACATATTCAAGTTCAACAGGTCAAAACAAGTCCAAACCTCATGTCAAATGTCATTTTTTTAAAACAATTGAAATTAAAATTATTTATTTTACCTCGTGGATGAATGAGATTTGTTCGAAGCTATTCACAATGAGTCGCAAATAACAGAAAAACTCAATTTTTTCTGGAAAATTATTTTTTGTGTCATTCACTGGTTAATTAATTCAGTCACATCTCATTTTGATCAAAAATTCATTTTTTTCAAATGGAACCCTTATGGGCCACCTACCTGTATCTCTGGAACATACAAAATTACATATCATTTTTGTATTTCGGTGCAGTAACAAATTGTATACAGTCAAAAATCTACAACTAGTACATGAGTTTCCTTGCAGTTCGTATAATTTTTCAACTCAGTAAGCTGTGGAAAACAACATTTCTGAATCTTGTCAACTAATTGTGTGAATTATACTTCTAAGCACGATAATGGTGCCTTTTGAAAATTCTTCTAGCGTTTTCTCGACATACATTGCATTTGTATTCCAATTCCCGCGACGAAGCTGTTGGATCAAAATCAACATAAGCAAAACGTTCATTTCTGCCTCCTTCCTCACTTACGATCATCTTCTCCATTGTTGGGTTCTTTTCTGTGTGGGTATCGTTCAGCGTATAACTGACAAGCGGCGACACTGTTTTGAAGATACTGTCCGTGAATTAATAAGATATCAACCTGTTCACTTCTTGTTAACCTATAATTTTGATTTTACATTTCTACTAAACTAATTTTCGGAAGTTAACTAATTTTCGAGATGGAAGATGAGAGCGAAACACAATTAGTTGACAAGATTCAGAAATGTTGTTTTCCACAGCTTACCAAGTTGAAAAATTATTCGAAGCGGTTGGATCAAAATCAACATAAGCAAAACGTTCATTTCTGCCTCCTTCCTCACTTACGATCATCTTCTCCATTGTTGGGTTCTTTTCTGTGTGGCTATCGTTCAGCGTATAACTGACAAGCGGCGACACTGTTTTGAAGATATTGTCCGTGAATTAATAAGATATCAACCTGTTCACTTCTTGTTAACCTATAATTTTGATTTTACATTTCTACTAAACTAATTCTCGGAAGTTAACTAATTTTCGAGAGTTGAGATGGAAGATGACAGCGAAACACAATTAGTTGACAAGATTCAGAAATGTTGTTTTCCACAGCATACCAAGTTGAAAAATTATTCGAACTGCAAGGAAACTCATGAACTAGTTGTAGATTTTTGAATGTATAGAATTTGTTACTGCACCGAAATACAAAAATTATATGTAATTTTTTTTACTAAATGAATGTTCTAGAGAGACAGGTAGGTGGCCCATAGGGGTTTCATTTGAAAAAAAATAATTTTTGATCAAAATATGATACATCAATAAATGACAAAAAATAATTTTTCAGGAAAAATTGAGTTTTTCTGTTATTTGCGACTCATTGTGAATAGCTTCGACCAAATCTCATTCATCCACGAGGTACAATAAAAAACAATTTTAATTTCAATTGTTTTAAAAAAATTACATTTGACATAAGGTTTGGACTTGTTTTGACCTGTTTAACTTGAATATGTAAAAATATACAGGGTGTTCCATTTGAAAAAACAAAGTTACTGGCATTTCCAGGAAAACCGGAATTCCGTCATATTAGATCAAATCCGAAATGATTGCTTATATAACTGTACCGAATGCAGAAGTTACAGGGGTGGCCCGATATCCCATGCCACCCGGTATATTAACAGGAGTTAGCTATCAAGGAATATTATTAATAATAATAATTATTAATAATAAATATACTTTATTGCCATGAAAGAATTTCTTCTTGTCGACAAAGCATGGAGTCAATAAAAATATTATATATAAAATAAGATAGATACAAATTCATAGTCGTAATACTAAGAACACCAAACAAATCACATATATTTTTGGTAGAATATAAAAATGAAGCTAATATAACATACATAGGTATAAAAATAACAGTCACGGAAATGAATATGTAAGTTAACCTGATTAGAATGAAGTAATCACATGTATACGCATCAGCATACAGAGAAACCTCTTTATTAAGGGACAGTCGACAAGTTTTCAAAACGAGTCATCGTAAAATTCTGGGCTGTAATATGGTCGGAGCTTCAACAGTCCTTTGACAATTTTCCTGAATCTTTCAATATCAATATGTACATTCCTAACGTGGTTTTGCAAGGGGTTATACATTTTTACTCTATTGTAACACAAGGAATCCCTGACTAAAGACGTACTGGGTATCGGCAGTTTCAAACTATTGTTATTGAGGCGTGTGGCATAATTGGACTGGGCGCTACCAAATTTGATGATATGTTTTCTGACCAAGCATACTGTCTCTGAAATGAACAGAGATATCACTGTCAATATTTTATTTTCTTTGAACAATGGGCTACACGAGTCTCGAGGTTTAGTTTTATAGATTTATCAAATCGCTCTTTTTTGAAGCAGCTGGACAGTTTCTAGTAGGTCTAGGTTATACACCCAAAATGGTATCCCGTACCTTAGATGCGACTCAATTAAGGCATACTATGCTGTTTAAGCCGTCTGGGATCCCAGCTCTATTGAAATTACCCTCACTGCATAGCATCAAGAGGAAATTTTACTTTTGAGTTGCTCGACATGTCTATCAAATCTTGATTTTTTGTCTATGAAGACTCCCAAGAATTTGGTACAGTCTCTATTTTCAATGATTCCATTATCCAAGGGAAAATTATCGAGTGAGCATCTGAAGGTAACTATGTTCGTTTCATCAATATTGAATGAAAGAAGATTCGAGTTACACCATAACTTGATCTTTTTTACATCGACATATATTTTTTTTTCCAGATCCTCAACTGTTTTACTATGCCACAAAATCGTGGTGTCATCTGCGAAGAGTGTTTCTTTACCTGTCAAGTCAATATTTGTGAGATCATTAACATGAATCATAAAAAGTATGGGACCTACTACAGATCCTTGACGCATCCTTGAATTTAATTTTACTGTTGATGATTTCAACCATTGTAGAGTCACTCCTTTACATCCATAGTGATGTAGTTTCCGCAAGAGTATCCCGTGATCCACGCAGTCGAAAGCCTTTGTGAGATCACGAAATGCTGCTGCTGCAACATTTCCGGCATTGAGGTTAGAATAGACCTGGGTGTTTTTATATTCTTGAAATCCAAACCGATTCTTACATATAATATCATGTTTTCGTAGGAAAGCGCCGAGTCGTGTCTCAACAAGTTTTTCTATCATTTTCGCGATGGTTGGGATTAGGGAGATTGGTCGATAATTTGAAGGGTCGCCTAGGTTGCCTCCTTTGTGTAGAGGAATAATTACGGATATTTCCAGGAAGGAGGGGAACAAACCATTCTGAAATGAAGTATAAAATATTCTTTTACATAATTTTTCGGAAGCCGAGATTGCCGCAAGATGAGACAACTCCGCATAGTGTTATACCCACCTAAACACCATGGGAGTACGCAGGGAAACCGTGGAGTGTAGGCTATGTGATGAAGAGGAGGAAACATCCTCTCATATTATCTTCGACTGTGACGCCCTAAGTAGTAGGCGACACAGAACCTTCGGAGAGATCAGCCCGGAAACAGGCATGAATCCGAAGAACCCTATCAACAGGCTTCTAAACCTAATTGAAGGCACAAACCTGTTTGAATGAGGAACCACTGACGACAGAGTGATACAATAGACCCCAGCTGGTCGCAGTGTCAAGGGAAGCTAAGTGCCAACCCTGTCTCTGGCTCGTCAGCTTTCAACCAACCACCAACCAACCAACCACCAACCAACCAACCTAACTACCGTTTTGTCCCGGAAAAATCACTCACAATGCCTCCTTTTCACCAGCATAAACTACGAACACCAAATATCTCATTTTTGGCACAATTTCTCCAGTCAAATTTAACGTAGAAGAAGGGAAGACAACCTAACACTAACGTTGCTATCCAAGTTGATGGCCAGCCAATAAACTTTTGCGGTGATATTTCTCGTTTTTTGAATAATTATTTAATTAGATGCAAGTACACTGACAGGTTTCAATAGGAGCAGATATTTCAGCAAATGTGTTATAAGTAAAAATGAAGTTCAGGGATATTTCGCGTATCACCAAAATCGAGGATGCTTTTACATTGTGACTGTCTTTTGTTTACAAAGTTACTGAGGGGCAAAAACACCGAACATCATTCCATTTTGCGCAAGTATAATTGAACGCGGCTTTGATATCGGATATTTACCAGATTTGAATTCGAAAAGTTTACGGTGACTTATTTGTTATGGCTAACATGAGAATAATGAAATTTCCTACAGATTGTTTGTTAAATGTGAGGAGTTTGATTATTTGTTGTTGTTGGAGGGGATTTTTTCAGTTAGTACCGGTTATATTTCAAACGAAATTGAGCCGAAAATGAGTGATCTGGTGTTTGTAGTTTATGCTAGAAACAAGAAGGAGCGTAATATTCGCGCGAGAAAACCGTGCTTGACAAACACATGTTTTGGATCAAAAATAGTTCTCTAACTCAAAAACGGTATGAGACCGATGCGTTTTTTTCCGTATTCGTGTTTAGGGGGCAAAAACACGTGAGGAAAGTATTTCAGCTAATTTCAGAGAGCAGGAGTGCTCTTACCGGATATTTACCTATTTCACTTTTATTAAGGTTTATTGATAAATGTGTATTTGGCAACAATGTAGAGAATAGATGAGATATATAAAGTGAAACGTCAAGCGATTCTTAATTTTCTGAACTAACTATTATCCTGAACCCGGAAAAAAATGGTTATGAGTTGCATTGAAAATGGTATAGAATAAAAATTGAGGGTTCCATACAGCGTGTTTCGGAAAAAATTGAGGAATTAAGACGTCTCAAGTAAGTGCAAATTATGATTGAAAATAGACCTTTTCGATTCTTTCAAGGGCCATGATTCCAAAAATAACCATTTCCTCTGAAAAATTTCGATGGATCTACTTATATTATCGTGTTCTGAGCATCTGTGAAAATTTCGTCAAAATCGGTGACATTTCCTTTGCTGCAGGTTTACCCATATTTCCTTGAATCACAGAACGAGGTGAACTGACGCCATACAGATTTCCTTGTATTAACTGTGTTCCCTGGTTTAGCTGATCTAACTAAGTCATTAATCGATTCCCTAGAAGAGTTTCCTAATCAACAATCACTTAAATTCATTGCATAATATCAAAAATAATACCAAAACCCGCAGTACGTTCAATCTTGACTTTCAACAAATAATGAAAAGCCATCAGCAATTTCAGTAAACAAACAATTAATAGTTTTAAAAACAGTTAAACAAATATGTGATGTTTTCGCAAAAAATGCACCAATTCATGTTTTTACACGAAAAATACTTAGTGTTTTTCACATTCAGGCTTTCTTTTATCCTTAGAAAACCGACGTAATTTATTGAAATTTTTGTATTTTCATGACATGAGTGAGCTTGCCATATCGAAACATTATGAATCAGTTGGTAATGGATAACCATGTCAATTAGGTGTTTTCTTAGATGGACAGAAAATTGAGATTAGGAAACAAAACAATATCAAAGTTCAAACTAAATATACCTCCTACAAAGAAAATAATTTGATTTTCAGACACTTTTCTTATTCCGGAACTATTCCTATGATTGATTCCAAGGAAATATCACTTTGAATATTTCGAATATCTCTCTAAAGTATTGAGCTCAACACATTTCTATAACCTTTCTGCACTATGTCCCCTTTTTAACAAAATGTTCCTCTCCACATGGCAGATATAAATATTCCCTGGAAATGAGTATCATATACTGATTCAACCCAACAATTCCATTTTGTTCTTTTCCACTCCAACAAACAGCTCTTCCAACAAAAGAGTGTGCTCGTATGGATCAGCCACGTGAGGATGCTCAAAGAATTCGAGCGGAAGTCGTTATTTTTGAAGAGTCTGCATTTCCGTATGAACGTTCGTATGTAGAGTAGAAAATACATCTCGGTTCAAATTTCCCTAAACATCGTCAGCGGCATAACCTTTATTTTACGCCAAGTGGTGTGATCGTATGTATAAATCAGGTCTATTTTTGAACTTTTTTTATCCTCGTGACAAAGTTTGTTCTGGGGACTTTTCATCAAGATGCAGGATAAATGGTGGCTCTTATTGTATTGATCTTTTTATAGATATAATGATTTCTTTGCCTAGTATAAGGAATGATATACACAGTGGTGATGGGAAATATGATAGTGATTGGGAAGAAATGAAAATACACGAAGTCACCCATCCACATAAAATGTAATTGAAGTTAAATGCAGTAGCAGTATCCACCCCTTATCACCAGTAGTTTTGTTTCAATTATTTTTGTATACCATAAGGTATAACTTTCCCACGTTCTTCCTCATGTGGGTATCTTGCCTATGCCATTTTGGTTTCATGTCGATTCCGTTACCGGTATCTAATAATAATTTATCATTATAGTTGATCAAGACTGGGTGTTCATATTTTCATTTTCAATTTCACTATGAATATCATAATGACGAACTCCTATCCATATTGGAAACATGATTTGCGAGGTTCACCACTTCAATGGATCTGTCCATTTCTAGAAGATCGAAAACAAATAGTCACCTCAGAATTCAAACCTGAAATGAAACCATCTGAGACTCGGAGTTTAATCAGAGGCGTCCCACACGGCTTAATATGAGGGTCTACACTGTTAATTTTGCACGTGAATATCAGATAATAGTTTTGGTAAAGAGCATTATACTGCGTACACAGATGGCTTCTCATTAATCATTTCGATTGCATAAACAAAACTCTTAAAAGTGAAATGTAATGATCATAAATAAAGTCACATCTATAATTTGTGCATTTCACATCTCTATCCCTTGCCGGGAGGCACAATTCATCTGAGAGGTTTGGTTCAAATTCGAGGAAGACCACAAGCCGTCCTGATGATTGGGAAACCATGAAACAGCTGTAGGCGGATGGTGGCTTCCTCATAATTGAAACAAAACCCTCTTCCTTTATATATATATATATATATATGTATATATATATATATAAAAATAGTGGATTTGGGGCAATCTTGGGATGTGGTTCAAAAACGACTGACTCTAGGGGGCCTAGTATAAGTATTCATTCGAAAATAGTTCAACGTTTCGGTGAGGGTCCCCTTATCTTCAACAACAGCATGGCGAGATAATTTTATAACTTGTTGAAAACATTAACCATACTTTTAGCAGGGTTTGATAGTGTGTGCTCGTTTTGTAACGAATTTTTCGTTACTTCCTTATACATAATCAATTTCTCATAACTATTCCGGTTATCTTACGGTGGAACGGGTCATTAGTCACGGCCGATCGTGAACTATGGGACAGCGCCATCATAATGAGTTCGTATTCTGTCAAGTTGGACGAGTTTTGTTATCGTGACAGTTGTATTCATGTCGTCAAGCTGTGTTTTTTCCAAGTGTTTTTCAATAGATAAAAACCAAGAACAGTTTGTGAAAACACCCAGGTAGAATTGGTGATTTGTTCGAACCGAAGGAATAATCGATCTCTTTCTTGAATAGAACGTCGAGATAGGCAGATGTACTGAGTGAGTTGGCTTTGATTTGTACGATCTCTATGTTAAATGAGTTTCACTGCTGGAGTTTAATTGAGTAATATTATTCTCTTTATCTTTCAATTAATGTTGTAGCTGATTAGCATTTTCTTCTTTTTCCTTAGGCTTGTAATATTAGAATTCTTGGATATACCGCATGGTAATTTTTGAAGGTTAAATATAGATATTTCGGCCATTTTGACAAATCATTCATACTACATATTGTGGCTAACGTAACATCTGTTCCAAATATTGGGAACTGATTTTTTTCATTGGAAATCAGTTCTACGCTTTTGCATTTTTTTAGGTACCAGTTAATTGGTAATTTGAATGGACTAGAGCTTATTTACCTCACACAACCAGTGGATTGTTCCAAGGATTCCAATTGAAGCGAAGGGCGTATTTGATTGTTCTGGGACAGTGACTAATAGGACGGCTCTCTGGTAAGCAATTTTCTTTATTTCATAACTATATGTTTATGAGAGTAATTTTCTTTTCTCTTGAGAAAGAATTGCTTACAGAGAGAGTTGTACCTCTGGCCTAACGGTCTCAGAACACTCGATTCGATTCAATATATGCCTCAAGCGTAAAGTTGATTTCCGTTTAATAAATTTCTTATATCTATTACTCCATTTAATTCCCAGTGTAGCTTATTTGATTTTTGATCGTTGCAGAGTCAATTCACTTCAGTTACTACCTTGTCGCCAAGAGCAGGGAGATTCATTCTAATTTTTGAGAATTACCTGTTTATCGATTTGAAAAGGGAATTGCCGCCCTATTTCAAAATTATCTTTATCTAAGAGAGTTGTGCCCACTGAAAGACGTGAGGTCTCCCTCTTCAGTTATCTTTAAAAATTCTTCAATTAAAGAATTATTTTACATTATCTTTATCTAAGAGAGTCGTGCCCACTGAAAGACTGTGAAGAGAGTCGTGCTCACTGAAAGCGTGTGTCTCTCTCTTCTTATCTTGGCTGAAGAGTATACTTTTACTCTGACTATTATCTTGGTTCAGAAACCCTATATTTTTTGTAGCTTACTAGAGTATTTTGGTTATAACGCTATATTTTCCTTTGGCACTTGCTTTAAAATAGTATATTTTTGCACTGGCAACCTTTAAATATTTTGCTTTAAAATAGTAGATTTTTCCTCTGGCAATTTTATAGTATTTTGCTTTAAAATACTATATTTTTTCTCTGGTAAAATTTCAAGGAAATTTTTATATTTCTTTTGGAATACCTTTCCTTATTAAATTTTTTTACCCTTCTGGTACATAGAATCACCTTATCAAAATTTACCTGTTTCAAAATTTAACTGAATTTGAACATCACGTTTTGGGTGAGGTTTGTTTTGTTTGGTTTTAAATTTTGTTCATTTTTAATATATTTTTTTTTAATTATTAAAATACTTATAAATTTAACTCCAGAATAGCAGATTGGATTGCTATTTATTATCTTTGTTCTTTCACTGTAACTTTCCAGTCTTTTATATAGACTGAGATTTTGATTGTATGCTATCATTTGCATCTATCTTTTGACTCTCGATTAAAATTTGAAACATAAAACTTGAGGTTCAAAGGATATCCTTTGTTCTCCCCTTTTTGTACATATTTTGATTCCTATCATCTTCTTCGCATGATATATACCACGGAGGAAACCCATCTACGGAGACGGAAGGACTAGTAGCCTGGGAGGTCTTACAGCACATCAATATCAGCACTGGTCCGTGAAGATCAACTAAATTCACGCCGATAAGGGGGTCTGAAATCAACTATCGAACCACCCCAGACCATCTTCATCGTAACCGCTGAAACCAAGTTCCTCCTAGAACCGCTGGGACCAGCTTCAAGAAACTAGCCTTCCTCTATCTCGCTCAAGATCTCCGAAGGTATATTCGTAACCAACAACTGGAGGAATCATAGGTTTAAATGTTCGAATTTTGATCAGAGTCAAAATTACTGGTTTCTTTTTATGTAATTTTTCCATTCTTTTAAGAGAAGTTCAATACTCTTCTAGTATTTGTTAATTTTTTTATATTTTGTTCAATAATTTTAATTCCAACTGGAATAAATTTGTTAAGTTGATTTATTGAATATTTATTTGCCTTCCCATACAAGCTAGGTAACATTTATTTAATTTTATTTATCTTTGACTTTTGTCTTTAGCAAGTCTGGCGCCCAACTCTTGAACTAGTCAAGTTAATTAATGTATAATTTTTTTGGTGGCCAAATTTGATTAACTAGGAAAAGTCATTCATTGAACCTTACTCACGGCCTAACCGTATCCATCTGAGCAGCCTATCAGCAAAGTGATTTCACCTTGAAATTTGAATCATATAATTTAAAATCTGGGGTTCAAAAGTAAGGGGTGTTGCACAATTGACGCGCAAACGTGGGGCTCGAAAAACTTGACTGTTCTTTTTCTCTTTTTCGTATCTTGTCCTAGCTTGGTGGAAGACATAATAAATTTTTTGTTGAAAGAACATTTACAAATCTAATCCAAAAGAACTTGGTATATATTTATTTATATTTATATATTATCTATCTTTGATATTTTGTGATTCTTACTGCCTATATCGTTATTGAGTTGCCTATATCTTATTGAATTGCCTATATCGTACCGTATTGCCTTTTATCGTATAGCCAAATTGCCTATATCTCTATTGTATTGCCTATATCGTACCGTATTATCTATATCGTAGCCCCAAATTGCCTATATCTCTATCGTATTGCCTATATATTGTACGTTATCTTTGCTATCGTATCGCTTACTATTTTTGAGTATTCCATAAGTACCAGCTTTATCTATTATCGTTGAATTTTAAATTGAGCAGATTTCCAAGTCCAACATGAATTCTAATCACTTGAAAACAAATGAATTGACTTATGAGCTAAAATTCGTGGAGTAGAACCTACCGGTGATGTAGATGCTAAACGAAAAATTTTAAGAGGACTTTTAAGTCAGGAAAATGCCAATCGTAGTTTTCGTGTGGGCATTACAAATCCATACAAACATGCAGTGGATGATCTTGAATTGAGAGCAAGTATCGCTGATTTGAAACAAGTTATATCTAGTTTTTGGTGGATCTAAGGAAGATCCGACGTTTAACCGAATTTCAAGTCGATTAGCTCATTTGTCGAATCGTTTGTCCAGACTTTCTGTTGATGATCAAGATGAAGAAATTGCTAGAAAAGAAATTCAGTATCTAGTGTTGGAGTTGGAAGCTGATTTTGATTTGAAAGTTTCTCCAAGTACTTCGACTCCTACTCAATCTTGCCCTCCTGTGGCTGCTAATGTTTTTTCGAATAATCGATCGGTTGCTCCATATAAATGGAATATCTCTTTCACGGGTTCAAATCAGAAAGAATCAGTTAATTCATTTTTGGAAAAAGTTGAATTATTGCGAGAAGCACGAGGTGTTTCAAAAACTGAACTTTTTCATTCGGCTTGTGATTTGTTTAAAGGTTCTGCCTGGACATGGTTTGTCAATAATAAAAATAATTTCCATAATTGGGATGAGATTGTTATTGCACTAAAAAAAGATTTCCTTCCTTATTTTTATGAAGAAGACTTAGAACGTGAAATTAATTCAAGAACTCAAGGTTCTACTGAAAGAGTAGCTTTATTCATTTCTTCTATGGAAGGTCTTTTTAATCGTTTATCTAACAAACCAGATGAAGAGACTAGAGTTCGCAAAATTCGTAGAAATTTGTTACCTTTTTTCATTTCGTCCTTGGCTTTACAAGATCCAAAACTGTCACTGAACTTTCTGATTTGTGCAAAGATTGGAAGAATCTCGTTTATGGGCTGATCGTTATAAAGCACCCCCTAGTCGTGGTACTGGTTTATTAGAACCTGATTTGAGTAGTCCCTATAGTGGAGCAGGTACTTCGTTTTCTTGCTCGTCCCCTCCCGTGAATTTAAGGAAGAACATTCCTGGTTCAAATATCTCTGCCTTATCGAACACTCGATGTTGGAATTGTGACTTGGCTGGTCATACTTTTCGTGAATGTAGAAAACCCAGGTCCATATTTTGTTATGGATGTGGTTTGAAAAATATCGTTAAATCAAATTGTCGTAACTGTCGTTCAAAAAACGGGAACCAAGGTGGCGAAAACCTGGACGTCGTCACCAGTCAGTTTACCGAAGGTCAGAAAACCAACCAGCCAAATCCCAATCCAAAAAATATCGAAAAAAGCAAAGCAAACAGGAACATTAAAAACTTCTGCCTCGGAATGGCAAAATTGGTTATGTACCGTTAAAAATTTCTTATCTCCTGTAAATATAAATCCTATTTTCATTAGAAAAATTAATGATAATCGTCCCTATCTTAATGTCGAATTTTTTGGTCAGAAAATTCTTGCCCTTGCTGACACTGGCAGTAATTCTTGTATTTTGGGTTCTGCAGGGTTTAGTCTACTGCAAAAATTTAATCTTCCTATTAAATATGAATCGATTGCCCATGTCACTACCGCTGATGGTAAGCCTCAGGATTTTTTGGGTTATATTTTGGCTCCTATTTCTCTAAATGGTGTTACTAAGGATTTGAAAATTCTTATTGTTCCTTCCGTGACTCATAGTCTTATCTTGGGAATGGATTTTTTCCATCTCTTCCGTATTCAAGCCAACTTTAGTAATTTATCGTATTCTGTTGAATCCAATATCTGTACCGTTAACACCATCCTGCCATTTTCTGAACTTACGTGTTCACAGAAAACTGAACTTCAGGAAGTCACTGACCTTTTCAAATCTATAGCTCCTACTGATAAACTCGGTCTCACTCAATTGTTGACACACCGTATTGATACTGGTGATGCCAAGCCCATTGTTCAAAGACAATATCCTTTGTCCCCTACCATGCAAGAGCATTTGAACAAGGAAATTGATGAGATGTTGAAGCTCAAGGTCATTCAACCTTCCCAATCTCCCTGGTGTAGCCCATTATGGTTGGTTCGAAACGTTCTGGAGATTTCCGGGTTTGTTTTGATGCTCGGAAGCTTAATGCAGTCACAGTCAATGATGCATATCCTATGCCTCTTATCGATAGTATCTTAAACAAATTACGGGATGCTAGGTATCTTACCTCCATTGATTTGACTAAGGCTTCTTTCAAATTCCTTTAGAGGAGTCGTCTAGACCCAAGACCGCTTTTGCAGTGTATGGTAGAGGTCTCTTTGAGTTCACTGTCTCTCCCTTTGGTTTGAGCAATAGTCCGAAACTTATGGCACGTTTGATGGATATCGTTATTGGACCATCTTTGGCTCCATTTTGTTTCGTTTATCTTGATGACATCATCGTGGCCACTCCTAGTTTCGATCTTCATGTCAAAACTTTGAAGGAGGTGTTTCGGCGACTTAAACATGCTAACCTCACGGTTAATTTGGATAAGTGTGAATTTTGCAGACCCTCTCTTGTTTACCTAGGTTTTGTTGTAGACCAACAAGGCTTAAGGACAGATCCCGAGAAAGTTTCTGCTATCGTTAACTATCCCACTCCCAAAAATACCACTGAAATCAAAGGTTGATAGGTCTCGTCAGTTGGTATCGTCGATTTATTAAAGATTTTTCTTCTATTTGTTCACCCATATCTGATCTTCTTCATGGTCGAAAGAAAGGTCAACCCATAACTTGGACTCCAGAAGCGGAGGAAGCATTTTCAGAAATTGAATCTCGTCTTACTTCAGCTCCTGTGTTAGCTAGTCCTGATTTCACCAAGCCTTTTGTGATTCAGTGCGATGCCTCAGATACGGGCGTAGGTGCTATTTTGTACCAAGAATGTGACGGTGTCGAACATCCTGTAGCTTATGCAAGTAAGACTCTTACTACTTGTCAGCGTAAATACACAGTTACTGAAAAGGGCTGTTAGCTGTCATTTTTGGTATAGAAAAATTCCGAAGCTATATCGAAGGAACCAAGTTCACGATTGAAACTGACCATGCCTCCCTTATCTATCTTCATAACTTATCTAACCCTTCTGGACGTTTGACTAGATGGGCCGTGAAACTTTCCCAGTTTGACTTTACTATTAAGCATCGGAAAGGTTTCTTAAATGTAGTGGCAGATGCCTTATCTCGTTCGGTTGCCGAAATTTCTGTTATCGATGTCTCTACTTTTCAGCCGGATGCATGGTATACTTCCATGATCCAGAAAATCCAAAAAACTCCGGAAGCTTATTCCTCATTCCGTGTCGAAAACGGTATTATCTACAAACATATCTTTTCTCACCACAATCTAGTTAGTAATCTAACTGATTGGAAAATAGTTGTACCTTCTGCCAATCGGCAAGATATTTTTAAGTTTTATCATGATAACGAAACTGCTGCCCATTTAGGGATATCAAAAACCCTTTCTCGTATCTTAGAATTATATTACTGGCCAAAAATTCGCAAAGATGTCTATAGGTATGTTACGAAATGTCCTGTTTGTGCTGCTTGTAAAAGTTCGAATTTACCTCAGCGGGTCATATGGGATCTTACAAAAATGTAAATTTTCCTTTCCAATGTGTTTCGGCAGATTTGTTAGGTCCTTATCCTAGGTCCAAAAATGGTAACCAATATGTTTTGGTTGTCGTAGACTGGTTTACCAAATATGTCTTAGTTCATCCAATGTCTAAAGCTATCTCGAAAAATATCGTAAAATTCAATTAAAATATAAAATTTCCATGGAAGCCAATTTGTTAGCAAAGAATTTAAAAAGCTAATGACAGATTATCGAGTTCAAAAGATTTGGTATAATGCCAAATATCACCCTCAAGTTAATTTTGCTGAAAGAGCTAATAAGGTGATAGTCACATCCATTCGCTGTTATATTCATGATAATCATAAAACATGGGATTCATCTATCTTTAAAGTTGCTCAAGCCATCAGATTAGCAAAACATGAGGTTACTGAATATTCTCCAGCTTTCTTAAATTTTGCTAGAAACATTCCTGTTACAGGAGATTTTTATGGCAAAATTTCAGAAAATGAAAATAACATTCTTACTATCACTGATAAATCACAGCGAATCGATGATATTCAAGAACTTCCAAAATTGTTTGTTGATGTTCGTAAAAGTTACATCAAGCTTATATTCGGAATGCTCGTCACTATAACTTGAGAAAACGAGAGCTGAAATTTCATGTCGGTGACAGACTTTGGAAGAAAAACGTAACTCTTTCTTCAGCTCCGAATAACTATTCCGCAAAATTGGCTCCCAAATTTATACCTTGTATTGTTTCTAAGGTTATCTCTAACTTGGTTTATGAGCTTAAAGACATGGATGGCAAAGACTTAGGACGTTGGCATGTTAAGGATCTCAAATCCGCTTTTGTTGATAACGATTCAAATTTATCTGATGAAGAATATTTTAGTGCTGGGTCCGAGAGTTCAGGCGACTAAATATTTTTCTCGTAACTTCTCGTGAGAGGGCATACTCTTCTTTATCTTTTCTTTTTCTTATCTTATATATTCTTAGGGCTCTGTGAGAGGGGCCTAAGACTGCTCTCACCATGGCATTTACCAGATGTTGAGTAAAAGTCTCAAAACTGGCCACTGACAAGACACATTCCAACTTAGACTTCTATTCTTAGGGCTCTGTGAGAAGGGCTTAAGAATTTTTCTGTATCTTTTCGGTTTAGTACTCGTCTACTATTTAGTTGAGTATCCTTTGGTTATTTGAGAGATATATCTATACACCTTATTACCTTGCATTTTTCTAATATTTGCAGTAACTTATCATTCAGTTGTCAAAGTCAACTTTTGAGGAAGAAGTGTATATGTTGATGTAGAACGTAGCAAAAAGGGTCGACTAAGGTTGTACTTGAGGAAGTGTTTATCTTTTGGTAATTCCTGATGGAAACTCTGTACTTCCAAAAATGAACCTTGTCAACACCTTATGTGAGAGATTGATTTTGAATCATTTTTGCTGTTTCTTTGTAGTTTTTTCAATTTGAATCTATACAAAATTACTTTGTCTTTCATGAAATCTGGTTACAGACTGCATCAATGTATTTCACTTGTTATTTCCTTTTCGTTTCTTATCTTCCCGTGGCCTTATTAGAAAATCAGATCTTAAACTGGAAATGATGTATTTCATTTCGTTTGAGATAGTCTAATAATGTCTTATCGTATCGTTGCCGTATTAGACAGTTGGATCTTTGACTGGAGATGATGTATTTCATTTCGTTGAAGATTGTCTAATAATATCAGTTCGTATCTTACCGTATTAAACGTTTATATCTTTAACTGGAAGTGATGTATTTCACTTCGTTTCAGATTGTTTAATAATTTTCCAGTGGAACATCAAATTTCTTGATAATACCTTCTTTTCAGGTAATAGGTTTTGATGTTTCACAATTTTGGCAACATATCGTGGTTACTGTAATATCGAGTTAGGGTGTTAATTTCCATTCGTTGGTTGAGTTTGAATCTCTCATATGATCTTATCTTATCTATCTTATCTTACCTTGTTTATCTTACCTTTTTATTATCTGTTTATCTTATTTCTTTATCTTATCTGTCTGTTTTCCTTGGCTAATTTATAGTTAAATTAGCGCAAATTCAAAATTTTTAAGGGACTCGCTTTTGTTAGGTGCGTGCATAGTTCGGTCTGGCTGTTGAATTTTTTGACAGGATCTTTTGAAGGGAAGGTATTGGGGGGTTGTATTTGGTTAGTCGTGAGTCTACGGGTGATCATGACTTTAGGTCTTTAAGGTGACGGCTGGATGCAACTACTGTGCCGACCTCAGCTCAACTGGTCTGCTTAGGCTGAGGACTTGCTCGCAGTGGAAAAAACGGGAACATTCCGTCCCTTTTGGTATTTTGTATCGTGAACCATAAGTTCATTTTTAGTTTGGTGACGCTGTAGTTACTTCAGTTGTAGGTGACAGCTGGTAAAACCAAAATTGGTTATGTTTCATATTGGAATTATTTTGTTTCACCAGGTTTGTGCTGAATGGGGCCTTTCTTGTCCTGATTCGGTGGGATCGGTGGTTGTTTCAAGTAATCTGGGGACGAGTGGTTATGAGTGTTCCTCAACGGCGCAGCACCTAATACCTTGCAGCGACGAGGACACTTTGGCTGGATTGTTTGGGAGGACTCCGGTTACACAGTTTCTGGGCTTGGATGTTGTCATTCATCGCAATCATTTTTTCCCTTCGTTCATTTAGTCTGTGGTGTAAACAGAGAACTGAAGTTTTAGCTTGGTAAATGCTACTATTTTCTCATTTGAATTTTTTCAAATGTATCTTTTCCTTCACTCATTTAGTTTGCCAGGAGTGCAACGAGTAGAAGCTTTAGCTTTGTAAATGCTATAATTTACAAATATTTTGTTTGATTTGTATACTTTTCAACCTTTCGCCTGTCAGTATACAGAGCTGTTGAAAGTTAGGGTTGGGTTTTAAACTCATTTGATAGCATGCCTATTTAATTTTTTTGTGTGCCTGGGAATTTATAGTGTTTCCGAATTTCTTTATAGTACTTTCAGCTTACTTTTAATATCTGGTCTCAGTTGCAAAAGGATAAAAATTTGTAAACTTCTAGGTTTCCAAATTTTTACACCGGGTTGTGGTGTGTAACGAATTTTTCGTTACTTCCTTATACATAATCAATTTCTCATAACTATTCCGGTTATCTTACGGTGGAACGGGTCATTAGTCACGGCCGATCGTGAACTATGGGACAGCGCCATCATCATGAGTTCGTATTCTGTCAAGTTGGACGAGTTTTGTTATCGTGACAGTTGTATTCATGTCGTCAAGCTGTGTTTTTTCCGAGTGTTTTTCAATAGATAAAAACCAAGAACAGTTTGTGAAAAAACCCAGGTAGAATTGGTGATTTGTTCGAACCGAAGGAATAATCGATCTCTTTCTTGAATAGAACGTCGAGATAGGCAGATGTACTGAGTGAGTTGGCTTTGATTTGTACGATCTCTATGTTAAATGAGTTTCACTGCTGGAGTTTAATTGAGTAATATTATTCTCTTTATCTTTCAATTAATGTTGTAGCTGATTAGCATTTTCTTCTTTTTCCTTAGGCTTGTAATATTAGAATTCTTGGATATACCGCATGGTAATTTTTGAAGGTTAAATATAGATATTTCGGCCATTTTGACAAACATTCATACTACATATTGTGGCTAACGTAACATCTGTTCCAAATATTGGGAACTGATTTTTTTCATTGGAAATCAGTTCTACGCTTTTGCATTTTTTTAGGTACCAGTTAATTGGTAATTTGAATGGACTAGAGCTTATTTACCTCACACAACCAGTGGATTGTTCCAAGGATTCCAATTGAAGCGAAGGGCGTATTTGATTGTTCTGGGACAGTGACTAATAGGACGGCTCTCTGGTAAGCAATTTTCTTTCATAACTATATGTTTATGAGAGTAATTTTCTTTTCTCTTGAGAAAGAATTGCTTACAGAGAGAGTTGTACCTCTGGCCTAACGGTCTCAGAACACTCGATTCGATTCAATATATGCCTCAAGCGTAAAGTTGATTTCCGTTTAATAAATTTCTTATATCTATTACTCCATTTAATTCCCAGTGTAGCTTATTTGATTTTTGATCGTTGCAGAGTCAATTCACTTCAGTTACTACCTTGTCGCCAAGAGCAGGGAGATTCATTCTAATTTTTGAGAATTACCTGTTTATCGATTTGAAAAGGGAATTGCCGCCCTATTTCAAAATTATCTTTATCTAAGAGAGTTGTGCCCACTGAAAGACGTGAGGTCTCCCTCTTCAGTTATCTTTAAAAATTCTTCAATTAAAAGAATTATTTAACATTATCTTTATCTAAGAGAGTCGTGCCCACTGAAAGACGTGTGGTCTCCCTCTTCGGTTTATCTCTGAAATTTTAAAAAAATTTTTCACTTTATCTTTTTCTAAGAGAGTCGTGCTCACTGAAAGACGTGTGTCTCTCTCTTCTTATCTTGGCTGAAGAGTATACTTTTACTCTGACTATTATCTTGGTTCAGAAACCCTATATTTTTTGTAGCTTACTAGAGTATTTTGGTTATAACGCTATATTTTCCTTTGGCACTTGCTTTAAAATAGTATATTTTTGCACTGGCAACCTTTAAATATTTTGCTTTAAAATAGTAGATTTTTCCTCTGGCAATTTTATAGTATTTTGCTTTAAAATACTATATTTTTTCTCTGGTAAGATTTCAAAGAAATTTTTATATTTCTTTTGGAATACCTTTCCTTATTAAATTTTTTACCCTTCTGGTACATAGAATCACCTTATCAAAATTTACCTGTTTCAAAATTTAACTGAATTTGAACATCACGTTTTGGGTGAGGTTTGTTTTGTTTGGTTTTAAATTTTGTTCATTTTTAATATATTTTTTTTTAATTATTAAAATTAACTTATAAATTTAACTCCAGAATAGCAGATTGGATTGCTATTTATTATCTTTGTTCTTTCACTGTAACTTTCCAGTCTTTTATATAGACTGAGATTTTGATTGTATGCTATCATTTGCATCTATCTTTTGACTCTCGATTAAAATTTGAAACATAAAACTTGAGGTTCAAAGGATATCCTTCGTTCTCCCCTTTTTGTACATATTTTGATTCCTATCATCTTCTTCGCATGATATATACCACGGAGGGAACCCATCTACGGAGACGGAAGGACTAGTAGCCTGGGAGGTCTTACAGTACATCAATATCAGCACTGGTCCGTGAAGATCAACTAAATTCACGCCGATAAGGGGGTCTGAAATCAACTATCGAACCACCCCAGACCATCTTCATCGTAACCGCTGAAACCAAGTTCCTCCTAGAACCGCTGGGACCAGCTTCAAGAAACTAGCCTTCCTCTATCTCGCTCAAGATCTCCGAAGGTATATTCGTAACCAACAACTGGAGGAATCATAGGTGTAAATGTTCGAATTTTGATCAGAGTCAAAATTACTGGTTTCTTTTTATGTAATTTTTCCATTCTTTTAAGAGAAGTTCAATACTCTTCTAGTATTTGTTATTTTTTTTTTTTTTAATATTTATTGAATATTTATTTGCCTTCCCATACAAGCTAGGTAACATTTATTTAATTTTATTTATTTTTGACTTTTGTCTTTAGCAAGTCTGGCGCCCAACTCTTGAACTAGTCAAGTTAATTAATGTATAATTTTTTTAGTGGCCAAATTTGATTAACTAGGAAAAGTCATTAATTGAGCCTTACTCACGGCCTAACCGTATCCATCTGAGCAGCCTATCGGCAAAGTGATTTCACCTTGAAATTTGAATCATATAATTTAAAATCTGGGGTTCAAAAGAAAGGGGTGTTGCAGTTTTTCTTTCTGAAGTTTGAGTCCATAGTATACTTGTGGCAGTTCATATCGGAGAGATTGGGAAGAAACGTGAGTTTCACAAAATTGTACGCATTCAGTAGAACGGTAATGGCTGTCAGTGCTTGTGTTTGGGCCACCCCCTAGTGTCGTTTTTGAACCACATCCCAAAACTACCCTAAATCTACAATATATACAAATGTTCGTGACACCCAAACAAATATATATATATATATATATATATATATATGTATATATACATATATATATTTATATATATACAGGGTGTTATGTAAGTACGTAGCCAAACTCGAATGGGTGATTCTTTGAGTGACGAAAAAGTCATATAACCAAAGGTCCAGTAATATTTTGTTTTCAAGATACAGGGTGTCAACATTTTTAAAAGAAAGATACAGGGTGTCAACATTTTCTCTTAAATATCTTAATAATCTTTCAGCCGATTTTGTTGAAATTTGGCAGTGTTATTTGGCATAGTGAGGGGCTAATTCAGCTCCAACTAGATTGAAATCATCATGTCCAGTGGCGTCCCGGAAGACACCTCAACTAATATTTTTTACCAACTGATTTTTTGCAATTTTTGTATTTTTTTCGCATCAAGCAACTGAAACTACAACTTTTTAATTTTTTCAGCATTTTTTTCGTATCTTGCTTTGTTTTTGAGAAAAAACAAAAATCACTTTATTGCATGTCCCTGGGAGGACATAATAGAAAATTTTAACTACCAAACCATCAAAAACTGGGGTGTACTTGTTATTTTTTTCCATATCAATAGTCTATTCTAGTCTTAGAAATTGTTATCAGAAGATATGCAAGCAATAAAAAAATATTAATATTAAAAAAATGTTTTTGTTGTTGTCCATGGATATGCAATAACGAGATTTTCATTTATGATTAAACAATTAAAATTACACGAAAGTCATCTTTCAAATTTTTAGATTACCTGTTTTCGGATGAACAAAGAACGTTTATCATTACTGCAGTGTTTTGAAAGTAAAGTTAGAGTGCCATGGAAGGAAAAACAATTGTTCAAACAAATTTGACTTTGACATATCTTGAAACAGTGCATATGTAATTATTTGATAGTAATCATTTGAAGTGTTTTCAATAGTTTTAGGCTATAAAATTCGTTACTGATATTAGAAAATGGTTCAGTTTACAAACTCAGAATGGCCGATATGCATTTTGTCTATGGAATGGCCCAAGGCAATTCCAGAGCGGTTAGACGCATTCAACAAGAAATATATTCTCATCGCATTGTACCAAATAGACAAACATTTGTAAGAATACACGAAAAGCTGTGCGAATCAGGAACCTTCCAAAGGTCGGCTTCTCTTATTGGGAGACCTGCAAAGGTAAGAACAGTGGAGCTGGATGAAGCAGTTTTACGGGAAGTTGAGCGTAGCCCCGATACAAGTACACGCAAAATTGCGCAACAATGGAACATTTCTCACTTCACTGTACGGAACATTTCAAGGGTCTATCAACTGTATCCTTACCCCATACAGCGTGTGCAAGCGGTATTACCTGCGGATTTTCCCAATCGAGTTGTTTATTCTACTTGGCTTTTGCAACAACAGGCAGCATCTAGAACATTTCTATCCCGTATATTGTTCATCGATGAAACCTGTTTTTCCCAAAATTAAATTGTGAACTTTCATAACAATCATATCTGGGCTGAAAAAAATCCCCATGCGGTTATAGAACATCATCATCAACAATAGTTTTCCGTGAATGTTTGGGTTGGTATTGTGGGTGATTATCCCATTGGACCTCATTTTTCACCCCCGAGATCAAATGGTAAAGAAAATCGTCATTTTTTGGATTTTGTGTTACTTGTACTATTAGAAAATGTCCCACTGGCCGTAAGAGGAGCAATGTGGTTCATGCACAATGGGGCCCCACCTTATTTTAGCAAAGTAGCACGTCAATTTCTGATAAACTTATGGAGAAAACTGGTCCACAGTCATGGCCTCCCAGGTCACCGGATTTGAATACCTTAGATATCTTCCTTTGGGGACATTTAAAGTCCCTCGTTCATGAAACTCCAGTCAACACTGAAGAATAATTAATCCAACGGATACAGGATTCATGTGATAAGATAAGACATACGCCGGAAATATTTCAACGTGTTCGACAATCGATGTTAAGACGAGGTAATGCTTGCATTGAAGTTGTATGAGGACATTTTGAGCAACTATTATAAGTTTTGTGTTACTCATTGTCAGATGTTATCTTACCGAAAAAATCGCGAACCATTTGTTCAAGTGTGGTTTTAATTAAAAGGTTCTTCCTGTTTCATGTTTTTTGTCATTTCCGGCGTTACCACATAACAATAAAGTGATTTCAACTTTTTTTCTCAAAAACAAAGCAATATACAAAAAATGATGGATGGAAAAAAAAATTGTTTTAGTAGCTTAATACGAAAACAATACAAAAATTGCAAAAAAATCAGTAGCGCACATTTTTTTTGTCAAAAATATTTGTTAAGGTGCTTTCCGGGATGCCACTGGACATGATATTTTCAATCTAGTTAGGGCTAAATTAGCTTTTTGCTACCCCAAATAACACTGCCAAATTTTAACAAAATCGGGTAAAGTATTATCAAGATATTTAGGAAAAAAACTATTTCTTTTAAAAATGTTGACACTCAGTATCTTGGAAACGAAGCATTACCGAATATTTCCACTAATTTGGAAGTGTATCCCTCTCACCACATTGAAAGAAAATAGACGCTACATATTATCACAAAATAATGCCATGGGGTACATTAAAGATGTCTAAAAACCCTGGTGAATGAACTGATTCGATATTGTTTGGATTTTTGAGGGGACATCACCTGTTATTTCAACAGAGCTTCTCTCTCTCTGTGGTAGATGGCGCCGTCCAAAAATGTTTGTCTATATTCTCGTTTAATGTCAGAACTTAATTTCTGACATCTGCAGCATCTTATATATAATTATTTTCAGTGTTTTGTCGGTATCTATGCGTATTCCTTCTCTTCGATTTGGAATCTTGCTTAGCTTATTTCTGAGTTTGTTCTTAACAAAATCACTGGTTCATAAGTTCATTAGTGCGTGAGAAATTTTTTATTTTCAGGTAGTGTAGTGTGTAAGGATACTTCTTGTAGAATGGGACACATTTGTATTTTGTGTGGACAGTATAAAGCCGCAGATTCGAGTTTTCGCCTGTATTCAGTACCAAAAGCAAGTAGAAATCTTGAAGAATTGACCAATAACGGTACTTCCATAGTTCATCATATTGTATGCATTGAATTTTTTATTTTCTGCAATTTAATGACAATTTCATTTCCAATTCTCCGCCTGTCAAAATGCAGTTAACCTCAAATTCAAATGGTACAAAATACGAAAAACAATACGACAGTGCTTTCTTTGTGCAATGTTCGGGGGCTTCTAATTCTAGCTTTGCTATTGGTGAAGTTTGACAGATGTCTCTTTTCAACCAATAGCAAAGCTAGAATAAGAACCCGCGAAAAGTTCGCTTCAAAAAGAAATCTGAGGAATTAAATATACTCTGACTGAATTGAAACTAAAAGAAATTGGCGCCATTTGACACACTAATAATCTCTATTATCAAGTAGGCCAAGTGTCGCCAAGTCGATCCCAAACTTCTACAGGTATAAGTGCAAGCACCAGGGTTTTTAGACATCTTAGGTACATTACAATATTTCTACCCCGATACATTTTTGTCCTTCATCCATTCACAAAAAGAGAATATTCGCAAGCAATCTATCAATTTGTTCGATTTTCATTTGAGAGGTACTTAATATATTGAAAAATTGTTTTAATATATTTAAAAAAAACAGAAAAATCCTTCAAATTGAATCCAGTATTTTAGGTCCATTGTCGTAAGCAACTTCTCGTTTGTGCACTTACAACACAGGGTCGGACTCCACGCATTTCCGTAACAATATATATATATATATATATATTTATACCTATATATAATTTATTTAGAGAACAAAATCTTTGATGAATAAATTTCTTAAAATTAACTCTATATGGTAATGGTTCAGAATCAAATAACTATCAATTAAGACGCTCAGAAAAATATTTCAATATTTTAGGGAGAAATATAAATGGAATTAATCTACATAATGGGACCAACAGTGTCATGATAAAGTTGAAAGTGTGATATATTTATATATATAATTTATTTAGAGAACAAAATCTTTGATGAATAAATTTCTTAAAATTAACTCTATACGGTAATGGTTCAGAATCAAATAACTATCAATTAAGACGCTCAGAAAAATATTTCAATATATTAGGGAGAATTATAAATGGAATTAATCTACATAATGGAACCAACAGTGTCATGATATAGTTGAAAGTGTGAATAATATGATAACATATTGAACTGATTTATCGTTTCAAGAAACTACAAGTTCTTAAGATGAGAAATATCATGAACAAAGTTGATCAAATTATAATCTTGATGAGTCAAGTCTCAGACATCAGTTTAATATTCAGTTCATAAGAAATTGATATAGAGTACCTACATTGAAGGTGATATATTTATTTATAATTTGTATTCTCTCAAACGCTGAACGATCGATTCGGCTTGTGAATCAGTTTCTTATCCCCGCTCAGATATTTGATAATCTGTGTGAAAGAGAATATAAAAAATACGTTGCATCGTATTCATTGATTCATTTTCAATAGTTAAAAACTAAACAAAATTATTTTTCAAACTTCATTCCTCAAAGAAAAATTATCGCAAAATCAAAGAATGCGAGAAGCATTTGTTTTCTTGCAATTTTGATCATTTTCAAATGATGGTTAGGCGCGAGAAGTTAAGGTTTTCCAGATTTCAATATAAATAGTGGTGATATAGTTTTTCAGATACATCTTTGATTGATTTGGAAAGTTCTAACACGCATTTAATTGAGTAGCTGTTTGTCTTTTCACAGCCTGACGCAATAACCTGAACAATTCAAAGGAAATAAATATATCCTTAACCTTTGCAAAAAAAGTGCATATCATAGCCGTAGTATGTGCCATATCAGTGGTCGGTATTCGAAGAGAAAAAACTATTTCCGTGTTACTATTTCCAACTCATTTTCCATCGAGTTGAAATAGCGGATGCAACCCCAAACACGATATGGAAAACTTAACACGGAATAACATCCTGTTACTTGGCAGTTTCGTGATTTCCCCTGAAACAATCGGAATGGTTGTTGAAGAAATCTTGTAATTAAGGGTACTTATGAAGTCTGTGGCACGCAATTGAAAAGAAATAAAATTTGTTTGAATGAGTCTATTCGAAAACCATTTGCATATCTCGACATGCAGTCACTATTACACAATCATTACAAACTCGGAAGTTGAAATATATTCATGACTCGTTGGCGATCAAGCATAGTTCGACATATAAAATAACAGCTTATTGATTTTTCCGATTGTTGTTACAAATGTACATCAAATAAAAAAAAAACCACATAATTCATAAGGTTGTGTGAGTGTGTTTTTGCATTCATATCAAAAGAAGGACTTTCATATCGTCAGGATTTTCCCCTGACGCCAGTAAAAAACATAGATCCAGGCGAAAATCTATAGAAAACTGAAAAAAACTGCTTGATTTCACATTTCAAAAATTCCCGGAATTGCAAACAGTCCAGATTTATTTTCTTATATTTGTGGACAATATACCTTAGTTAAACAAAGGATAAATATAACAGTCTTTGTGATAGATTCATATTTTGCTAGGAGGTCAACACGATAAATAGTGAGTCCTGTAACATATTCGACATTAAGAAGACACTGTATATATTTTATTTTTATGGAGTTGCCTAGTTATAAAAACGATTTGTCAGATATTGTCAAATATTGTAAATATTGTCACACATTTTGCCTTTTTCTCTGAATAAAACTATTTTGAAAGTCTTTTGTGACGACTATTTCCATTTTGCCGACGACTATATTACATTTTGGTCCTTTCGAGCCGACGGAATCAGACTTTGGAATCACTGCCCAAATGAGTTCAAGAGGATTTGTATGGCCTCATCATTTTGGGGTAGACAACACTCCTAATGATAGATCAAATCAGATCACATGCGTATCAGAACCATGCATCCAGACTTCGGAAAATATACCATCCCAAGGACAAATAGTCACGAATGAAGTACAGAATCCAGAAAACCTGCATGGAATTGAAACCATATCCCAAAAATCCAGATATTCCCGACATAGTACGACTAGTTCAATTAGGAGTAGAAGACGAGAGTTAGCCCTCAATATGGAAAAAGCGAAACAAGAAATTGAAATAAAGAAATTGGAACTAGACAACAAATTGAAATTACTTCAAATAGAGCACGAATTTCATGAACAAGAAATAAACGAAACTAGAGAGTGTGAAAGTATCAAATTTACGAGAAGCCTTTATCCGACCGTAAGAGTTTTGACACCAATTTCTCAACCACCCTCCTCTCCAAAGACGACAGATATTCAAAACTGGGTAAATGAAATAGAGATTCAACCAACACAAGACCAAGAACAACCAAGAAAAGAAGACCCACCAACCGTACCAAGAGAAATGACGGACATTCAATTGCTGTGTAAAACACTTTCTGAAACTTTCCAAAAAGCAACCAGCCGACCCGAAGACAATTTCAGAATGTATCGTTTCATGGAAAAGGACTTTCCTATTTTCGATGGCAATCCTGCTGAATGGCCAATGTTTATATCGCAAGTTCATCTCGTCTCCTCCATGTGCAAATTTTCCAATGAAGAAAAAATGGTTAAGCTGCAAAAATGTCTTCGAGGAGAAGCTAAATCTGCTGTCGCCGGAATGATGATGTGTCCCTCGAACATAAATTTGGTAATGAACACATTAGAAATGCGTTTTGGACGTCCCGATCAAATAATCGAGACACTTATCACCCAGGTAAGAGCTATCCAACCAATGAGAGATCAGAACCTTGAGAAGTTGATACATTTTTCAAACCATGTGAGAAATCTTGTTGAGACAATAAAATCCTTGAAGTGCACAGGACATTTGAAAAATCCTCAACTCCTCAAAGAATTACTTGGAGAATTTCCTGACATGGTGAAATTGCAATGGGGTGATATTATGTATAATTGTGGTGGGGAAGCTGACCTCAATAGTTTTTCTGAATGGTTGAATACCAGAGCAAATGCGGCCTGTTACGTTAGCACTCCCTCCTCTAAATATAAAGTATTGGAGAATTTCCAACACTATTCCCGATTTCAAACAAAACCTCGACATAAAGTAGCTCTATCAACAAATGAGCGCAAACATCCTAAAATTCTTTGTCATTATTGTGAAATGAAAGGGTACAAGACACAATTGTGTCCGAAATTCAATGAAAATGACGTTGAAACTAGATGGTCAGTTGTAACGAAGAAAAAATTATGCTTTTCTTGCTTAAGCAATAACCATCAAACATATCGTTGTGAAATTAGAAAATCGTGTGGTCTAAATGGGTGTCGACGTCCTCATCACAAATTGTTGCATAAAGACTCTTTTGAAATGTCCAATTCCAATTATAACAATGATACTAAACCTTGCACGGAAAACTCTGCTCCTATCTCAAAAGACGCATCTGACCCAAACACTGAAAGAGTAACAACTACTAGACACGACATGACGACGAAAGTGTTGCTCAGGGTAGTAAACGTGAGACTGTATGGACAAAATAGTTTTATTGACACAGTTGCACTTTTAGATGAAGCGTCAACAGTGACACTCGTTGATGAATCGATTGTCGCAGAACTTGGTATAGAAGGTCAACGACAACCTTTATGTATACAATGGACGAACAATATTGTCAATCAACATGACACTTCTCTCAAATTTGACATTAACATTTCTGGATGCTACAGAGATGCCAAAATATTCACCCTGAAAAATGTTCATTCTGTCAAAGACTTATCGCTTCCATTTCAGACTATCACGAGGGGAGATTGGATGAAATATGACTATTTACAAGGACTGCCTTTTCAAAATATTACTAGTAGACCCATGATTCTTCTGGGGCAAGATAATATCTATCTCACTGTAGCACGTAAAGTTTGTCAAGGACCTGAAAATACGCCTATCGCAACAAAAACACATCTTGGGTGGATTTTACACGGACCTACTGATTTTGGTAAAACGTTTAGTCAATTTTCCTTTCACATCTGCCTTCGAGAACAAGCTGATGAAAAACTTCATGACCTCGTTAAACAAACCTTTTCGTTAGAATCCTTTGGCATTTCAAATAATCATAAAAATCCTGATAAATCCGTGGATAGAGCTATGAACATTATGGAAAAAAGTATCGAACGAATTGACAGTCATTTTCAAATTGGTCTTTTGTGGAAAAGTGATGACATAGTCTTACCTGATAGTAAAACTATGGCAATAAAACGGCTTAACTGTGTTGAAAAAAGAATAGCAAAAGACGAAAACTTCCGAAGACAATATTCTGAGAAAATTCAAAGCTACCTTGACAAAAATTATGCCAGAGTATTGTCTCCAGAAGAAGCCAACATTGAAGGTTCTCGTTGTTGGTATTTGCCGCATTTTGGCGTACAAAACCCTAATAAGCCAAACAAATTTCGTTTAGTTTTCGACGCAGCAGCCAGATCACAAGGTGAAAGCCTAAATGATCATCTACTTGTAGGACCAGACCTACTCACTCCTCTAGTAGCAGTTTTGATGAGATTTCGACAATACAAAGTTGCCTTTTGTTCTGACATCAAGGAAATGTTTCATCTGGTGAGAATAAGACCAGAAGATCAATGTAGCCAACGATTTTTGTGGAGACATGGTGATCCTACCAAAGAATATCAGGTATATCAAATGCAGGTAATGATATTCGGTGCAACTTGTTCACCAACATGTGCTCAATTTCAATGCTAAAGAACAAACTGATTCTCCAGACATATTGAATGCCATTTTAAAAAAGCACTTTGTTGATGATTATCTTGATAGTAAAGACACTGACGAAGAAGCTCTGAAAACCATCCTTGAAGTTCAACGAATTCAACAACAAGGAGGATTTCAGTTGGTTAATTGGATTTCAAATTCAAAAGAAGTTATGAATAGACTTGGATCATATGACAGTATAGTAAGGGACATGAATTTCAATGACGATACAAATTTACAACGTATTCTTGGACTATGGTGGAATGCTAAAGACGACTTCTTTCAGTACAAATTCAATTCGACCTACAATGACTACAAAACTTCTAGAAAACAGAAACCCACAAAAAGAGAAATTTTGAAATCAGTGATGTCTGTTTTTGACCCTTTAGGATTGATTGTTAATTTTTCAATTCGTGGGAGAATATTGATTCAGGATATTTGGAGATCCGGTATAGGGTGGGATGACCATATTGACGAAGAACATTTTGAAATATGGGCACTTTGGACGAGAGACTTGGTAGAAACGATACCACTTTTACGAATTCCTCGATGCTATTCACTAATCATTCCAAAATCCGACAAAACCGAATTACATGTTTTCTGCGACGCAAGTAAAAAAGCATTTGCTTCACTGGCCTACCTCAGAGTCGTTTCGGGCAAGGAGGTAAATACATCACTGATAATGGCAAAAGCTCGCGTAGCTCCCAACAAAGCTCTGTCGATTCCCAGGTTGGAATTACAGGCAGCTCTGATGGGAAGCCGCCTAGCGAATGTATTAATAAAGAACTTGAGATAAACATTCAGAAAAATTACTTTTGGACTGATTCTTCAACAATTTTACATTGGATAAAAGGAAACGGGAAAAAACTTGGACAGTTCGAATCACACAGAGTCGGAGAAATTTTAGAATTGACAAATTCTTCTGACTGGTATTGGATTTCTACTAGTTCTAACATAGCAGACGAAGCTACACGTACATATTCGACAACTTCTCGACAGATCAACTTCGACAGATGGTTCAGTGGACCTGAATTCCTTAAAGAAATAGACCCTGAAAAATGGCCAAGGAGATCATTCGTCGAATGTAATGAAGAAGAATCAATGAAAAGTGCTTCCGTGAATTTGACTTGGAAAATTACAGAATTTGAAATTTTACCTGACATAAAAAGATTTTCGAAGTGGTTTCGACTAATAAGAACGACAGCTTGGATAACAAGAATTTGCAAAATTTGGATTAAGAGACTCAGAAAAGAAAACATTGATTTTCCAGAGTATCTGACTGCAGGTGAGATGAAGGAAGCTGAACTGAAATGGATTGAGAAGAGCCAGTATGATAGTTTTTTCGAGGATATCAGCATGCTAAAAGATGCGAAAACCCTGGACAAGAAAAGCAGATTGAGAAAATTATGTCCCGAAATCAATGATGAAGGTGTACTGGTACTCAGAGGTAGACTAGATTTAGCAAGAGATTTAGATAAAACCGTTAAACGACCATACATTTTGGATCCGAAAAATGCCTTTACAAAATTATTACTCCAGCATTATCATGAAAAGTGTGGACATCATGGATCGAACTTGTCCTGAGTGAGTTAAGACAACGATTCTGGGTCATTGATGCGAGATCAGCAGTAAGAACAACTTTCTCGAAATGTTTGAAATGTAGGAAGCGTAGAGCAAAACCTAGTATTCCGATAATGGGACAATTACCTACTTCAAGATTGAATTCCAACGTTATTCCTTTCACATATACCGGACTCGACTATTTTGGCCCTACGTATGTTTCAGTAGGAAGAAAAAAGGAAAAACGATGGGGGGTGATTTTCACATGCTTGTCTATTAGAGCTATCCATCTGGAAGTGTCTCACTCTTTAACTACAGATTCAACCATTATGGCGTTAAGGCGTATGATTTCACGAAGAGGAACACCAAAAATGATTTTGTCAGATAATGGAAGTAATCTTAGGGGGGCCTCTGAAGAACAACGCAAGTTTCTCCGTGAATTTGACACAAATAAATTTGGAGAAGAACTTGGAATGAAAGGAATGGAATGGAAGTTCATACCACCGGGAGCACCGCACATGGGGGGGTCTTGGGAGAGACTGATACAATCAGTGAAGAAGACTTTCCACGCGATCCTGAATAATCAGACTCTCAAGGATGAACTTTTTTTGACACTATTCAGTGAAGTAGAGAATATAATTAACTGTAGGCCCATCACACATGTATCAGTGGATCCAGACGACCACGAACCGCTGACACAAATTCTTTTTAGAAAAAAAAAATCTCTTGGAAACGAAATTCCGAAAATATGATGAAGTCATTCGAAGATGGAAGGAATCTTAAGAAACAGTGGAGGAAGTCACAGCAATTGATAGATTGTTTTTGGCGTAGGTGGGTAAAGAATACTTCCAAAAAAAAAGGTTGAACAATGATTCTATCAAAGAGGGTGGAATCGTGATAATTATAGACGAAAATGCTCCAAGGAATAGTTGGAAACTTGGGGTAGTGCAGAAATTGTTTCCCGGACCCGATGGAAAAGTAAGGGTTGTAGAAGTCAAAACCCAAACCGGACTATATAGACGGCCTGTTTCAAAGCTGTGTCCCTTGAAAACAGAAGATGCTAATGACAATTAGATTCGCCATCAAGGGGGAGAATGTAACATATTCGACATTAAGAAGACACTGTATATATTTTATTTTTATGGAGTTGCCTAGTTATAAAAACGATTTGTCAGATATTGTCAAATATTGTAAATATTGTCACACATTTTGCCTTTTTCTCTGAATAAAACTATTTTGAAAGTCTTTTGTGACGACTATTTCCATTTTGCCGACGACTATATTACAAGTCCCACATTACGTGTGCTGTGCAGGACAAAAGCTTAGAAAAAAAAGCCTCCAATTGTTTCAAAAATATAATTTTTGAATTTTTAGGCAACGTTAAAGATCCTTACTAAAAAAAAAATTGTCAGAGAAATGAACCATTATAAAAAGTTAGGTTGTAACATGAGTTTGAAAGTTAGTTTTCAAATTCTCACATTGATCTTTTTCCAAAAAATATTGGGGACTACAGCGAGAAACAAGGTGAATGGTTCCATCAAGATGAGAAATAGATGGAAATGAGTTATCAAGGCTATTGGGATGTCAATATAATGTTTAGAAATGAACATAGTTGTGAAACAGCAGTTTGGTCTGTACTAGATGATTGGAAAATTAGCCTAGAAAAAAAATTGGACTACTGATGCAGTATTTTTGGATCTACAGAGAGCTTTCGAGACAATACCCATAAATAGATTGTTACAAAAAATAGTAGCAGTAGGAATAGATGGAATAGTCTTGAAATGGTTGGAAAGCTTTTAGGAGAACAGAAAACAAAAGATTGAAATAAATAATGAAGAATCGAATGAAATAGAATGTAATCAAGGAGTACCACAGGGAAGGGTAATGGGGCCCCTATTATTTTTGTTGTATATCAATGATGTGCCAGAGGCAGTAGATGAGAGCTCAGTTAATTTATTTGAAGATGACACACTGATTTATTTCTCATGTAATGATCACACGAAACTCACAGAAACCATCAACAGAACTAAAATTCTATTTACAGTTGGTGTTGTGCTAATTATTTGAAGATCAATGTTGAGAAGACCATGATTATAAGTACAGAAAAGAGATTCAGGAACTTTTGTTACCAAAACTTTGAGATAATATTGAGTCCTGATAAGGTGGAACGGGTCAACCAATTTGAATATCTTGGGGTTCATGTGGATAGGGGGTTACATTTTAAAGAACATGCCAACTTTGATATAGAGGCGATAGCATTCATAATACATTATGTATCTCATTTTGCCCCATATTTGACGAGGTGGATAAAAAAAATACTGTACAATTCATCAGTGCTCCCTCATTTTACATATTGTTGTATAATTCTGTATCCACTGAAACAAAATGACTTGGCTCGTTTACAGAAATTCCAAAATAGAGCCATGCGCATAATTTCATATTGCAAAAGACTAACACCAATAAAAAATATGTTAAAGCAACTAGAATGGTTACCAATTAATTCCTTTCTCCTCTACCAAACATTAATCCTAATTTTCAAAATGAGAAATAGAATTTACCCAACATATTTACAAGAAAAAGTTATGTACAATGACCAAATCCACGGATATAATACAAGATTCAGAACTGACTTTCATATTCAACGAGTCACATAACCAAAATTCTGTTTTTTTCAAGGGACTTGATAGCTATAATAATCTGCCAGAAGAGATTAAACCTTCAACATCTTTAACATCTTTCAAGACAAAGTTAAAATCATATTTTCTTAATCAATGAAAAACCTTGTAGCCACTTCCTCATTTTGTTTGTTTCGATTCAATATTTAGTTATGACAGGTGTACAAATGTTTTAGTATGTTTAAAGCATTTTGTGTATTCATTAAATATTTTTCAGAATGTGTAAGGGCGTAAAGATGTATGGTGTGAAAATTGGTGTAGTAGGTGTGTATATGTATGTGTATATTAGTTGAATATATATGTTTATTTTTCAGACTTAGTCTGTATTGACCTAATATATCGTTCTCATTGTAAACATTGCAATGACTTGAAAATGTGAATTAGCCAAATGGACTGAATAAGGGATTTATATATATATATATATATATATATATATATATATATATATATATATATATATATAGTGATAAGTATTCATGACTGGCGGTAATACAGAAGTAGATTTCCTGTGGGGATGCAGTCAGGTTAAAGGGCTTTGATTCAAGTGAACTTTTTGAAATACGTCAAGCTTTCGGCTATGTTTATTGCCTTCCTCAGGACGACTAAAATTATAATGAATAACAATATGAAATTGTATAGTATTCAGATACTACCATGAGAATCAATAAAATTATTACATATGAGGAACATAAAATATTTATCTTCTGACATTGTATATTATTATAAATCAAGTTGGAAAATTTTGAATACTGAGTGATATATCATTATTTTTGTTCAATTTCAGTAAATATGTATAAATTTGACTAGGATTATTCAAATCAGTTCTTTTGTTCATTGATTGACTATTAGAATTAATATGAAACATTTCCAAGAAAATTATTTTGGTTTTTTAAAATTTTTTTTTTTCCATTCGATGTTCCGAATTAACGTTTCGTTACATCACTCCTATGGGATATAATTCGACTATTGAGACTTGGCCAATATATTTTTCAGAACAAGGGGTTTCATATACAACATCAGACTTTTGGAAATTTTTCATGGGACTTTTCACTTTAGTGTGTAATTTTGAAATAGTTTTTTTTATTTTTTTTAGCAATTTTGAAGTTTTTATTCTTCAACACATCAATTTAGAAGTGAGTTCATGGATATGTGGAAGTGATCTAGAAAGAGGAGGTTCTATTTCATCTATTATGGGAGTTATCTGGCATCTTTGGAGGACCAATGAATTAGTTTCATTGAAGAGTAATTTATTAATTAGGTGTTTGGGATATGAATTTTCTAATAACATCCTTTGTAGTTCGATTGAAGATTCTTGTTGTAATGTCATACTATTGCTGGATGATCCATATAAAGACCGAACGAATTCCCAACAAAAACAACAATGAGAGGATATTCCTCAAAAATAGCAATATCGTTGTTTCTGTTTATTTCTTACTTGTTTTTATTATTTTCTAATATTGTTTGGATAATTAAAACTTCGGATATAAGTAGTTTTATTCAATTTGAACGGTAATTTACACCTATTTTACTTTATATTACAAAACTATATTAATCTGGTAATTGTGACGTGGTGGATATCATGAGAAAATTCAGTAATATCATTACAATTATTAAAAATTCAGTAAATAAATGCAAAAGATTACTTTAGTAGTCTTGTGGTATCAATTGATTTATTTTCCAATAACGGTACTATCTATGTATTACCAGTTGTGGGAAAATGTTATGTATTAGGTTTAGAGTTGGGGGGAAACGATTAATCTAGTAGTCTTGTGGTATCAATTGATTTATTTTCCAATATCTGTGTATTACCAGTTGTGGGAAAATGTTATGTATTAGGTTTAGAGTTGGGGGGAAATTGACTTCAATTCCCCCTGATTATTATTCTTATTATTTTTCAACTTCTCTAGAAACCAATGAAAACTTTCAATTCAAATCATTCATGTTCGTTTTCGCCAATCAAAACATTATTATATTGAGAATAATCTACCTAGACAATTGCCGCGGGAATAATTTGAGTAATTTTGTTTTTATTCTTTGACAAACCTATATTTTTAATTTGACGTCTGTCATCAATTCGCATGGAAAGGGAGAAATGAATCAAAACCGGCTTAGTTGATTATATCATTTCGCGAGGAAGTGTATTTGTTATCGTAAATTCAAAAAATAATCTTCAGAATACCACATGAGAGTTCGATAAAGTAGAAAATATTTCTCCATATTTCGTTTTCAAACCTGTTGCCATTTGGCAATAGCCACAACAATACCCTGGCAACAAGTTTTCGAAAATCTGTCGAACTATTTTCACTTCATTCTCACTCTCTTGTGATATTACAACTGATAAAAAATGAGTTGTAATTATGATTCACCAAGTGTTATGTTCCATTGCTTCATGTAACAGTCTACATCGTTAGCGATAAATCGATATCGCTATCAATTCACAAGCAGTAAATTATCAACGGCAACACTAATGATTTCGATCAATGAACTGCTAGGAATACCTCATCGATCCGTATTAGGAACAGACCACATAAATCTCCTCAAGTCTATCAGCTTATTATCAAGGATGTTGGTTTATGGGGAGAATATATCATCGCAACAGCTCTGCGTCTCGATTCGCATATGTGTAGTGGCATATGTTTGACGACATCGCATTCCAGGACATGTTTCGCATAGCACCTAACGAGCGGTGATGTCCGTCGGTAATTATCCCTAATACTCCGAATACGAGCTCGGCATGCACGCTGGATCGGAGGATCGCCAACACTCGCTGCTTGGAGGGTTTAATTATCTATAGGCCAGTCACAAATGGCGCTTGTCGCCTGTCCAGCCTATCTTGGAAGTAAATATTCACCCACTTCCAATCTTCCGAATAATCTGAAATTTGTAACACATATCAAGGACCGATGACAATACAAGAATTTCATAATCATAATGTTATAATAATAAAAATATATTTTTCTAAACGCCAACAATCCTAACTCATCAAATGAAAGTATTTGGTTGCAACAAGATGGTGCAACCCCGCACTATGCACGTGATGTTCGCGAGTTTTTGAATAACTGTTTTCCTAGGAGGTAGATTGGTAGACGCGGACCGATAGAGTGGCCCCTAAGATCTCCAGATCTTACGCCCCTGGATTTTTTCTTGTGGGGTTATTTGAAATCGAAGGTCTATGTAGATAGGCCGCAAAATCTACAAGAGTTGAAAAATCGAATTAGGATCGAAATTAACAGAATTACTCCGGAAGTTATTCGCAATGTGCAAGAGGAATGTGTCCGTAGATTTGCTTATTGCCAAGAGACTGGTGGATGGCATTTCGAACATCTAATTTAACTGTTCTATTTTGTTGGATGTAAAGTTATTCTCTTATTAAAATAAAATATTAATTTTTGTTCAACCTGTAAAAAAATATCTGAATAATTATTATCATTGAATGCAGTATTGAAAGGCCCTTCAGATGAGGTATCACAAGACATCTATTCCGATTCGAAAAAATTACCGATTACGTCACCATGTCAAAACCAGTGAATGTACCCAAAAAAAACGGTATTTCAAAATAAAAATCGACCTATTTTAGGATTTTTGTCAAAAGTACATGGCTTGCGAAATATCGAATTTGTTCCATAATTTTGACGCGCACTGTATACATTTTAGACAGTAAATAAATACACGCAACTCACATTAAGAATATCTATTCAATATGGAACGTTTATTATCACCATTTTTGTATATTTATAGCCACTTCTCCCTCTAAATTTTTCTGTTATGTTACCTGAATAGTCAGCCATTTCCCCCTCTGAATATTTTATCTGCTATGTCTACTTTATTTGTGAAATATTCACTTATAATACCACAAGAGCTTCAAAATTATCGGGTATTTCCCGATAGGTTCGTTGCAAACAAATTAAGGAGTCAAGTTTTTCAGGTTAAAAAATCACGAGCGCGAAGCGCGAGTGATTTTTCCTGAAAAACTTGACGACTTATTGTTGCAGGAATCTGAGGAAATGCGATAATTGAAGCTCGTATTCGGGATTATTTTCCGTCCCAAAAGTAGTAAATTGGTTCCAAACTGTTTTTGCCTTCTCCGTATTAATGGGAACATTTCCTTTGACTTTTTATCGATGGTGGACAGAGAACAAACTCCAAATCGACTCATTTTCATGCAAAATCTCCAATTGTCACAATTGAATTCAACCTGTCAGTTTGAAGTGTGGTTAATTTGACTGGATCATGTTTTGTTTTTTATATATAGCAACTACCAGAGAAAATTTTCAAAAAATTATCAGTATAATACCATGTAGGTTGTACCACGTGACGTCGAATGGTGCAATTCTATTGGTCGATATTTGGGTCGGAAAAATAATCCTCTATATATCCTTCGGCAACGGTTGAGAAATGTCATCCCCATGCCTCATTGAAGCAATTAAATCTGCCAAAGCATTAACCAAAATTGTCGCATAGGGCCGACGGAAACAATGTCCTGGGTAGTCATGTGCATATGGCAAATTAAAAAATTTGCGACAATTTGAGGCATTTTGCCAAACTGATGAATTCCTACTACTCGCCTACAACCTTCTTCATTTTGAATATTTAAAGAAAAAGCGGCAACTTTCAAAATTTTCGACCACATGCAACATATTTTCTATACAATGGCATATAAGTGTCCTTTATCACAAATGATCTTGGTTTGTTAGTTTTATTATCGAGTATTTTATTCAAAAGCTTTTCATTAAGTATATATAATCTGGTGCTTGGGTAATAAACGTTTCAATTTGTTCATCTGGCAAAACTTTTGACTTCTTTGGTTTATAGTTGGCACTTTGGCGTTTCAGGAAAGCACGTAATTTCGAATATTTTGTAACATCAATATCTTCTTTTGTACTAAGTCTAGCTCTCAGCATGGAGTAATTTGACCATATCGTAGTTGCCTTCAACTCTGTAGATAGATCCGAAAAGTATGCAATCATGCCATTTTCAGATCGGAAGGACGTCTTTTTTTCTTGGCAATAATCAATGAAACGTTTGTAAGCATATTAATATTTTGCTTTGGATTTATTTGGCAATAAATTCAAGTTGACATTTTCTGCAGCATTTACTAACTCTGGTGGTGTCCCGCACACCTGGACATCATCATCACTGTCCATTTTAAATATTTTTAAATACTTTTTAGCGATGAGTAGGTATCTTACCGAAATGAGTAGTGAATCTCTGACTTTTGTCATAACAATAAACAAACAGTGATTGTTAAGGAAACGATTTCATGGGCCATAAGATGGCAAACAAAGAATATTATGCATTTATAAAAATTCCTTAATTTATGATAATGTCGATTATTTCAGAAAAAATAATTTCTGTGCCTCGTAGTAAAAGCACATTCCCAGACTTCAATGCTTGTTGGCTTTGGCTTGACGCCTCGGCCAACAATTTTCATTGCCGTCCGAGAATGTATTGCTTTTACTACTAGATACACAATGTACTATTTCAACAATTCCACAGGCTTTTGCTACTTCCGTAAGCTGAGAACCCTGTATATATATAGGCTCGCAAACGTTTATTGAACCCTGAGACCAACTAACCGAATGATTATCGTCAATTAATAGTTTGCCCTCATTCCAAACCGAACGCGTATTGAAAAATACCGCTCAATCGAATTAACTGAATCCACTAGAATTATTTCAGATGAGCGTTTTCCCTTATATTCCATTTCCACGTAAGTTAAAGCGACGCGAGCATATCATAAATTTAATTTTACACCGGTGGTTTCACAATAATAGTAATGCGAAAACGAGCATGCATATGCATGTTGTCAAGTTTCAGGACGCAATAAATACTCTGCAGGGGATTCGCCGTTTTCCGGAACGATCTCAGTCATAAGCTGGTCCTTGGAACTTTATCCTGGGATTGCACTCTGATATTTACTGCTGGATACAAATGGGTGAGTAGTTACTGTATTGCGGAACCAGAGTTTGTTCAACAAACGGACTGGACAAACATCTGGAGCATTTGTATTTGTAACGAGCCACTTGATATCAGTGAGTCTTCTTACTAGTTTTAGGATTTACTCGATTCTTCGTGTTGGTCTACCGTCGTTTGTATATGTTACGATTGTATCGTAATAATAAATAATACTTTCAGAATAAATCAACTTTTAATTGTCTTCCTGAAAGACTGTCCTTTATTATCTGCCAGTCCGTCACTTCTGTTTTAAACAATAGTCAATCGTAATCTGAATACCACTATTCCTGAATAGCACAGGGAACGTTTCCCAACACCTCCCTCTCTTAGACGAAATCTTGTAAGTATCTAGTAGCAGTTCTTGTCCTAATAGGTCCAAAACATGGAGGAATACTGTCACAAGTTAGGGAAAATCATTTTTTACTTTCCCAAAATTCCAGTTCATTATTCAAAATTAATAAATCATATCACCTTTCCATAACATCGAAATCAAAACATTCATTAACAAAAACTAGGCCGACAACCCAAAACATTTGTGGGCAGTTTTAGCGACCTCGAAATTCCAAATTGAAATATAACAAAGCAGAATTGCTGAATTGCTAACCTCGATCCAGTTGATGAATAAAAACAATTAGGTTTCGAGGTAAGCAGAGAAAGATAGGGGAGTTAGTAGTTGTCAGGTCTTAGTGTGTGACACAAGTCATTGGGGAGTGACGTGCCCCCAGAAGAAAGAGCTGGATATAGAAATGTAGTTTCTATTCTTGAGCTGCCGTTCTGGCAGCGTTGTATATATAGTCCTTATGTGTAAGTATATTTTTTTGTATATATTCATGATTGAAATAAATATTGTATGTTTGTTTTTGGATTCTGAGTTCATAATCTGGTTTTCACAAAATACCTCTGAGCTACCAACCCCCTTTAAGGCCCAGTGGTCTCTTCGGAAATATCAGTTGAATATCTCAACTGAAGAAGGGGAAGTATCTTCATTTGAGTTTGCTGGAAGGACAATAGCGATTCCTGAGAATTTCGAATGAATCCAGTGATAAGTCCAATGGCAGTCCCGTTCCGTACTGATGACTTTTTCCCGTATATCTCAACTTCAATTGGTTTACATGGAATCTTAGGAGTTTGGTTCTCCTATGATTCTCCATAAGAACGTTATGATAATAATAATATATATATATATATATATATATATATAAATAATAATAAGCAAGTAACAAATGGTCCTCTCTTCAGAAGAAGTATAACATCCCCAGGTATTCTCGAACTCCAGACATCGCTACAAAAAGTTAATTGGAGCATGTTCAACGACAATAGCTCTTCTGAAGTTATGGTAGATTTTCTATTGAATCTATATGTAAGTCTAGTCCATGGATTATTTTCCCTTAAAAAAGTCTCCAGTGAGTCCAACAGAACCCTTGTTGGCTGGTTCAACGATGACTCAAGAAAAATGAGAGACACAGTTCATTCCATAGAAACAATCTATGACGTGACTAACGATCCTAATCATAAACAAGTGATCAAATATGTTAACAATGAATATCAAAAAGCCATCTTGGAATCGAAAAGGTCTGCTTTTAATAATAATATACATTCATTGACAGAAAATAATATCTAAATACATTTGGGAAAAATAAAAAAAATGAAACCTGTCAATAGGTGACAAGATTGGTAAAAACCATTCTTACTCTTGCACCTCAATAAATAATAATAAATGAAAAAAATAACAATACAAAGAAAGAGAAAAAATATAGAGACAAAATATATAGACGTGAAATTAATTATAATAATTATGATGGAGGGTGTTTATTCCATTGTTTTCTCGATGGAATTTCTAAAAAAAAAAAAAATCCACTCCCATATATATAAAAGTATACAACACGATATGGGTTTTGATAAATTCATTAGTGACTCAGATAATAAAGTCAGAGATAGCTGGAAACTCATCAACTTTGAAAAAAATTAAAATAACTCTCGTAAAACCTGAGATGATATCACACCTCATGAATTTAATACTTTTTTTACCACTATACCAGAAACTATAATTAGACAACTTCCTTCTAATAACGATATGCTTGCCCATCATCACTCGATGCTAGTCTCAAACCTTCGTCAGCAGGATCCTTCTTCTTTGAACCTGTGACCACCTCTGAAGTCTCCAATGCCATCAGTGAGTTGAAAAATTCCAATTGTTTTGATGTCTATACCCTTAATAGTAGGATAATAAAAGAAACAAGTTCTTATTTGATCGAACCACTCACATGTCTTTTCAATGCTTGCATAAGAGTGGGTACTTTCCCAGATAAATTTAAAATTAGTGAGGTCATTCCAGTTTTAAAAAAAGGCGATATAAACCTCTTTGAAAATCATCGACCTATCTCCATCGTCCCTATATTTGGCAAAATGTTTGAAATAATTCTCTAAAAAAGACTATATCTCTACTTTGAAGTTTCCTTAACACGGATCAATATGGTTTTAGAAAATCTTGTTCTACCATACAAGCTGTTGTTCGTGTGGTCAAGAGCATAGTTGATGGTTTTGAACAAAAACAGCATAGCTCAGCCACATTGTGCGATCTGAGCAAGGCGTTTGACTGTGTTTCTCATCAAAATCTACTAATGAAACTGAATGAATACGGAATCAGAGGAGTTGCACTTTCCCTCTTTAGCTCTTACTTGAACAATCGTAAACAATGCGTTGATCTTGGCGAAAATAGAACCTCGGATCTTTTGCCAATCGAATCTGGAGTACCACAGGGCTCCGTTTTGGGACCTCTGTTGTTCATCATCTATATAAACGACTTCTTCTTTCACTTATTACCAGATAAATGCGTAATCCATGCCGATGATACAACTCTCCTGTGTACTTACCAAAACTGTGAGAACTTGCTTGCCACAATGAAAACTGTGGTAAATCAGGCTGAGAAATGGTTCAATGCTTACCTTTTGAAACTAAATAAAGATAAAACTAAAACTATCACATTCTCTACAAATAATAACATAGCTAAATGTGAAACTGTCGAACTACTAGGCATCACCCTAGACGATACTCTGAATTGGTCATATCACATTGAAGAATTAGGCTCGAAACTTTCCAAATATCTATTTTTACTCAGGCAATTGAAGAATTTCGTCAGCTTGAACACTCTTTTATCAACATATTATGCTTTCTTTCATTCCCGGAACTTCACTTTGGGGAAACTGCCCCAGTGCTGAGAAAATATTCTTACTACAAAAGCGAGCTATTAGAATAATTTCAAATGCAGGTTCCAGAGAAACCTGCCGACCCCTTTTCAGAAAACTAAACATAATGACGATACCTTCTATCTTTATCTATCAATCTCTATTGGAAATTCATACCCACAAAAACCAACATCTGACCAATTCACAGGTTCATGAACATAACACTAGAGGTGCTAATCTCTTAAGACCACGCAGGCTGAAACTACACAAATCCTCGATCAATACACTCAATGTTAATATTTATAATATATTGCCACTCACTGTTGAAGATCTACCTTTATGTAGTTTCAAGAGGTTTACCAAAAATCTCTTAACAACACATTGTTTTTATAGTGTCAACGAGTACCTATCTGACCACACCAACTCACATGTTTGAATCTGAATCACTTCAATTGTGGCCTTCTAACTTAATTATCGTATTATTTACATCATGCTTGTACCTTTTGTATACATTTGTGTCATCACTGTTAATAGTTGTGTTCGTGTAAATGAAATATTTGTTATAAACCTATTTCGTTAATCATTTATTTGAACTGTTCACTTTTTTTACTTGTAATCTATCTGAAATGTTTGTTTGTTGTTCATCTGTTTGTATAGCTGAAACATTATTGTTTTGACTTGCTACAAATGTATTTTTTTTACATAACGTAGTTAATAAACTATGTATCTATCTATCTATACATAACATTTCCCACTTTCTCAATAACTTTCCCAGGTTCTCAGTGGAAATTATTATGTTTGAAAACTTAGCAATAGACAAAATTATCTGTTTTGAAATGTTTTTCTCTTGTGCTATTTCTCAAATCACATAATACATCTTGCCTCGATGTCGATAGAGAATTATCTTGTCTGTAATCAGTGGGTTTCAATAAGTCAAAAACTGTCCGGATTTTAATAATACTTTCGGAATAAATCAACTTTCAATTATCTTTCTGAAAGACTGTTCTTTATTATCTGCCAGCATTTTTATAAACAAATAGTCAATCGTTACCTGAATACCACTATTCCTGAATAGCACCACTATTCCTGAATAGCACAAGGAACGTTTCCCTATTCGTTTTTAAAGTATTGCTCTTTGCCCTGGACACCCTCGTCACCTCTCCAGGCTAGTTCATATGCCATTATTTTCTACAGTTTTTTTTGTAATCCTTCAGAAGTATCTTCATCCCATGCAACTGCCATCCCAACTCTTTTCTCTTGTCGGGCATTCTTTGTAATTGCTTGCGCTTGGCGATTTTAGCATTTCGCGCATCCTTGAAAATAATGTCCGAAAAAAGATTGAACATGATATTGAAATTTTCAAAATAATGTTCCTGCAACATCTTTGCTGTTGTATTCCATATGCTTTTTATGAACTTTCTTTATAGTCATCACCATTAGATTTCTTCATGTTATATTCGTAGTCCGTTAAAATTTTGGATATGGTGCTCACTATGGTGCGCGTAATTCATAATTCCTTTCAGTGCAGATCTTCTCAAATTGTCTCCAAATTGAGTTTTTGGAAGTAACTGTATTTTTGGGTGTTATATTATAAATATTTGTCTGAATTTGTTCGAATGAACTTGTACCAAAACGACTCATTATGACACTTAAAAATTTAATGTCAGATGACAATCATATGTCCAGAGTTCTTTTGTCTCAATCACGAAAATCAACTACGGAAGTATGTTTATAAGAGATATTGTCGAAAAAAAACCCTAAGGGATTATTTGCAAATTTTGACGCTATCATTTTGGCAGTATTGGTCAAAATTTGCAAAATGCTGACAAATCATTGGTTGAAATAGTATGAGAGAAATAGTCTAATTCTCATATAACTTGAGTATTTCTAAATAGCCATATTTGGAAATATTCTTCTGAATAGCCATTTTTGGTATGGTTTTTTTTTTTTTGGTTCCCATTATCATTATCTATTGTTATCTTGGAGATTTCAATATGAGTGTATTGATGAAGCTCTTGGCGATAAAATTAATATCATTTTTGAAATATTGATATATATTTCACTCCAGAAATAATATCTCAAAGGAAAACCAGAAAAACTTTTTTTGTGACTTTTATTGACAATTCTTATTTACAACACCCTCTTTCTTTTATTTCAAATGACATCTGAACAAAATATATTCAATTATAATATTCAACAATCATTACATGTACATAGCGTGTGCCAAGTCTCTTGTGTAGATCCTTCCGCAATATATCAAAATCAGAGAACTTTTTGCTTGTTATTTTCAATGATATATTTTCATCATACAGCCAAATATGAATCTTTAATTATTCTAATTATACATTCTGAATGTGTCCACCCAATCAGAAGAAACTCTTCATAGATCACTCGTCACAGTTAACTCTAATACTTCTTCATGAACCAGCTCACTTGTCAGAAAGTCTACCAGAAAAAGCATTATCCTGATAAAATAGAAAGCTATATGTCTGAAAGAAAAATTCTTCTAATAGATTGATAAATACGAACAAATTAACGTCAATTAAGCTGGATTAGGGAGTCTGGGCTTTCTCGGAAACTATTGACAGCTAAGATCGATGAGCCAGCTTTTCATCCATCAACTGGACAGGACATTTCTTTGATTTTTATGTTGAGCACGTAATTCGATTTCGTTACAGAATGGCACGGTATGGCAGTGTACCTTTTGAATATAGTATCGAAGTGAAATCTGCAGAAGAAGTATTGGAAAATAAAGATCGTATAGATAAAAAATAGTTCAATCCAGTTGAGTGAATATTGATCGAAGAGATGAGTGTTGGCCTGCATAATATTTTTGGAATAACTGGGAGAAAAATAACCCATGGTTATCGTATGGTGGGGTCCATGGCTGAAAATATTGTGGAATTTTCACAGGAAAAATAAAATCCAAAGTCTTCACAAATTCTAATTTGGTTTGGGATTATTTTTGTAATGGAAATGATTGATTTGCTCAGAATCACTCAGAGCAATACATGTTCATGAAGTAGGGATAGAAATGGCATTATAAAAAAAATAGAGTGCAAGGGTATGAAATTATTGATGACATATTGTATAGGGTGAAACTATGAAAATAACATAAAATGAATGAAAAATTAATAAAAATAAATTACAGGAAAAACATTGAAATTGTTAGATGGAATAACAATTTTCACATATTCATGGTGAATAGATGCTATTAGAAATATCAGTATAATTTATTATATATATATATATATATATATATATATATATATATATAATACCTAAGGGACATTTGTGGGTATTCACTCAGGTCTGCTTTTTCAGAAAAACTCTTCTTTATTCTGCTGACCTTTCGACAACATTTGTTGTCTTTTTCAAGGCTAAAATGTGATATGGTTACATAAATATCAAGTATAAATATAAATGGTATAAACTTGCTCAAATTAGAAACTGAGATAATTATAAACCAAACAATTTCATACATACTCGAAACTTTGTAATTGTCCATTACTCCACATGTCTACCCTGACGTTCGATATATGTAGTTGTTACGGATTTCATTTCTCTGGACACATTTCGCAGCATTTATGGTGTAATGTTATTAATACATTGTCGTATTACTTCTTCTAAATGGTCGATATTATGGAATGGCCTATGTTTATAAACCTTTCTTTTAAGGTACCCCCATCAAAAAGAAACCCAAGGGCGTCAAATCTGGGGATCTTGAAGGCCACGGGTTTTCTGAATATCGTCCTATCCACTCATGAGGAAAGTGTTCGTTAAGCCACGCTCTGACTTCAAGGGTACTATGTATTGTTGGAAATAAATATAATTTCTTCTTTCCAGCGGTAATCCATGTAAGAAATAAAAAAACTCGTTATTTAAAAACTCTAAATGATTTCGTGAATTAAAGTTGCTCCTAAAAAAGTAAGGCCCAACGATCTGCGTATCTACTATTACAATCAAACATTACTTTTGAAGGAAAATTGACTTTTTGTCTCTATCGTCCAATTTTGGTTCTCATCAGCCCACTATCTACATTTCTGGAAACTGACAGTACCGTTTGATGTAAAAGTCGCCTCATCAGTAAATAAAACTTCTGAAGGGAAATTTTGGCATCCTTCAATCATGCCTTGGAACCAAAATGAAAATTCTAAGCGGGCATCGGAATCACTATCGTGTAAGTTGTGGATGAATTTTGGTTTGTTTGCACAAAATTTATTATTCTTCAAATTTCATCTAATGGATTTTTTCAGATGTACCAGTTTGTTTCTGCCTCTCCGATAGTGCCATCTGTGGATTTTCTGTTACCGATAACAAAACATTGGAGGTACTTTCTTCATTAGTGACGGGCTCACTATGTGGAATTTTGTAACGATTTTCTACACTGCCTGTAGCTTCAAATTTGTTTGAAATATACAACACAGTAGATCCATGGATATTCTCATTTGGATATCTATCATTGAATATCCATTTATTTTTTGTTCGAATAATTATTTTTTTATTAAAATTGTGTAGATACAAGGGCATTTATTGATAATAAACAGTATTGGAATCATAATGTCCTGGAGATATTTCAGTGACGTCCTATGAAGCAGCTGAACACATGGCAAATTCACAGATTTCAAATTTTCTCCGAATAAAATAGAAATATCTTGCAAATCTTTACAAAATATTATTCAAAATATTACTGTTGGCTTCACAATGAGTTTCTTTGTCAGAAATGAATTTTTCCAAATTGATTTTTTTTATAACAAAAAAAATATTTTTATTTTTTTGACTCAGATTTCCCCATGAAATGTCATTCTGAACAACTTTTCCGAATACAATTTTTCGATATTTCTTTGAATAAGTGTGTTTTGAGGCCTAATTTTTAATTTCAGGTCAAACACGAAAACACGAACGGCACTGTACAACGTCTTCTGGGCTTTCTTCTGATGCAGAGGCGATTGCACGTATCGATATTCGTCAAAATTTATTAATAAAAGAATTTCCCATATGATTCGTACTTTCTGCCGGTCACTGTATATATATAATGAATGACCTTTAGATAAATACTGTAATTTCAGTTATGATGCTATCAAAACAAGTTTTTGTTTCCTGAACAAATATATCCATGAATCCCAGTGAGCCACTTAGTTAAATATTTTGAATTAAAAAGCCATCGCAAAAACATATTTTTAATCTCTCGCAATCCCTCATATTGCTGTCGATATTTCGGTTCCGATTGAACAATTTATTACAAAAAAGACTGATTTGTCTATAGAATTCCTATGGAAATATTCGTTTTCCCTCCATTTGGAATGTTGATAACAGCAAAACAGAAATCAAAGATAGTGCCATATCCTTTCCATTGAATTCATGGACTGTGCTTGAATGATGTTCTATAAAAGCTGACACTATTTTCGTCGTTAATTTGACGGAATAAATGGCATAAGGTTAGCATTCTATCATTTCAGGTTCTTCCACACATTTTATGAGTTTGTCAATTCCTTAAAAGGAAAAGAAAGGAGATTGTATCCACCTCATTATTCTACAGGAATTGAATCTTCACCATATTTGATAATAATTGAAAATATTTTTTTTTTCATACTATGCGAATATAAAATCATTCATTTCCCGGAGATGTTCCCAATCAACGAACAAACCTATGGGAATCTAATAGATTTTTTTTTTCAAATCAAATAATGAAACTGAAATAAAGATCCGAAATATTCATAGCTGTGATATTCATGAAATGTGTCTCCAGATCCTCTCCGCATTTATCTAGATCACAAACTCATATTCCATCATTTTAAGGACAGAATCGAAAATGTCAGTAGCAAATTGATCCCTTCGTTAACAATTTTTTATTCTGACTTTTAACTAAAATATATGGTTTAAACTGCTTTTTCAAGATATCGAATGATTAGTAATGAAGAATAAATTTGTGTGAATCACTAGCGATATACTATCAAATAACAAGGACTATTGACAGACAAATAGCAGATAGTGGATGTATACGTCTACGATAACCGCGATTTCCTCCGTTTCCAAGTCATTCAACTGTTATTCCAGATGAGGTGAAACTCATAATGATCATCCATATCATTACAAGCGTATGCTTCAGTTCCTGCACGATGTTTATATTAGTTGCTTCTTTGGAGACTAAATGTTGTGGTAACGGCAATATATGTAAACAATTTATCTTAGTTTACAACAGGATGAACTTGGCGCTAGTTAATTTATAGGTAGGATGTTTAATAACCCCTTCACTAATTGGATTTGGATTTTTCTCGTACCTGGGAACTGACTAATTTGATGTGCTTCTCAGGAGGATGTTGTTATTTATTATAATAACATACAAATCCCGCAAACTGTTAACATCTGTACTACAATAAGTATTTTAATGGATATATGAGCGTCACCTGGCAGAATGCATGATTGATGATTATTTCCATAAAAGCACCTCTTTTTTGGCTAATTCTGTTCCTATTTTTTGTTTTATAGGAAAGAAAATGCACTTCCACGAACGGAATCAAAATAAATTGGGAGCAAACAAAAATTGTAATTACAATAGCCCGTGCTCGTGTAGTGAGAGTTACATATAGGTGAAACCTCAAGATCATTGGAAGTGTGCCAAAATGATCATCATTATTACTTAAAAAAACAACAATAGGTCACAAGGATGCAAAAAAAGAAAACTTAAATAAGGCTGTCACATTCTGATATATGGTTAGAGTTGCATCCCAATGATATATATATATATATATATATATTTTTATGATATGAAATTGAGATTGAAGATAAAAAGAATATAAATTTCATAAAATGATATTTATACATCAGATATGGATATGGATTGTTTTTACGATTTTTCTGTATTACTTAAAATCTCTGAAACCTTTGGCCATCTTATAGTCAACGCAGATGATCCAAGAGTTCAGCATTGGAGCTTTTCTAGAATCATCAGTATGTTTCCAATAATGTATTCCATTTACACAACCTGTAAAAGAAATCAAAACTCACAAATAAAAACTTTGAATTTAAATAGCCAAAAATAGTCTTGAAGCTAGAACATCCTGTATGCTAATCTTGAATCACAAGGAAACATGACAGGGACATGTCAAACTATTTTTCATGGAAAATCATAAAAATATGATGTTTGAGAACAGAAAATTGTTAGGTAAGAATTTTTAACTATTCTGTATAAATAATATTATGTATAGAAATATAAGCTGTATATAAAATGAGTTTCATAGTTTAGAATAAAAAACGGTGTTTTAAAAAGAGTGTAGAAACTGAAAATGAGGGTTGCTACAAAAAAAGGAAAATAAAGAGTGCCGAAAAAAAGACATTTTGGAGAAGCCGTGAGGAACATTTTATCACCAAAAATCAACGAAAATACGTAAGTAAGTATATTGAATTTGAATACTTCTGATCGGGATAAAATTAAAACGAGTGTAAGTTCATTGTGAAATATGGGTGTTGTAGCTCGAATGTGAGCACGCGCCTTCTGAATACTCTTTATTTAAGTAAAACATTATGACTGATAAGTTTGGTGATCCTGAGTTTACTTTTCTGGAAGTTTGGTTGGGATGTGGATCAACAAATTCGAACAAAAACTATTGTTTTTATTGCCAACGTTTCGAATTATATTCAATTCATCATCAGTGCTCTGTAATAATGGAATTTGTTTGTATTACTTGCAACGGTCTATTATACATTGACGAGGATGAGAGTTCAGAAATAAAAAATAACAATAATTGAGAGTACTTACCAAAAAGTTAGTTTTTCTGGGTTTGAAATAAAATAATTTTAAAAACAGACATTATTAGATACATCGAACGACAGACACAAAAACACAAACAAACTGAATATAGACGAATACTGAGAATAAAATAAGGAAATCAATAGTGAGTCGAGTGCAGGTGTTCTTTTAGAATGGATCGAAGAAAAAAGGTAAAAAAACACCATAGATATTAATGGATGATTAAATCGGAATCCGACCAAGCAAATTGAAAAATTCTGTGTTCAAACCTTCAATATCCCTACACTGTTTTATTCAAATATTTACATATATCAATCATTTCACTGAGTAATCTTTTGGATATTAAGGGCAAAATTGAAACTGTGACTTTCTTCTCTGATGTGAACTAAAGCAGTAGGCTTGTTAATGTGTCTCTTTCGTGTACAGATAACCTTGTTTTTAAATAACGTTTTGTTTGTTCCACATAGCATTTTGGACAGTTGTCGCACTCAATTTGGTATACCATATTTGATGATATGTCTAAGGAGGTTTTTGTTTTTTGGTGTGAAAAGACATGTCTTTCAATAGTGTTTTCATTTTCAAACGCTATTTTTGATTATTCATCTTTCAGTTTTCGACGGTTTTTTACATATGGTATATTTCAATTTTGTTATGCTGTTAGTTTTTCCGGTGGTCTGTTTTTCGTTTAATATTTTTTTGACTAATGATATTGGTTAATTGTTTTGTACAAGGCATTTTTTTATTATTTCTAGATTTTTATGATGGTATACTGGATTGGAAATTGCAAATGCTCTTGTTCTTAGATTTTTGGTGATGTTAATTTTCTGTCTCAAATTGTGTTGTAAGTTGTGATTTGAAAATATTTCTGAGAAAATGGGTTTGTGGTACCAATCAACTTTTAGGACATTGTCTGATGTTTTAATGCAGTGAATTTCACTTTATGCTAAAATTTTGGAAAGTGTCCACTATCTCATGTATTTTATCTTTTGGAATTGCTGTGGCAATGTCATCTACAAATCTCTTGAAGAAAGGGACTACGAAATATATTTTTTTTTGCTTTGTTGTTGAAGTTTAAACATAATTATGTCAGCGCAGTAAACAAGACGCCATTTAAAAAATTAGGAGTTTGAGCGATTTGATGAAGAATCCAATGGCAAAAAACTAGGCGCGAAAAAAAGCCTCTAGGTAGTGAAGCTTGCACACGTTGAATGTGAAACGGATACAATTGCTGTTTTTTAAGAATTTTAAATACAGTGAAGTTGCTTACATTCAGCAAGTTGGCAATTTTTCGAGTACTTGTTTCAGGTGACTCCGAAATTAACTCGAGAACTGCTTCTTCAAGTTGCACAGTTCGTACTTCTCGAGGGCGCCCGCAGTCAGCCGTTCGTTTCTTAAATGTACTATTTTCGCGCAAATGTTCGTGAATACGAGCAGATATTGTGTGATGGGGTACCCTACGTCCTGAATAAAACTCAGCATACAATCGTCGAGCTTGCCGACCATTTCCATTACTTCGACCATAGACAAAATGCATGTCTGACAATTCAGCATTTGTATAATTTTCCATTCTTTTCGATAAAATAAAAATTAATTACTTATAATAATTAATGTTATACAAACTAAAAGCTTGAAAATAAAGAAACGGTAATTTGACATTTTGTTGAAATATTCGTATTTAACAGAATGTTGACAAGTAGCCTACTAGCATCGATACTAGATAATGTATTGAAGTAATGACAAATACGCGTTAAGATTTTTATTTTTCTGCATAAAAACGACGCCCCATACAAAAAAAAGGCGGGAGAGATTTTTTGTCACAAAGTGAACGAGGAATTCAACAATTGCCGAAGCAGACAAAAAGATAAAATATAGATATATTGGTTTTATCTGAATCGTGGAATGTTAACCAAGGGAGTGACTATGAAATACCAAATTATACACTTTATTATAATCAATCTAAATATAACCAAAATGATGGAGTCATTGTATATGTAAAAGACACAATTTGAACCAAAACAAAGATCTACGATTTTACTGAAACAAAATTATTACGAATAACTGTTAGAAATGAAACGGAAGAGTTTGGCATCACTGCATCTTACAGACCTCCATCTACAGATACACAGAAATATCTGGATGAACTGGTAAACTATATGTCAAGTTTACAAAAAAATTAAATCGAAGTCTTAATAGGCGATATAAATATTAATCTCCTGGACACAAACTCAAATGAAACGAGTAAATACATAAACTTATTAATTGAACATGGCTTTATCTCATATATAAATGAACCAACAGGAATGTGTAAAGATGTTTAAGAAAATTAACTTTGAAATTTTAAAATCATATTTGAATGAAGAAAAATGGGAAAATACTCTCACTTGTAATCAGCCTCAGATAGCATATAATCACTTTATTGGAAGACTGAACGACCATATAGCAGCATCTACGAAAGAATACCGTCCCAATAAAGTAAAAAATAAATTAAAACCATGGATCACAAACGGTCTCATAATATCAATGAAAAAACGTGATTATTTGAAAAAGAAGTTAATTAGTAGATATACAGATGAATCAAAAATAGAATATAACCTATACAGAAATAAATTAAATAAACTAATAAAATCCACAAAAAATCAATATTATAGAGAAAAATCAGAGATGTTAGATGGAAATTGTAAAAAAACCTGTAAATTAATAAATTAGATTTCAAATAATCACAAGAGCAAAAAATCAATTGCAAATATAGATGTCAAAAACATGGAAGGAAAAATAATGATTGACAATTGTTCAAAAGCAAATGCATTCAATAAATATTAAATTGGCAAAAATATGGCAAATCAAATTGACAATAGCATAGAGCCTCCACCAAACTTTTTAAATGATTTCTCCGTAGGTCCTACATTATATTAAAATCCTGTAACAAAAAATGAAATAATTGAGATAATTTCAAAACCAAAAAAATAACTCATCTCCAGTACCAGATGAAATAGAAATAGCAACAATAAAAAAATCCACACTTATATTATTGAACCGCTAATACATATAATAAACTTGGCCTTCACAACAGGAATAGTACCAGAATATTGGAAACGATCAACAGTTACTCCTGTATATAAAACAGGACCCAAAGATGAATCAGGTAATTACAGACCCATCTCTGTCATTAATAATTTTGCAAAAATTTTTGAGCAAAGCCTGAAAAAGAGATTATTTGAATTCCTTGATTTAATAAGTTTAAATTTGGTTAAAAAACTGAAACAAAACAGCCATTCTTGATCTTACAAAAAAAATTATCGAAAACTTAGACGAATCAAATAAATGCCTAGCTGTCTTTCTTGATCTAGCAAAGGCTTTTGATACGGTATCACATGAAATATCATTAGACAGACTATACCATTATGGCATACGGGGACCATCTTTAGATATTTTGCGAAATTATTCAACACACAGAAATCAAAGAGTCAAAATTGACAATACATTGAGCAAAACACTAGAAATCACAACTGGGGTACCACAGGGAACTGTATTAGGACCAGTACTGTTCTTAATATATATTAACAATATATATCACATAAAAAAATTTCTGGACATCTCATTTCATATGCTGACGATACAGCAATAGTATTCACAGGGGAAAAATGGTCTCAGACATACAGCAATGCGGAAACAGGATTGAAAAGCGTAGGCTTATGGCTGAATATAAACCTTTTGAGCTTAAATATAAAAAAACTTAATTTATTTCCTTTACAATTGATGGAAGAGATCAACCGCAAGAAAACTCAATAAAGATACACTCTCCCAAATGTATAATTGAAACATCCTGTACCTGCCCCAAAATTGAGAAAGTGACCAAAATCAAATATGATAATTGACCAGTATATGAAATGGCACGAACATGCTTTTTACGTCACGAAAAGACTTAGACAATTAACCTTCAAATTTTTTACTTTAAGAGATATTTTGAATAGGAAAAATATGATTATATTATACCACTCAATGGTAGAATCGGTGATACAATATCGCCTTACTGCTTGGGGTGGAATGTTTAACAATACTTTGCATAGTATTCAAGCTATACAAAGCACGATAATAAAAATCATATTTAAAAAACAAAGATTATTCTCGAGTGAACAATTATATAAAGAAACAAACTTACTTAATGTGAGGAGTCTGTATGCATTTCACTGCCTTATATAGATATTCCATAAGAAACATTCATACGAGACAGATAAAACTACAGATACTAGATTTGCAAAAAATCTTTGTCTAAACTTACCAAGTTTTAAGGAACATCATACACAAAGATGTATATTCTTTTACGATCCTAAGCTGTTCAATAAAGTGCCAGCTCGCCTCAGAACTGGTTTAAACAAAAACCATTACAAATCAGATATAAAACTTTTCATCAGTCAAAACCAAAACTCTATTATGAATATATTTTGAAATACCATAAATTATAACTAGATATCAACAAAAAAAAAATTTGTTGTTTTGTTTTTTTTTCCATTGTACAGATCCAATATTTTCGTTTCAATGTACTCATTACTCATAGCATTGATAGAATATAATAAATTAATATTACCAAGCCTCCAGGAAGAACAGGTATATATCACAATACAAGCATCCCATATGCTTAGGGTGTTACCTCTCTTCTCCACGGGGGCAAAAACCATAGACAATTTTATACTCCTACTGTATTAATATTTGAATTTGAATAAACTGAAAAACTGAAACTGGAAAAAAAAAGGTCACGTGAAACAAGGTGGGAGGCGCTACCCAAAATTTTGTCGAATTTTACAAAGCACAAATCATGTTTTCAAATTTTTTTCAGATTTTTAATTACTGTAATTCGTTATGAATTGACACGGGTGTGCAAGAGGTTAGATTACACCCTGTATATGATCAATTCATTTTGCAGCGTTAACGCAAATATTTGGCGAATATCCGTTATTCCGATCTCATTGTACAGATCGTCCCTTACAGTCAATGTCATATGGGTTTTCAAGGTAAAATAATTCCTTCTAAATGTTTTGAAAAATGTTTTTATCCGCTTTCTAAATGTCTTAAAAAGCTAATGAAAACTCGTACAAGTTAGGGTCATGGGGCCTTACCTATTATAGTGGGATCCAAAGCCACTCTTGGAGCCTTGAAAAAATGTTTCATTGGCAGTGGGTGTCGACTCCACGACGGGTGATGAACATAGAGTGGACACTGACGCCTCTACCACTGAGAGAACCGACCCCTTTTGCCGTGAATAAACCCATAATGTAGGCACAATGGTTTGGGGAAATTCGGTCGGTTCACCACAGAAGCATTCACTTTTGACAAAAATATTTTCATGATCAATCTCCCAGCAGTGTATGCCTCTCTCTGATTATCTTAAAAATCTTCGATAGGTATTCTTTTTATTATTATGTTCAACATCATTTTATCCTATTATGCTCCCTGAGAGAAATCGATACAGGTGCACGTATTATTACTAATTGTATTTTTTATCATCCATGGGGTGTTTTTTCTCTCAGTAATTAAACCAAGTGTTCTCTACAAATACAATTCCGTCTCATTAAGCTCTACCTACAGATATGAAACCGACATAAAAAGCTTAGAAATGATTTACGAGTTATTTCAGTAGCTGATCTCTGTTAAATGAAAACAACGTTTCAGTTCGAGAGGGGAATCGTAAAAAATGACGATCCTAATCATTTAACAGATGTTGAAGTGAAACGCGCATCAATTTGGCCCACCCCTGTGTTTAGTCTGGTTTCGGTGGTATGCTCAAGAATTTTTCACACTACGTAAAAACTTCTACGACAGATCATTTCGGTGTTGCTTTATTTTTATCCACTTCCGTACCTATCGGATGACTGACAAAAAAAGTTCACAGAGATAGACAAAATACTTTGAATTCTCGGTTTCAGTTAGCGTCTATTTGAGAAAAAATATAAAAGATAGGAATCATGTTAGAACTATCGAGTCTTCAGATCTCGTGACAGGTGAGGTAGGTTTATTCGAAAATATTGATACAAGGAAGCCATAACCTATCTTCTGCATAATATAGTTTACATGAAACTGTTTTAAACCCGATATCAGATTCTTTGTGAAATCAATATTCTTCGAAATAATGGCATATAGAATATTTCTGGCAAGGATAATCAGGAATAAATTGAAAATACCACAATTAGTAGGTAGGGAGTTTTGGAGCGGGAAGAGCGACCGTATTTTCTTCATGAAACGTTTTCAAAGAAGCACTCAGAAATAATTTCGTTGACGCCATTGGGGAGTAAGGAGTACAGAAAAAGCTGAAGGGGTTGGTGGAAATAGCCTGAAGGAAAACATTAAATGGATGGATGGCTGGGAAAGACTGAGACAAGGCGATTCATTACCCATACATATTTTTTTACAGGAGCTTCCTATATTGTGATAAACACCTGTGCCTAGGCAAATGCTGATAATATAGTACTAATAGATAGGTTCAAAAAAAATTAAGAAATAATATTTGAGTCAATAAAAGGCAGCAAGAGAATATGGGTTGATAATTATTGAGTGTTAGATTGAATACACTGAGAGGAGTAATTACAAGGGTTCTTGAGCTAGAAAATAAATAATAATGAAAGTAAAACAAATATAAGAATTAAGTGACATCCACAAGTGATTGAAAGGCCATAATGAGAAAGATCAACAATAAGCAAAAGCAAGAGAAGCCACTGGAATGTTTTTGGAAATGTTATCGTCGAAGAACTAAATTATTAACATTTCCACAACTAGAAAGTGGCGCCCACGTCGCTGGTCCATGACTCACCACTTCGAAGTTATAACCTGAAAATTACAATAGGTCTTATACCCTTGAAAGTGGCAAACACGTCATGCTTTTATAAACTGCCACTTCAAAGTTATAAAAAGACAAGTAGCAAGTAAGGTGGATTCATGCAGCTTCAATTAAAAATTATCAAGTATCGAGTAACAATTATCACTTGAAAAATAATAGAAATGATGGCATTTATGCACACTGAATTAACAATTGAAATACGAATATTAAGGAGGCGCACAAGTCAGAGATCCGATCTATTTAAATGAACCTTTTTATACAAAATTAAGGAGACTTGTCTATTGAAAATGCATAACCTATTTCATTTAGAATAAATATCATTCACATTTCACGTAACAGGTAAAGCTAACTTTTTGTAAGCCAGAATAAAATAATTTGAGCGAGCCAATCCACGGTCACTTGAGGGTGGAGGTAATTGTAACTTTGTAGTGACTTTCATTTAATGCGAACTGTGGCACTCACTTATGGACATAGCAAGAACGTGGCAACCATCACCATATATCACAATCAAGTTCCTGATGAAAGTTACTGAAAGGTCACCGAATCTATCAAACTCCATTGAAAGTGATTGTGACTTCTAAGTGATATTTTGAGTGGTACACGAAGGTTACCGCAACGGTTAGTTTCCACTTTCGAGTTTGAAAACCTCCAAGGTGTTTCTGATTAGTGGCCATAATGTTTCAGACACCTCAATTGAAAAGTACAAGTTATAGAACTGTGGAGTGGCTACCATAGATGTGAATTACGTGACTACAACCCTGCAAATATAAATTTTTTGTTATTTTCACTGTATAGTAGTAGATTCAGTGGTGATTATGTAATAACCACCAAGCCGAAGTTACAGTATCAGATTTCGTCACTATGATGCTGCTTGGGAGAAAAATAACTCCAATTAACCTTAAGAAATCACCTACTTTCTCTAACTAGATGACTTAATTTATTTACTCATTTTTGCCATTAATGAATAATTCAACATTTTTATACTATAATTTAACCGATTTTCACTCACATTCACACGATTTTTCTTCACTTACTTGATTGTTTGTACTCACAAGATTTGTCGAAAATTACCCAATTTCCTATATTCACCCGATTAGTCAATACTTACCCGTCAATGATATCTCTTTGGATTTATAAAATAATATATTGCCACACATTATATAAACTATGTCATATCAACTTTCAAATAAGGAATTTTTGCTTCTGTGATATTTTGTTTATTTACAAATTTAAATTATGTAATATTTATTATATTTTTGCAATTTCTGTGAAAAAATATTATTATTATGTACATACTAATCCATCCGTAAAATGCTATATTTGGACGAATTTCTATAACTAATTCATCCGTGAGAGCTTATAGATCAACTCTTAGAATTTGCTGCAAACAACTGAATAAATATTAGACCTATATATGCATTTGTTCCAGATTTGATGAATGATTCACAACATTGTAGCGGCAAGTAAACAGGTTTGAAATATAATTAGTTGAACATTCTATTTCATTTGGAGCACTGACCATTTACCTTTCCCATCCATAAACAGATATAAAATATGTAGCTCCGAAAATTATCACAAAAAGTACGTTGATGTGTATTGCGAACGGAATTCGACCAAAGATAATTTCCTATGGAATACCGGAAGTGGTCGTTCTCGGAAAGAGATTCCGTGAGAACATATATTGAATATGTTTTATGACCCATGTGTTATCCAATCTATGATTTTTTAATGATTCATGCGATTTCATCTTTATGACCATATATACCAATCTGTCGATATTATATATTATTTGGATCACCCTGTATAAAGATCCATTTGTTCGACTCTAAAGATCTGTTAATCATTATAATGAGAAGAATTAGTTTGCCCATCCCTCCGACCCTTATATACCCAGAGTTGACATGTGACATCCACCCATAAAACCTTCAGTCTGCATCTATGTGCAGTTCTGGGATATTTCTATTCAATGAATGATTTATGATTGATCTCTGAGAGAATAATGATATTTCACGATGATATCAATATTTATAATAATGTCCCTGAGAACATTTCGGATATGATCATAACCATTTATAACAATTCATCATCTGACCCAATTGCCGGATTGATAGAAATGATAAATAATTCAATTGACAAAAAAACTCCCTCTATCAGTATTTTTATCTATCTGGCGAAAGCATTTGATACTGTTGACCATGTCAGTGCTTGAAAACATTGGAATCCGAAGAGTTGTCCATGAATTGTTCCAAAGTTATCTACGCATCCGAAAACAATGCGTGAATATAAATGGAACTAGGAGCAGTTATCAAACAATAAAATATGGCGTACCTCAAGGTACTGTTTTGGGGCCAGTTCTTTTTAACTTGTATATTAATGATTTTTGTGAAAGAACTGTGCGGAGAAGTGATAAGTTTCGCAGACGATACTGCAATTTTTTACAAAGCATCTGACTGGACAACACTCAAAAACACAATATATCACACACAAGCTATTGAAGTCATGATTTATTCACGTTCATTTAAAATTTTCGTATTCTGTTTTTCTTATACTATTGTATTCACGAAATTCATGAAATAAAATTAGTATTATCATTATTGTCATTTTCCACAAACAAAAATATTGGCATATGAAGTTTTTTGGAGTTATTTCAACAAATTTGATATCAATATGCAGAGCATTGCATAATATTGCTGCCAAGTAGGTACTTTATCTCTGCTTGGAGTTTTTCGGATTGATTTTTTTAAATTTATGTCCATTTCATTTCCATTGGGGTACCAGATTTTTTCTCTAGACTGAAATGATTCAAAATGTATAAATTATACCCAACTCATGTTCAAGAAGAATATTTCAATTTCATTAATTTTTGTGAGTGACTCCATTTTTTTTCAGATGGGTTTCTGCAACTTCACCCCATTCGTGTATACCATACATCAAAATTGATCCTATGACTACACTTTGTATCAGTCGCATTTGAGCTGATATAACGATTAATGTTGGAGTGTTCGAATTCGTATGAATTGTCGTGAATTGAAAATGTTTATTGAAATGAATACAACGATTGAATGAATTAAATAAAGTAACGAATCTCTTCCAGTAGTTAAACATTTTAATTGCATAGAACCAAATTGTTATTGACGAAAATAGGTCAGGAATAATTCAAAAAACCATGATCTTTAATTGATAACAGGGCTTTCTTGACTTTCTAACTCCCATTCTCCCCCCAATGCCCTTTCTCGTTTTGGACTCGCAAAAACCCAACGTTGGCTCCCCGATTAAACCATCAGTCGTCACTTTTAAATACTCTTGTTTATGTTTGACAGTAAATCGTGTTTTGCAGAATAACAACATTGTGACCCACTTGAAAATTATGATTGATTTACTCTACAATACATTTTTAACAATGTTATCTGCTTCGATTTATCTGCATCATTTTTGATGACTAGATTAAAGTCAGACAAACCACTGTTATCTACGGATATTATTATTTTGTCAACCCCCAGCAATTTCTAATCAAACTGTAATGTATTCGTTATAATAAATAATATAATTGCAGAAGATAAACTTCGTTATCTGCTTGTTGATAACAAAAACATTCTTAGAAAAATCGAATTAAACGGTTTTCTTCACATAAAGGATTCAATATAAAATTGAACCAGAAAATGGCAGAACTCAGGTGAAAAACAACTACTTTCCTGGCAAATACCACGCAAAAGTTGAATGATATTCAAATATCAAAATATCTTTCAAAAACATTCTTGTTGTACTGAACACCCTTGACAACTATGTCAATGAACAAACAAATATACAGATGGTTTATAATATACATCACACAAACTATTCTATACTTTCATTGCGGTAGTTCTCAGCGATTTGTCATAGATCTGTCCAAGTATGACCATGTTATTGCACTGCCATTTCATCAAAGGAACCAATTATTTTTCAGCATGTATCCAAAGCAATTAATATCAATCTCCTAGGAATTCCATCTCTATCAAGCAGAGTAATCAACGTATCACTGTTCGATCGATAAATCTGACTCACCCTGTACAACAAACAAATATATGAAGCGTCATAGTTCATTCTAATGAGGAGAATTAGTGTTCCCATCCCATCGACCCTTATATACCTATAGTTGACATGTGACACATCTACCCAAAGGAACCAGTGTCTATTTGCACTTGCTTCAAAAGATTCCTTGATGAATGATTTACGATCGGTCTCTGAGGGAATCGAAATATTTGCAGAGGATCTTAATATTCATAAGGCTCCACTGGTTGCAACGGCACCGAAGGAGCGGCTTAGAGAAGGATTAAATTCCAGGGAGACTTTCAATCATATCCCGACTAGTCGATTGATCCCGTGTGTATGAAAGATGATTCAAAGTTATTCCGTGGTGAATTGGATTTTTATCGAAGAATGTTGTTATTAGGATTAGCTTTCTGAAGTGATGGATGCATTTTGAATTCTAGAACCGCTTTTTCTAGGAAACATGGAGATGTGCTTCGTACCTGAATACTAAGAACATCGGGCCACACACACACACACACAAGATATCGGGCCACCCCTGTAACTTCTGCATTCGAGAACGGATTTTTCTGGAATTTGGTACAGTTATATAAGCAACCATTTCGGATTCGATCACATTACAATCCAATATGGCGGACTTCCGGTTTTTCTGGAAATGCCAGTAACTTTGTTTTTTCAAATGGAATACCCTGTATATTTTTACATATTCAAGTTCAACAGGTCAAAACAAGTCCAAACCTCATGTCAAATGTAATTTTCTTGAACAATTGAAATTAAAATTGGTTTTTTATTTTATTTCGTGAATAAATGAGATTTGGTCGAAGCTATTCACAATGAGTCGCAAATAACAGAAAAACTTAATTTTTTCTGAAAAATTATTTTTTATGTACCTTACTCGGCAATCAATTCAGTCACATCACATTTTGATCAAAAATTATTTTTTTTCAAATGAAACCCCTATGCGCTACCTACAGCTGTCTCTCTAGAACATTCATTAAGGCAAGAAATTACATATAATTTTTTTATTTCGGTGCAGTAACAAATTGTATAAATTCAAAAATCTACAACTAGTTCATGAGTTTTCTGGCAGTTCGATTAATTTTTCAACTCAGTAAGCTGTGGAAAACAACATTTCTGAATCTTGTAAGTAATTGTGTAAGTTATTCTCATAAACACGATAATGGTGTTTTTTTTTAATTCTTCTAACGTTTTCTCGACTGACATTGTATTGGTATTCCAATTCCCGCGTAGAAGCGGCGGTTGGATCAAAATCAACATAGGCAGAACATTCATTTCTGCCTCCTCACTTACGATCATCTTCTCCATTGTTGGGTTCTTTTGGGAATCTTCTCTCCACATTTTTGAAAAAGGTTCTTTCTATTCTTCGGCGTATAACTGACAAGCGGCGACAATGTTTTCAAGAAATCGAGAAATTAGCTAACTTTCGAGAATTGAGATGAAAGATGACAGCGAAACACAATTAGTTGACAAGATTCAGAAATTTTGTTTTCCACAGCTCAGTAAGTTGAAAAATTATTCGAACTGCAAGGAAACTCATGAACTAGTTGCAGATTTTTGAATGTATACAATTTGTTACTGCACCGAAATACAAAAATGATTTGTAATTTTTTTCCTTAATGAATATTCTAGAGAGACAGGTAGGTGGCCCATAGGGGTTTCATTTGAAAAAAAAAAATTTTTTGTCAAAATGTGATGTGACTGAATTAATTCATCAATAAATGACACAAAAAATCATTTTCCAGAAAAAAATATGTTTCTCTGTTATTTATTTATTTATTTATTTATTTATTTATTTATTTATTGAATACATCCAGCAGGTTCGAAAACCCAATTACAGGTGTACATAATGTCTATTGCGAACATGATTTCATAATTAGGTAGGAATTACAAAAAGAAAAATTAAAAGAAAAGAAAATTCGAATAGCAAAGATAAAACATAAAACTATATCTAAACCATTAATTAGTTTGGTAATAGGCGATTTATTGTATGTTTGAAATTTGATAGGCTCGAAAAGAAAATATCTACGTTGCTTAAGTTATTATAGCTTCGACACATTGTCGAGATGGGACAGTGAAAATGATGAAGCGTGTGCGGAACCCCAATGTTGAATAGTAGTCGAGATCTAGATGTCACACGCGGAACATTGAAATTAAAAAAAGATAGTAAGGTTGATGAGTCTACTAGGTTATTGACAATTTTATACATAAATATCAAGTTGCCTTTTTCACGGTGCTTTCTTAACGAGCACAGATCAAATTCTTCGAGAAGCAAGTTGTAGTTGTATCCTCTTTCAGGATAGATTCCGTGTTTTTTCAGGTAGCAGAATTTTAGAAATTTCTTTTGGATACTTTCAATATTTGAGATGAATTTCAAGTGATTGGGATTCCACACTGGGCTACAGTATTCGAGCTTACTTCTAACATGAGAATAGTACAAAGTACGTAGAGTGTCTATTGAGGTGAATTCCTTGCAGTTCCTTATCAGGAATCCCAATGACCTGGTGGCACTTGAGATGGTATTATCAATGTGTTTCGAAAACGTTAACATAGGATCAAATGTAATGCCAAGGTCTTTAAATTCAAAAATACGAGTTAAGTCAGAGTTGTTGATTTGATAGTTAAATTGAACTGGAATTTGTTTCCGAGTGAATGACATAACTTTGCATTTATTAATATTTAATCCTAGTTTGTTTTTCTCACACCAAATACAGAGATTTTTATATCCTCCTGTAGTAAGTTGCAGTCTGATAAATTATCTACTTTCCTAAAGATTTTCATGTCGTCTGCATATAATAATGTATGGGAATTAATGCAGTGTGTTATGTTATTAATAAACAGAAGGAATAGAAGAGGTCTAGGTTAGAACCCTGAGGAACACCCGAAGTAGCAACAAATGTCGATGATTTGACTCCTTTATATTCGACAAATAGATTTCTATTTGATAAATAAGATTTTAGAAGCTGCTGAATATCAGGTGAGAAGCCAAAGTACGGTAGCTTTCTTAGCAATTGTTCATGTGAAACCCGGTCGAAAGCCTTACTAAAATCTGTATAAACAACATCAACAGAGTTTCGGAAACAAACTGAGTAAAAGTACAAAGATTAGTGGAGGTAGAGCGGGCTTTAAAAAATCCGTGCTGAGAGTCTGAGATCAAATTTCTCACATGTGCATACATAAGGTCGCCAAGGATTATCTCAAACAGCTTGGAGAATACTGAGATTAGGACAATAGGTCGGTAGTTTATAATTTCGGTCTGTTTTCCAGCTTTGAATACCGGACATACACGAGAAATTTTCCATAGCTGGGGAAAAGTTTTAGTTTTGATGATTATGTTGAAGATAATGTGAATAGGTTCAATAAGTAGCTCAATATGGTCTTTCACAAATTTGATTGGTATATTGTCGGGTCCACAGGTGAATTTATTCTTCAATTGTTTTGCCGCATTATATATTTGCTCGATGGAAATATAATTTATATTGAAAAAGTTGGGACTATTGCTTAAGTGTTCTTCATCATTAGAGTCGTTATGATCCGAGGTAGTAGAGGGTAAATAAATACTTTCAAAGTATTTCGCAAATGCGTTGACAATGGTGTTAGGTGTTGAGAAGTTTAGATTTCCGTAAAGCATTCTACCAGGTATACGTGATTTATTCATTTTTGAATTGATGTAGTTCCAAAAATTCTGGGGGTGTACTTTCAAATCTTTTTCGGCATTTTTCACGAACAGAGTGTAAGCACTATTTATTGCTGATTTAAGAGTACGTCGGGCATTCCTCAGGCGTTCTAGGTAAAATAGATATCTACGTTTTCTGTACATTTTTAGATAATGATTTTTCACTTTCATTTTAGTAATAATATCTCTTGTGAACCAAACTGGGTATTTGACTGACCGACATTTTTTTAAGGGAACACATTGTTCAAAAATACGTTGAATGGTATTGTTGAAAAAGAGGGATGCTGAATTTACATCTGGGAAATTAGGTAAGTCGCACCAATTCACTTCACTAAACAGTTGTGACAGTTTTCGGATATTTGCTTTCTTGAAGTTGAACCGTTGCAAATTTGATGTGAAAGCTGGAATTTTCTCACATTCAAGAAGAATGTTTACTAGGAGTCCTGGATGATGCACGTCAATGGGTACCAGTGTATTTTCGTCTCGTGAAACTTCAAGGGCATAATCACTTGGGGCGATAACTAAATCGAGTATCCGATTATTGGCATTACAAATTTTATTATGTTGAGTAGAATCGCAATAATTCAGAAATGCGTTGAGACGTGAGACAAGATTAGAGTGTTGATCAGGATTCTCAGGATCATGTAGCTCACTTATATTAAAATCTCCAATAATGATGGTTTTATGATTTTCTTGGAAGTTCTCGAAAAATTCGAATAATTCATCGTATTCATCATGAGAGATACTCGGCGGTATGTATACTACGAGAATAATAACTGATGTGGTGCGTTTTCTATAAATTTCAACTCCCAATATATCAATTTTTTCTATTGAACACGTTAACGGAAACTCCTCTGAGTTGAAGAGGTCCTTGTCTACCGCCAGAAGTACACCACCTCCACGCGATCCGTAACTGCGGTCTTTGCGATATACAGAGTAGTTACCTGGAAAAGTTCACTATTATTGACAGCGTCACTCTGAGCCAACTTTCAGTAGTGGCAATTACGTTATGGTTATTTTCACAAACGCTTTTTAAAAAAGTATGAGTCTTCGTATTGAGGCCACGGCAGTTTTGATAACATATTACTAAAGTATCTTGAGATTTTGAGGAGCTACTGGATGTATTCAAGCATTTTTTGAACAAATTGTGGGAAGTCCATTCTTGTATTTAATGACTAAATTTGTTTCGCCGTTGCGCTCTCTCTCGTTGAGTTCTTGACGAGTTTTCAAAAAATGCTCGCGTTGTTTAACAGTCTGATCTGCACGAAAATAGATGTCCTGATATTTCCTGTTAGCTTGTAGTTTTTTGTTTCTCTTGAGCAAGGACAAGACGTGGGTAGTACCAGGTAATTCGACTTTGACAGGACGACATTTGTTGGGATCATTTGGAGGTAATCTGCCTATCCTACTGAAATGTAGGCTGTCCATTACCATCATGGGATCGACCGAGCTGAATGCATCCTGTATGAAGTTATCGAGATTGGGTTCGTTTTCGGGGATTCCAAAAATTAGGATGTTTTTTTCACGACGTCTCATTTCGTTCAGTTCAGTGATGATTTCTGTTGGGTGTAAAAAGATACCATCTTTTTTGCCCAGGTCATTTATATGTTTTTCTAATTCCGTTATCTTCTTTTCATGGCTGCTCTTTATTTCAACAATTTCAGTTTTAAATCGGTCACAGTTTTTTCGAGATTGTTCAGTTTCTCGTTTAGAAGTGCCACCACGGCGGCTGATACTTTCTCGACCAGCATGTTAACAAAAGATTGCTCTTTACACAGTTGCTTTATTACCACGTCGGCGACATTTCTGATTTCATTCTGTTGTTCTCTTGTGAGGGGCATGATGATGATTGTGTTTTCTTGGAGTTTTAGGGGAAGTTGTGAAAATTCCACAATGATATTTCACTTACTCTCGATTCAAACCTAAGTTTTCTCACTTTTCACAATAGAATGAGCACATATTTCCACAAGTTTTGAGCGATTTTTAACGGGAGATGGCTGACATACGTTCGCACTGTACGAGTTCTACTAGTATTTTGTTATGTGCGACTCATTGTGAATAGCCTTGACTAAATCTCATTTATCCACGAGGTAAAACAAAAAAACCATTTTAATTTCATTTGTTTCGAAAAAATGACATTTGACATGAGGTTTGGACTTGTTTTGACCTATTGAACTTGAATATGTGAAAATATACAGGGTGTTCTATTTGAAAAAACGAAGTTGCTGGCATTTGCAGAAAAACCGGAAGTGCGCCATATTGGATTGTAATGTGATCAAATCCGAAATGGTTGCTTATATAACTGTCTCAAATTTCAGACAAATCCGTTCACGAATGCAGAAGTTACAGGAGTGGCCCCCGGTATAGTTTTTTATGAAAGTCATAGTATAGTTTTTTATGAAAGTCAGTTCATAAGGTTATTGGAAGTTACTTGATAGTTCTCTCACCGAATTAAAAGTACATCCAGTTCACCAGAATATATATCTATTTAATTTAAATTCACCATTATACTGATTAAGCCAAAGTGCTGAATTTGAGTTCAATTATTTCATATGTAAAGTGATAGGATCTAAAATTCATGCTTTTTGCTGTGGTGTTTGAATTTGACGCACACTGAAAAGAGTGTCAGTTTGTTTTCAACAATTTTGGGCCATTCACCTTAATATGTTTTTTTTTGTCTCTGTAGCTATTTGCTACTTTTGTGTGTTTTCATTGCAAAATAAATAATGTTTTTTTTTTAATATTAACACTGGTTTCCTTTTTACTCAGTATATTGTAATTCGAAGTGTTACATATGACCTATGTGTTATGGTTGAACTCAGAAAAATATGAGCTTTCAATTTTTGGTATGAAAATATACACTTTTAATTTAAAAAAATATCGATGACGTCATAACTTATAAGGTGGTGGCGAAAATTTTTTTTTTTTGAAAGGTGGAAATCTAAAATACAAAATGGCCTGTCCGAGCTTTACCTCCGAAAATGATCAACTCGTAACTGTATGAATTTATTTGTTTGAAAATATGAACAGATGTTCATAAAATAAGATGTGGAATCATCTGCGACTGAAAGATAAACTTTACTCACTATCTTCCATCGGTCAAGATAACCTCTTGTGCGGTATTCATGTTGGAAAAGGGAAAACATTCTCAATTGAATATTGAATAGCAAGATTTTTCTGTGAAAGGAAAAATCCACGATAAAAATGAAGTAATTTTTTGTGAATGTGTAACAGAAAACAACTACTTCCCCGGCTAAAGCCATGCTGGGCATTGAACTACATCTGAGAGATATTCTGAAAGGACCTTACTCAAAAGAAGAAATCTGAAATTAAAAATTTTCATTTTCATTCAGATAGTTATCTGATTTTCTATTCCAGTCTGGAGAATGTTTCCCTTTTCAGCACTGTATAACTTCTGATCTGTATATTGAAAATATTTATATTCAATTATTTTTTTGTGGTTAAACATTTTTTTTTTTTCGTGATAAAAGACCGTATGAATATGAAGTTTTCTCTTTTTACAAGCTTTTATTAAGTTTCACCTGTGTGTAATCAAATCTTACAAGTTAAATTTGGCCCACTTCTAGTTACCCGATTAACGTGAAGTTTGGCGGGTGCTCATAGTTCCCGTGACAAAAACAAAATGATGTCTTCAAGATGGCGGATTTGTATTTATGGTCCGAGTCGATTCAAAATTGGTATGTGGGAATTTTCAGGGTCGAAGGTTGTGAATTTTTTGTCAAAATTCATGAAATCAAAATGGCGGCTCCAAGATGGCGGAAGATCTCTGTGATTATGGTCCGATTCTATTCAAAATTGGTATGTGGAGGTTTTTGGGGTCGTAGGTTATGATTTTTGTGTCAAAATTCATGAAATGAAGATGGCAGCTCCAAGATGGTGTCATTATGGTCTGATTCAATTAAAAATTGGTATGGGGGTTTGCGGGGAATTTTGTTTTCGTCAAAATTAAATTTGGCCGACGAGTTTTGTAGTTATAGTTTGTGAGGCCATTCGGGGTCGGAGATTATGAACTTATTGTCGAAATAAATAAATTCAAGATGGCGGCTCCAAGATGCTGGACGAGTTTTGTGATTATGGACCGTTTCTATTCAAAATTATTATGTCGGGGTTCCTGGGGTCGGAGCTTATGAATTTGGTCGAACATCATTGATTTTTTGTCAAATTTCATGAATTGAAGATGGCGGTTCCAGGATGGCGGGCGAATTAATCTTTAGATGGTCTCCTCATTGAAGTACTAGACAGCTCAGAACTTACAGGACAAAGTCCTCAAAATAACATTTTTTAACAAAAATGCAGTACGCAGTATGATTCTCCGATGAGTTCTTCGAAGTACCCTTTCTGGTAGTTTTGTTTCAGTTTTCCAAACCTTTCTTTATATTGGTCAAAGTCGGGGCCTTTCGGTGTTGTTAGCCCTTTTTTGACTTTGGTAAATAGTATATTATGCCAGATTCCGTTTTCATAATCGGCAATATATTCTATGGTTTCCCTCTTGAACATCGGGAATCTCTTCTTGAGTTCTTTTTCGCCAATGTATTATGAAAATATTTCTAGTATGTTTGCCACAACGGCGATGGATTCTCGTGCGTTTTGGGTTTTTATCTAGTAAATATTTCCGTTTTATTTAGATTGCTTGATCTCCTTTTTCATTGGCTTATGACTCCAAAATGGACGGAGTCGGCACTTTCTGATATTATATGAAGTAGAAAAACTCCACAATATAATATTAACGATCGATTAGTTAAGAGATGGTGGAAGGCTAAAAACCATCGATTAGGTATACATGTTTCGAACCTCTATAGGTTCATCATCAGCGGAGAATAAAATTTCTACAATAAAAGAAGAACAAAGACTTAAATCCATAGGTAGTGTGATACAATAAGTGCTACTTACATGGAGATGAAAAAAAATTATTTTATAGGTTAAAGATTAAAATTATTTTAAGTCCAGAGATCATAATTTAGACCAAATGAAAACTTGAGAATTCGCCTTTAAGGGCTGTGTCCCATTTTTAAATTTAGGGGGGCTAAATACATTAGCCGATGCAAAATACCGAGACGACATGAGGACCGTGGAAAGAATGGTAGCAATGACTGGTGATTGACAGCACCCAAAGAGCCATCCATCTGGCAAACTGAATTGTCAAAACCAAACCATGGAGCGGCGACAGGAGAACTCCATGCACGGAACAAAGATGAACTAGATGTAAATCCAACCAAAGCAATTAATATACCATGCAAAGAGCTCAGATGTCACCTATCCATACTTGCAAATATATATATATATATATATATATATATATATATATATATCTAAGAGTAGAACAATTATGTATCAAAATAAAGAACAGTGCGTATGTGACAGACTAGTTATTCCAACGAACAACATGAAGTGTAACCTGTACTAAAGAAAGGAATACCACACCACAGAGCTAACCGGAATAACACCTGTCCAAAAGAACAGATCTACTATGACATAGAACAATCGGTTTATCGGAGATCAAGGCAGGAAAAAGTTCTAATGAAATGTAAGGGAATTAAAAAAATTTCGACAATCAAATTGTACTTGTTCATTTAAGGAAACGACACTCGGATTCTTTATGACAGCATTAATCTCAAATATTTCAAGGAAATTAAGTAAAGAACCCTTTTGGCAAACATGTAAAATATCTAAATCAGTATCAATATTAAAGCTGTGGTTGTGATTGAGAATATGGTTAGCAAATGAACTTTTTTTTTTTTGGAGTTTGTGATGGAAATTTTTAACGCATTTTGTTGTGGAGCTCTCCGTACTCACTTGAGTAATGAACTTCACGAACCTGCTGTTTTTCTTACGATTTTGAATTGTGCGACTATTTGATGCTGTAGTCCACTTCGTTCCGTTGCTAGATATATACAACATATGTACAGTTTTCTATTCCTTTGATATTTACATCGTTTTTCTCCTACGTTATTGTGCTTCCTTCTTGAATTGAATGGTTTTCCTCGTTACTAGGTGTTCTGGCACTGCTAAATTCCAAACATTGTTCCTTTTCAATTTCAAAATGTGAAAATCTTTCTAATATGTGCTTCGAGTTCATGCAGCTGTCATGTTCTCGAAAACTGCTGTAGACCAAGAGACTTCAGAGAAAAGGGGTGCCATCACTAAAAACAGTTTCTGCTGAATCGTCCAGTGAATTTGCTTAATATTTGAGAATCATTTTTTTAATCATGCAAAACTGGATTCGGTCCAGCATGTGGCTCTAGAAAGAGTAGTCTCTATCGTCTCTTGCACAATGGGAAGATGGCAATGAAGTCACGAATTTGATTGAACATTGAAAGCAATTTGTTTCTTGTTTCGAATTATTCTGAAAGTATATCTGTACGTGGAAAATGTATGTAACTAATGATTTTATTTTTATATTATTGTACTGCAATTCAATGATGGTTCATTTATTCCATATGCATTTTTTCATGTGCTCAATTCTCTATATTTGTTTTTTTCTGAATCCATAAATCCTTTCAGAAATCAATTTGTACTTTCCTGCGAAAGTTATCTCTCTCATTTTCGATATTTTCAACCGACGAAATCAAAAAGGAGGAGGTTCTCTAGTCGACGCGTATATTTTTTTTGTATGATCCTGCATATACTTTTTACAGAGCAGTTCGATTCCGATGATTCTTCTCTTATTGGATAGGATGTACTTCGAAGTTGGTCCCTTTTGAATTTGAACAGAAAAATCCATCCCTAAGGGTAGCAAAAAGGAGGAAATCGGTCGTTCACCCTCTGAATTTTGGTCCGTTAACTGATTTTTTTCTACCACATAGTTCGAAGTTCCTCTAATCAATCACTTTTTGTTCAAGATTCTCCTATTTTGGAGAGTTTTGAGTTTAATACTAGTTGATTGGGATTTTGAATGGTTATGATTTCATCTGCGAATAATTTTAGTTTCCGACCGAATACAATCATAAAGTTTCTTGGTTAGAGCTCTACATTGATTTTGGAGGAAACATGGTATTTTGTAGTTTTTATTCCAATGGTGATCATTTTTGGATTCAGTGGTTTCATTTGCATGCCATATATCTGACATATTGTTGGTTCTGTTATAAAGTATAATTCCCAAAATTCCAGAATGAGATAAAGTTCCACCCTATTCATACTCCACAGTGATCCAGACAAACCCCTATGGTTATACATCAAACGTTCAAACAAAGATATTTCAGTGACATCTCGAATGCCTCATGTGTACACAGTCTGCTTGTCTGCTTCGCTGAAATCGGCCATGAACCAAAGACCCATATCTATGGTAAATAAAAATATTCTTCTTCAAATATCGTCGTAGACATCGATGTGTATAAAGTAAACAAATAAAGACATATGCTACATGACGGACAATCAGATCCAGAACTATTCCCATAGAGTTCACGATATATACACGCTTTGTGAAGCATCCCCGATAAAAGTTGATTGATAAGTTGTATCTTATAGTCTCTCTTATCCAACATTGTATTTATCTTCGGAGGCCTGTGATATCAATGAATATACTTTTTGACGTCAGCTCGATAAATTACATAAAGGTAGAGAGGTCAATATTGAGTTCAACTCAACCGTTATATTTACTTTTGTGTTATGTATCTATATCGGTGATAAAACTAGATTTATTCCCTTGTAATTGGGTAATAAATCGATAAAAATTGATATCAAGAGTACTTATGTCACAGAAATACCAAGAAGTACACAGAGGTTGATGTCCTCAATTCGACGTTATCGTGTAAAGGTATGTTGAAATCAACAAACAATTGTCAGTGGTCTAAACCCAATCATTCCAAATATGCGTTCAATTTTTCTATAACACGTATAATTTCGTAATATTTAACAAAAAATAGAATCTATAAACTCGCCCGTCATTGAATATTTAGACCAAACCAATAGAGATTTTTTCGTGACAATTCAACTCATGTATAAAAAATCGCATATGCCACAGTGCAATTGTCAGTTTGACAGCTGCAAAAATTAGCTGCAACTTTTACAGCGACAAATGCACTAGTGGATTTTTCACTTATTCATTTGTTTATCAATTATCGCGGTGTTAGTTGCCAAAATACATAGAGTTTGCATTGATATGTTTTTAAGTTTCTTATTAATTAAATTGTCCTGCCGAATTACACTCGATGTTTGTATTGATATCGGGTAAATTTGTGTTGTTCAACTGTTTCCTTTAGCAATTTGACTCGAAAAACTGTCAACCTAAATACGCTCCACCTTCGGTGTCGCGTTTTTAATAGTTGACAGTTTTTCTCGTCTATTTGCAGTTTCTCATCAAACAACGCAAATTTACCCGATAAAATACAAACCTACCAGGAAACCGACTGTGCCATTATACGGAAGACGGTCTGTAGTTATATCCTGTTATGTTTCCTACTCCCAACTGTCATTGCTTAATTTGTTATAAATATTCAGAAGCATTTTATTTTATTTTTTATTGTCTTTGACTTGTAACTTGAAAACTAATGAAGCCATATCGATACTTTCAATGGACGAATTGTAGAGAATCAAAAGGAAATGAGCCCTAGCACAACTCAATTGGATTATTAGTAACGGAGAAAAAACGAAAAAACCGGAAAAAATCCACGTATTTTTTAAAATTCATAACAGCTTCATTTTTCAAGTTTTGTAGCTGGCTCTCCACGACATATTAGTGATTGATATGTACTTTATGCACAGCGAATGTCAAAATTGGATGTCCCATATCAATTCCTACTCTGGGTATCGCGGTATCGGGTTAAAAAAAATTAAGTTTCACTTGAAGACAGGAATTTGAATAAAGACGATCCCATGGTCGGCGTCAAGCCAATTATTGAAGGGAAAATCACTCTAAAATCAATTCATGAAACCAACTTCCTAGAGTAAAGAAAAAATTATAAATTATATCTATTATAAATCTAATGTATCTAAAAATACTGAAGCCCCGGGTTTAAATCCAATCGAAAAAAAATGCGGAATATCAAAAGGCGATCTAGCAAAACACAACATGACATTTGTACTTTAACAGAAATTTGTTTTGCAAAAGTGACTTAAGAAACTTGGAAAAAGTGCTGTGAACATGTAATTCAAAATGAAAACAAATATTTGACATACTTGACATAACGGTTGAAGCGCTCATTATAAACGAAGGTGAATTAGCAGCAATGATGGTAGTTTTAGTGACGATGAGTATTCAATTACTTATTTGAGTGGATTACTACAATCATTTTATATACAGTTAAGTTATAGTAATGAAAAAATCTAAAATCAAACTTTTCTTTCATTTCGTAGTATGTGGTAAATAAGTTGGTTTTCTTAAATACTTCTTGTATTTAATATAGTGCTAGTTGGTAATGTATGTGTTTTCTATGATTCGCTGAATGTTTATTCTTGAGGTGTTAATCAAATAACTTTTCAATTCTTTTCTGAAAGGGCTTCGTGATGTTATTTGCTTCAAATTTTGAAAGTTGAATGATTTTGGAATGAGAAATAATGGTGAGTTCCTTCATTAGGTATATTCCTGGATTTGGTATATTTTTTTGTTCTATACCCTTGACGCTCTTTCTGTAATAATTCCTATTTTCAGTGTTGATATGTGATATAACATTGAGGAAATCAATAAATTCTTGGGGTTTTTGATAAATGGTTTTCCGATATGTTATTGAACTGTCTGAAATACAGTAGGTTGGGTTGCTTTCTATCGGAGGAAGTATATTATACCTTCCTGTTGAAGTTATATTTATTTAGTAGTGGTAGTTTTAATGCATTTTCGTGACTTCACCGAAGAGCTCCTGAATAGATAAAATACACTAGCCATCGCACCATCGATTTGGCTCCAGTTGAAGCTTTATGGAACTATACTCTGTTTCCTACTGTGAGAGTTTAATTAATGGAGTTTAATTAATGGCGGAGGGCGAAGTACCGTTATATTCCGTTTTGAAACGATTTCGTCGACAACGATTTTCGTACAAATAGGTTAATTCGACTCCACAATCTGCAGTAGCTTTTTTCAGCATATCTTTGTGAAATGGCTTCTTATTTGAAGTAAGCAAGAAGAAGTTGGTATTTTATCGGATTTTCTTGAGTTGTAGCTGGCATTATCCATGACTACAACAGACCCAAGAGGCTAGCCATCGCACCATCGCACCATCGATTTGGCTCCAGTTGAAGCTTTATGGAACTATACTCTGTTTCCTACTGTGAGAGTTTAATCAATGGAGTTTAATTAATGGCGGAGGGCGAAGTACCGTTATATTCCGTTTTGAAACGATTTCGTCGACAACGAATTTCGTACAAATAGGTTAATTCGACTCCACAATCTGCAGTAGCTTTTTTTTCAGCATATCTTTGTGAAATGGCTTCTTATTTGAAGTAAGCAAGAAGAAGTTGGTATTTTATCGGATTTTCTTGAGTTGTAGCTGGCATTATCCATGACTAAAACAGACCCAGGAGGCTAGCCATCGCACCATCGATTTGGCTCCAGTTGAAGCTTAATGAACTATACTCTGTTTCCTACTGTGAGAGTTTAATCAATGGAGTTTAATTAATGGCGGAGGGCGAAGTACCGTTATATTCCGTTTTGAAACGATTTCGTCGACAACGAATTTCGTACAAATAGGTTAATTCGACTCCACAATCTGCAGTAGCTTTTTTTTCAGCATATCTTTGTGAAATGGCTTCTTATTTGAAGTAAGCAAGAAGAAGTTGGTATTTTATCGGATTTTCTTGAGTTGTAGCTGGCATTATCCATGACTACAACAGACCCAGGAGGAATGAGGTAAAGCATTTGCTGGAGATATTCTTCAAAAACATTAGCATTCATGTCTTCATGATAGTCTCCAGTCAGTTTTGATTGAAATGCTAGTAAGCCACCATCGACAAATCCATTTATGCTACCAATGTGAGTAATTATTAATCTTTTGCCTTTTTCCGAGGGTGCTTTTATTTCAGTGGACTATCGTTCCATGAAAGCTTGCCTCGCGCATTTTATATTATGATTCTGCCATATTTTACGAATGGTATACATTTCTCATTTAACCAAGATTCGTCGATATAATAGATATTCCTGTTTCCCTCCCAAATTGTCCAACTGCCCCCAAATATCTCGTCGCCTGCAGATGATTTTGTCTTTCTCTATCAATAGTGATTTTCTGTTTTGAATTTTTTCATAACGAAAATTCATTTCTTTCAAATTTTTCATTTCAGACATTATTTTGTTCAAGGTAGGTACTTCTTCTTTTGAGTAAAAAGAGTGTATGATTCTTCTGTATTTTCATCCTCATTCATTACAGTTTCTTTTCTTCCTGTACTTTTCTTTGGGGACCTGATGGGGCCGCGTTTATCCTAGTGCACAAGTCGGTATATTGTTGAGTGTCCGACTCCAGTGATATTCGAACATTCAACTATTTTGTAACTCGGAATGTTGAGTTTTGGTGGCGAACAGCGTTGATCCCATTGGGAATAATAATTTTCTCATTTTTAGTAATCGCACGTTTACTAATCCGTTTCTCAGCAACAAATTCAGTCATTTTCAAGAATGAACTTTTCCAACAACTGCCGGAAAGTAAATGATCATTTCAAATTCTTTAAACACTGATGCACAGGTAGGTAAACTAACTGTGCCTCTACCTAAACTTATAATCGTTTTCTTAGAAAAACCCTCCATTTGTGAAACAAATCCGACCATATTGTTATCTATTATCACAACGACGGATACATATCTACATAATATTATTTGTTGAAACAAACTTTTGAAGTAAGGAATAGATAATCCGGTTGGTGATTGTTTATTTATTATTTTATTGTACCTGTAACAGGAAATTACAGAGCATACTTAAGCGTTGTTCATTGTTAGGGGCTAATCATACCAATAGTCACGAAATATCTTTGAATCAACTTTACAGGGTTATTGGTTATATTTGGGCCAATAGATATCCTCCTCATTTGAAGAGCTAGAAAAATGGTTGAATGAGAAAAGTTGTAGCTTTTTCTGAGTAGCCAGGAAATGTACATAGAAAAGCAATAGAACGTCGCATTAGAAAGTTATGATATAAAGTTTTGTTTTTTCTAATGGGACACCCAGTATGTCATTGTATTTTTGGGTTATCCGGAAAATTCTAGATATGTTTCATTCATGATGTCCTATACCTATTTTCGCATTCCTATCTTAGTTTTCCATAAGCTATCCAATGACATCAACTTCAGATTGGACCTCGTACGCCATTTATTACTCTCTCACATTTGGAAACAGAGTATAAAAACAAAAGTGTAAATTCTGAAAACCCCAAATTTCCATGAACAATTAAGGCCCGATTTCACCACAAGACAGATACACACGGCGTTTTACTAAACTCCGTTCTCACTAAACTCAGATTTTAATCTTGATAAACCTTGATCCAGTTTCACCGACACAAACAGACGAAAGCTAAACCGAGTTTATTGAAACTTAGTTCAAGGACAGTCAAAAGCTGGCAACATAGTAATATATGTACGTTTCTGTCATTTTTGCATAGATTTCGTTGTTTTGTAGAGGAGCCAAAGCCAAGTGACAATATAACCAAGAAATTGAAAACCGATAACTTTCGTGTTTGGCTCATGTTCTGTGATATTTTTGTGGGTGTTCGGTGTTCAAAGTTTAGTTTTTGAAGAAACTTGATGAAAGTGACAATATCTTCTACAATGAATTTTAAGTTGGAATGTGAAAATATAATTCATGAAATAAGTTCCTTCTTCGGACTTCATTCGGCACCCAGCTTATTGAATAAATTGGTACACATTTCCTTTACCAGAGTGAAAATGTCTGGAACAAACTCTACCATATTTCGTTAAGTTATCAGACCAGTCTTTTCGTTTTATGGCATGTATCTAGGCTGCTTGCCTTCTCTGGGAGATTTCACAATGTTTTTTATTTCTTACAACAGCAGATGGAATTCTGATAACAGGGTCAAAAATACAAACATGTACAATTCACCTGAAAAATCGTATTCGGCCGTCTTTTGGTGCATTTTTATTGCATTTCACACCAGAACAATATGAAGGCATGATCATCTACGAATTAAACAATAACACATGTAATCCAACTACTGATTTTTTTTTGAAATAGGTAAAAATGTTCAATTCTCCAACATAAACAAATCGGAAAAGTGAGGTTGTTTTACTTCCAATGTCAACCATCTGTCAAACGTGCACGAAACCAATGAACTAAACGTCGTTCAACTTCGTAACTGGCCAAATTCAGCCCGTTTTAAGTGGAAACGCCGATTAGAACTGAACGCGGTTTATAGTTCCTGGTGAAATCCAATATGACGTGTAGAAAGCTTAATCTAAGTTTAATTTGAACAAAACTCGTTTGAAGAGGTTGGTGAAATCGGGCCTAAATCATTATAAATTGTAAAATCATGCCCATTCTACTCGTATGAACTGTGATAGTCTAGGTTTACCGTAAGTAAAATATCACGCACAAGGATTTAAGGCTCTAGTGATCTTGGCTCATGTTTATTTTCGAAATCTATTGTTTTATGATACTTCGTTTCGGAACATTAGAAAACAAACTTTATTGCTATTACCATTAGAATACAAGTAGAAATCCCCAAATAACAGTGCTAGAAAATTTGCTTCCTTACACCACGAGAGCTGAAGAATTATTTACTATATCAAACCCACCAACTTCCTTTTCTATGGAAGGAAATCGATGTTGAAGAAAGGTTCGTAGTAAATCATTCGACACTTGGTATTTTTCGAAATACCTAAGTGAGTGAGTTCATCAGATCAACTCTGTACAGAACAACAATTTCATTCCTCCAAATTCTTCGCCCAACATGCACTGAAAAGAACAAACGATTTATTACTGAAAATTCCAAAGCAATGAAAACCATTACAGAAGTGTGGGTCAGATAAGGGAGCTGACAGACTATAAATAATGAAATGCGACGAAATATTCGGAACAATTCCACGAGAGTATTTGAGAAGTGTTATCTGTTTCTGCTAAATATAGGTGCAGATTCCATAGTGAACACATGGTGAAGAAAATACACTAGCTTTTTTCGTGTTGTTCAGGGTGTTTCTTAATAACGTGCTAATATTCAAGGAGGTAATTTTTGGGTCCATTTTGAGAAAAGAATTTCATATGAACGTATGTCCTGAAGGTCTAAACTTTTGAACTACAGCAAGCAAGAAACATACCCGCGAGGTTTATTAACGTTTAATTATTGTACTCGTGACGACGTATCTAAGCAAACATAATTTTTATGTTATGGAGACGTAATATTATAAGCATTGTCACTAATACAGCCCGAAAAATCCTCACAGCTTCATTTCGTAACAAACGAACTTTTAGACATCTTTAAAACATCTTGATGATTTATTTATAGCAATGTTTCTCATTAATATCTTTCGGATGTTCTGGTATCAGAACATTTCAATGCCATGGGGACGTCGAAGATAGGTTTGGTGGTTAAGAAATATTACGTAACTGATGCGTTGCAAAAACGTTCTCATCTGGTCTTGTGTTTTATCTTTGTCTGCTCTAACCTAACCTTACCTCAAATTGGTTTCGTGCACATTTGATAGATGGTCGACATTGGAGGCAAAACAATTTCCCATTTCCGCTTGTTACAGAAAGTATATTCGAAATGTTCATTGTTTTTATTGTGTTTCGAGTGAACTGTTGTGACAATGGACCTGACAAAATATTATTCTAGTTAAGATGATGTTCATCAAGTACACGGTTTAAAGAGAAAAAAAAATTATTGCTTTTCACAACAGCTCAATATGAAGGCATGATCATCTACGAATCAAACAATAACATATGTAATCCAACTACTGAATTCTTTTTGAAATCGGTAAATATGTTCAACTCTCCAACATAAACAAATCGGAAAAGTGAGATTGTTTTACTTAACTCCAATGTCGACTATCTGTCAAATGTGCACGAAACCAATAAGTGGCGGTATTTCATTTATCGTTTATCGATCTCTTGTGCCGGTTCTATTCTACTTAGTGAGTTTTTTTGAGTATTCAAATTATTGATGGTATTTATTACCTATCTTCAAAAAAATCAATATGTGAAAAAAAAGTTATGTGTCGCATCATCATATTGTTTTCTACTAGGAGGGTGAATAATTAAATCTCAATAGGATGGTTTGATTTGTTTGTTGCCAAAAAATTTGCACCTCAATTCCAAGAATTAACAGGAAATATCTTTAAGACGATTGAAAACTAAATATATAGCGATATATTTATGGCCCCAGGTATCTAAAAAAGACTTGTTATGTATAAAGTCTCGAGGGAGTAGTGCCTGAACCCATTGGATATGGTGGGTATATAATAAAAAATTTCAAAACATTAATATGGGAGATATTTAAATTGTTCCCAATTTTGGTGTACTTAATCCGGGATCTTCCTCAAATGAATTCAAAACCGCTACTTCAATTTCTGGAGTTCTTACGGTACGTTGTACTACTTTTAGATGAATATCTGGTTCAAAACTTTCCTTTTTGCACAACCCCCCTAACAAAACAGGGATGTCCTAGCTTTGCCCTTTTTATGTACCGCGGTACAAGGACATGATTGGGACATTCTGGGGATATCCCGCAGAGGTTGTCCAGAGGATAATCCATCTGGTATATCCATAGGTTGTCCCATTCATGTCCCTGGTATTTCTAATATCCATTCTCATATAAAAATCGTCGAAACTCATCCAAAATGTTCATTTAAAATTCAAAGTTGATATTTTGTTTTGAAAATGTTTGTTTTTCTTCTGGAAAATAACTATGGAAAATGGAAATATATCTCCGAAATTTCTGGGAAGTGAGCATATCGCAAACAGAAAATTATTAATGCATAATATACCCTTAATTTAAATTCTCAAGAATGATACAAATTATACACAAATCCCAAACACAATTACATTTTGGTTTCTGTGGTTTTATCTTGTTTGGCTTTGGCAACATTGTTTGAATTTATAATATTGAGGAGGTTTGTTGAGATTTGGATCAATTCTCTTGAAGAAAAACTATTGTTTCGGTACCAACGTTTCGAATTTCATTGCTTAGACAAACTATCTTTCTCTATCCCCTTCTTCAAAAGATATGTTGACGACATTTTCACAGCAATTCCTAAAAACAATAAATCTGAAATTCTGGACGTTTTCCAGAGTTTCCACTCACGATTGAACTTTACTATAGAGGAAGAAAATAATAATACATTACCTTTTCTAGACAGTAATGTCTTTAAAACTCCTAATAACGTGTTGAAAGTAGATTGGAATCACAAACCAAGTTTTTCAGAGAGGTTTCTCAACTATTTTTCACATAATAATTTTCAACATAATAAACATCATTAAGAATGTGAAAACAAGAGCGCTCAAAATTTCCAACCCAAAATATCATCTTGAACAAATCATACAATTTCTATTGAAAAACAATTACCCAAATCTCCAGGATAACAAAACAAATTTGACTAAAATATTACAAAATACCGAATGTGAAAAATCTCTCTGAAAAACCTTCAAAAACCTTGAACGAAGAAAATTCCAAGATCGAATTTTCAAAAAGTTTTATTCACTCCAAAAAAGGAAAACCCCTATTAATCGACAATCAAACGTCGTTTATAAAATCAACTGTTATAATTGTTCAAAGTGCTACGTTGGTCAAACAGGCCGATATTTAAAAAAACGCATATCTTGACACGATAGGGACACAAAAAAACTTAATGCCCAAAATCACACTGCTCTAGTAGAACATTCTAGAGAAAATGGTCATCCTTTTGATAGAAAACCTTTCCTGTCAAAAAGACTTGTAAGCGAAATGATCGAAATTGTCCACCAAGACACCGTCAATACCAGTAGAGACATAGAGGGATTAAACACGTCCTATTTCCTAAATGATTTGTTATCGTTTTTTACCACAATTGTTTTTCTCCATCAATAAAATGTGGTTCACGGATATTTTTTGAATTTTATCTCAGTTTTCATTTGTCTGGCACTTGATGTTAAACCTGTTGTCCCGTGAAAGTGTTTTTCGTTTGTATCTAGAATGTCTGTTTATGTATTATTTTTATTTACATCCAACTCGGAAAAACTAATTTTTGGTGAGTCTGTCCTTTTTTAATAATTTATTTTACTGTGAAATGTTCCAATTATTGTCAAGTGTTTCTTTATTTTTACTATTTCTTAACCCCTTCAACATACAAAAACTCATTGTTAAAGAACCCTGAAGATGAATTCAATAAAATTCGAAACGTTGGCAAGGAAACAATAGTTTTTCTTCAATAAAATTGATCCAAATCTCAACAAACCTCCTCAATATTATGTGTTTAATTGGATCACTAAACTTACTAAAATTGTTTGAATTCTTTGGTGATCTGTAAACAATGTTGACCTCACTTTGCATGATGTGTAAGTTTCTACCTTTCCTTCGTTCGATATAAAAAGATTAGCAGCATCTTTATTGTGTTTGACGATTTTTGTGAGAATTTCAAGCATTTTATCAGTTATATATATATATATATATATATATATATATATCATAGTCGAAATTTAAATTATAAGTTGAGTTTAAGGTTGGTAAAACAATTATAAAAATATGTAATGTAATCTTTTGGATCAAAGACTCGATTGTTCCAATAATAGGTATGGTTATTCGATTCTGAATATTATGTTTATAGTATATTCATTATTCTATTATAGGTACATATTAATCATAATGGATCGTATGAGGAAGATATCATCAAGGCTTGATGGAAAAAATACACTGAGTAAATATTATAAAAGGGCAAGAAAACTTGGAAGACAAAATTAAGAATCTTGAGAGGCTTGTAGTGGGCCTTCTACTAGTCGATTAATGGCTGTAAATGAGGATAATCAAATAACATTGCCTCCTACAATTCCTGAAGTTGATCAATGTGATTCATGTTCAGGAAATTTGTCCGATGGTTCTTCCTTTGGAGAATTGAGCTCTAGGTACATCAAGAGAAGAATTAGTTCAAAATTATCCTGTTGAGAACTTCCATGAAAATATTTAAAATTCAAATCATAACATAAACTCAAAGTTAACTGAAGGGGCCTTGAAACAAAACATAACACATGCAGCATTTTCATCTATTATTGTAAATCCTAAAAGAGCTATAACATGATAACTGTATTAGTAATTTTTTTCATTGTCAATTCAATTCCATCTGCAATAATGTCTTTGTTACAGGATCTTCTGAAGACATTGGCAATAAAAAACAAATTGAAGAGGCTTTGCAGAAGTTTTTCAGGAGGACCAAGGAAGAAAGCCACAGAGAAAAGGAATGCAATGCCTGCAACAAATGCTACAACCTAATATGTGTACAATTTTCAACTGATTCACCTAAGGTCTTTTTTTGTTTATTTATCATATGAATTTATATATACGATGAGTTTTTGTTTGTCGTTTTTTTATTTATTTATGTTAACAAAACATAACACTTTTGAATTGAACTCGTTTTGTGTTGTTTTCCATATTTTCCATGAAATTTTTCAAATTAAATGAATGGAAGAGAAAGACATTTGAGGATTTACGAAGGCGTAGAAGGGCCAACAACAAAATATTTTTCAAAAACATTTGGAATTGCCACTTTGAACTGACAATTGTCACTTTGAACTGACAATTGTCACTTTGAAGTGACAATTGTCACTTCGAAGTGACAATTGTCACTTAAAAAACATCTGGAATTGCCATTTCAAAGTGACAATTGTCCGTTCGAAGTGACAATTGTCACTTCAAAGTGACAATTGTCAGTTCAAGGTGACAATTGTCATTTCAAATTGACAATTGTCACTTCAAAATGGCAATTCCCGATGTTTTTGTACATGACAATTGTCATTCAAGTGACAATTGTCAGTTCAAAGTGACAATTGTCAGTTCAAAGTGACAATTGTCATTCAAAGTAGCATTCAAATGTTTAAAAATATTTTGTTGTTGGCCCTTCTACGCCTTCGTAGAGGACGTCCGGGGATGTACCTCATATATCCCAAGGATTTCCTACTTTAATTATACAACATCCCTAGGGTGTCCGCTTCTATGAAGTTTGAAAATGTTCATGCATCCCGAATATTTCTATTTGGAAAGCGGTCATCATACCTGACTTCCAATGCGTTACCATCAGCAAGCCCATATATGTAATGCATATCAGCGACAATAGATGTCGATGTCACCTAGGCTATAATGTAACTTTATATATATGGAGCTTGTATACGGTTATCAAGACAACGTTCATCAACTGGGGGCGTAGCTCAGATGGTAGAGCGCTCGCTTAGCATGCGAGAGGTACCGGGATCGATGCCCGGCGCCTCCAACTTTTTTTTATTTTCAATAATTTTTCATATTATTATTACTATTACATTATATTATATATAAATTGAAATATTTGTACAAGGATATTTTTTTTTCTGCTATGTGAAACATTTTTCATTCAAAACTCTTTTCCATTATATGGAAACTTCCATTGGAAGACATCTTAAGATATCCACATGTAGGTATTTAATGTAAAACAAAATATGATTGATGGTAACTGAAAACAATTTTCTGAGATTTCCACATCTGAAATTATTGTTTTCATATCACTGGCGGATCTAAGGGGAGGCATGGGGACCATGCCCACCCCCTGGAGTTCTGAATTGTTGATATTGGTTCAACAACCAGAGTCGATTCAGTGCTGAAACAACCAGTTTCTTCAATTTGAACATTATAATACCCACGGTAATTAGGGAAATTGGTATGACATCTCTGGATTCAATGGCACGGGCCTTGGTGGCAAGATTTGACAAACTTTTTCATCAGAATCTGGAGGTTTTGTTCACAGAATTCAAAAGCGAACTGAGGTTTTGAAAGGCGAAGTGGGTAAAAACCTCCGTAGAAAAACTTCCTATTCCTGACGGGGCTTTAGGAGCCCTTGCTCTCTGCGATAAAGTAATGTTTCCTTTGATAAGATCATTTTTAGAAATTCTCATTACACCACCGATCAGTATTGCCTCATCGGAAAGAAGTTTTTCTTCGTTGAGGCGAATAAAAAGTTGGCTCCGATCTACTATTTCAGAAGATAGGATATCTGGCTTAGCCATTATTAACGCCCATCCGGACATTGCGATCAATGAACAATTAGTTATTAATATATGGCATATGGATTTTGTTTTATAAACAATACATTGATAAGTTTATTATTGGAATTGTGGATTTGTGTTTTTGTTTGTTTCGTCACATTTTTTTCCATCTTATTTAGGTATGTTATTGTTAACTGATTTCAGTTGTTTTCGGTATATTTGCAATACGCAAACACTGGCCAAAGGCATACATATTTTGTTTTATGAACAATAATTTTATACAGTTTTTTTTCCGCATGTTTTATTTTTGAGAGTTTATTATTTAAAATAATTGTCGAATTGTGTTTTTGTTTGTTTTGCAATATTGTTTCCATCTTATTTATATTATTGTTCACTGGTTTCAGTTGTTTCAGAATAAAAAAATATATATATTTCATTTTATTCCTATGGATTTTATAACTTTGGTTACAAATTTCCATCAACTCATGCCCCCTCCCTGAAAAACTACCTAGATCCGCCAGTGTTTCCTATGGAAGGAAGAAGTAGAAAGACAAAAAACTACTCCCAAATCTGTTATTTAATTTCAATATCCGACCAACCCATGAAAATATTTTTTTCTTTTAGTTATTCACATTATTCTTCTCAATTATGGCTTCCTATCACAAATAGAGACCAAATCAAAGCTACGTTCCGGTGAACTGTGAACGTATTTCATAATGCCTATAATTTTGTTTATTGTAAGCAAGCATAATATATATATATATATATATATATATATATATATATATATATTCCAATAGATAAATATATTATTGAGGACGTCACCACAACACGAAGTGATGACGTCGTCAGTCATCAATAGTTAGTATGTGTATTTAAATCTACCTCAAAATAGATTGTTGCAATGCACTTGCGTTCGGTTTGTATACGATATTGTGTTCAGAACTTTACAAGCCCGGCTAGCTCAGTCGGTAGAGCATGAGACTCTTAATCTCAGGGTCGTGGGTTCGAGCCCCACGTTGGGCGCTTTTTTTTTGCTATTTTTGCACTCACATTGCGTTCTTTAGATGGTGTCGAAAAACAATATTTCTTATCCATTACAATATCATGTATATGAAGGTCCTAACGTAGAGTATGGCCAAAAAAGCACCATATTTTTGTTAAAATATAACGAGATATTATCATATTAGACCAGGGTCGATAATTTTTGGAACCAAAAAAAATAATAGTAGAATGAAAGTCATTGGAAAAGGAAGGGAATATGACAAAAATGAAAGGAAAAATAATTTACGGGCGATCTGAGGTCGGGAAGTGTGAGGGGGTGAGTTTTTTAGGGTAAAAAACGGTTAATCTCGATTTCCGGCAAAACTACAAGACCTATATGGAAAAAAGTTGAATGGCAAAGTTGTAGGTAATAGAAAGATCTACAACTTTGGTTATCACACTTTTTTCAAATAATCTCAAAATTTATGTGAAAAATTCAAATAACCAAGTTTTTGGTTTTTTATTTTTATCTTTTACAAAAAAAAAATTTTTCCACTAAATTTGGTGAAAACTCACCTTTTTATGTCCCAAACACACGTTAAAATCTCTACTTTCTGATAGTGGGAAAAAAATACATTACTATGGTAAATGTTCTCAGAAAATGCAAAGAAATAACAGGTAGTAAGGCCCAGACCCTCCTAGGCCCTTCCCCACTCATCTATGAAATACCTTTTGATGGGCTAAAATTTTCCGTAGGTCACTCAGGTATATAAGTTATCCTAAAATAGCAATAAATAGGCATCTACGCATATAATTTAAAAAAGATTCTACAACTTTCTCAAAATATTGTCGATGTCTTATTAAATTGGGATTCGATTTTTTTTTCGTTTCTTTGCATTTTCTGTCATAATAATGTACTTTTTATTTTTACCATCAGAAAGTAGAGATTTCAACGAACAAAAAGCCCACCGACTTTTTTTAAAAAGCTGATATTTTGACGGGAGAATTTTCGATTGAAAATTAGGGTGCTTTTTCGATATTAAGTCAAAATGAGGTGAAAAAATAAATATTTTAAATCAAAAAAATTACAGTGTGTTACTTGGTTATTTGAATTTTTCACATAAATTTTGAGGTTATGTGAAAAAAGTATGCATACAAAAGTTGTAGATCTTTTCATTACCTACAACTTTGTCATCAAAGTTTTTTCCATAGAACTTGTAGTTTAGCCGGAAATAGAGATAAACCGTTTTTTACCCTTAAAAACTCACCCCCTTCCACTTCCCGACCTCAGATCGCCCGTAAATTATTTTTCCTTTCATTTTTGTTATATTCTCTTCCTTTTCCAATGGGTTTCATCCTACTATTATTTTTTTTCACTTTATACCATTTTCAAAGGCTTCAGTACTGGTCTATATCAACATATGGACTAAAAAAAATTTTATACAGTAAGACGTAGGTATATCGAAGTTGTCTGATTTTCAATTTCAACCAGTGGCGAAAAAAAATTACACTGAAGGTCTCTTTTGAATTCAAATAGTAGAGGTGATCATTATTCATATCCCTGAATTGCCTATGAATTATGATCAAAATTACGCGTAAACTTACCGTTGAATTTTTTTTGCTTCAAAATCTATAAAAACACTGCACTCAAAACTGAATTTTAGTTTGGAGGGGTTAAATTAGATATGGATTACACCTATTTGTCAGAGGTGAATCATATAGGTATTTCGATTGCGCAGAGGCCATTTTCAACAATGAATTTCTGATAGGTAGACCTTCTGCCTCGAGAAAAAAAATAGACGCATGCTAACAAACAACAATTTACCACGATCTCTATAGACGGTCCTTCTTCTAAGTTTACGTAACCTCATACATTTGTAGGATACTGATAATGCAAATCTCATTTTTCATATGTCATATCAATCATCATCATTCTCCAAGAAAGCTTTTTATTTAGTAAAATCAGGCCACTGGAAACATGGTACCTACCTCTGGGAATTAGGCCAGTACTGTTTGGCCAAACTTTTTCTGGCATCACATTACTACGAAGGTCAACAATAAAATAATTTTCGAAAACATTTCGAATTGGCACTTTGAACTGACAATTGTCAATTTGAAGTGACAATTGTCATTTTGAAGTGACAATTGTCACTTTCAAAAACATTTGAAATTGCCACTTTGAACTGACAATTGTCACTTTGAGGTGACAAAGTTGTCACTTTGAACTGACATTACCATACCGTTACAATTTTTTTTATTTAAACTGTCCATAGGAGCAGATTAACTAACCCGTGTATAAACGGACAGTACCTATAGAAGAACAAAAAATAATTTTATAATTTTTAGCTTAGAGATTCATTGATACCTTGGGAGCACGGAAAGCAAGACTTTTCTATGGCCACATACAGAGAATAGTGCAACAGGCTATACCTACACATCTCCAAAAGTTCCATTATATCCTGTATTCTTGGGTCTTTGTTTCTAGAATATGCCTGAAAAAAATTAAAATTGATTCTTGTGTCCCATACGGTTGTCTAGATTTTTATGACATAGGTCCTGTGGCGCAACGGATAACGCGTCTGACTACGGATCAGAAGATTCCAGGTTCGAATCCTGGCAGGATCGCAATTTTTTATTTTATTGAGACTGTATTTTTTTTAAACCAATTTTAAAGAAAAACATCAACCAATTGGAAATCCTTGGTTAATAATATTGAACAACGAGAGAGGTGGTGGGGTACACCGCTAAAAAAAAAACATGTATTGTCGTATTACACAAAATACACACACAAATATTCATTACTCTTTCTATTTTCTTTTGTGTAATACAATTCCACTATGGAATATATTGTAGAAATATAGGATGAAAAGTTTGGTATGAAGTGTGTCATTTTTCTCAGCATGAACCACCGTTGATTAATTAAAAAAAATTGTTCGAAATATGGTGTTATAAAAAGCATACATGGGAAAAAAACAAAAAAAATTATGAATAAGGGGTTGAGGGGATGAAGGGGATAGGTAAGTAATATGTTTGGAAAAAGATATGTTTTGTATGAATGATGGTTGTAGGTGATAATTCTTCATTTACCATCAACTTAATATTCATATCACGATTAAAAGCAAAGTCACTAGTAACCAAAGCAGGTATGTTTATATGTTTTTTTTCAAATTACAATGCCCTATCAAGAGACGCTAACGTCCATGTGCTTTTTTCCCATTATCCTAAATTCACAAGAAAAATATTTTTCAGAATGATGTTTGCTTTTCTCTTTAAATTCAGTTAGTGCGTTTATCACTTCATTACTCATTCTTCTTTTAAACTTCTCTAGAGCGCTTCTTATCAACCCATATCACTCATTAATGCCAGATCAATGGTAGCAAACTTTCTGGAATTTGAAAATGATGTTATAGTACATATTGTGATATTGCAGTGCAGGGGTATCAAAAACCTGGCTGCATACTGGCATATGAAGTGATACAGTAGGTATTAAAATATCACTTGATATGCATTTGTAAAAATAAACATTCATTCTTTAAAATCGTCCTTCCAGGGGCGGAGGTGTGGGTTGTATATTGGAGAAATCTGATATATGTTTTCTCCTCAGTGAATGAAACGATTACATGGAATATATTTAGGTAAAAATATATTTCGAAAAATGTACGACAGCCGTCGGTAGTCCCTATAGGTCTCCGAATTCGGGTTGTGTAGAATTTATGGACCGCATTGAGGACTTATGAATTGGTGAATTATAATTCATTGAGTAAAAATCATATGCACGTTGATATTTATAGCAGATAATACGTTGAAAATTATGCTGAAAGTTCAAAAAATGAGTACAGAAAACTGTAAAAAATCAATTAACAAGAAATATCGTTGTTTGAAATATAAAAGTATAAAAGAAATCATTGGATATACCTATTGGTTCTCCGGACGGAGATGGGTATATTGGATAGGCATTATTAATCAAACCTCACAAAGATATAATGAAATCAATGATAAAAACTATATGTTCATTAATTATGTCCTCCCTCAAAAGTGTCATTTATTTTGAAAAATTTGTTATGTTGCATGCATGTCATATGCATGCACAACAAAAAATATTCTACCATTTGAAAATAATGATGTTTTTTTGCACAAAAATTGTTTGTGCACACCTGTTTTTTACAATGCTACCGAATCTCCAATTATCATAAATTTATGTCGGAATTAGTTGTTTTTCAAAGGTGCACAAGTTTTCATGATCAATGTAGGTATTTCTCTCACTTTTTCACCGTGAATGGGAATTCGAAAGGCTCCTGCCTGCTTTGCCTGTCATTTATAATTCAGCATTTTCTTTTTCCACTCTCCCGGATATCAAGGGGAGAATACTCACCTCATAAACCGAACATTTTCCTGAATGAAAGAATACTTTAGGACGTGGATTACAATTCCCAAAGTTGGAGATACTGTTCTCAGGGTTTTTATGCTCTTGGCCTTCCAGAAATGAAATCAGCCAAGCGTTACACGGAAGCAGTGTGTCCAGAAAAGAGAATGAATCACGTCCCTCCTGTGCATCCATCCTTGGCCATCAGCGAAAAGAATGGCTCAGGAGCGTAGTTGTGGAAAATTAGTGAATGGCAGTTCCGTCACTTGATGGAAAAGTGTTTTTCAAAATTGAAATGAACACCGAACGAGTACTGTGCAAAGTTGAAGCATGGTCTGCAGAAAAATACGTAGGCATTGCCGTAGATGCCAAGAGCGTGGCTCTCAATGGGGGATCTGGTTTGCACATAAAAATAAACAGTGGAGGAGCGCTATACTTTTATTTCGAAACCGGTCAAAACTTTTTTTTATGTTGGTATTAATGATACTTCATTCTTTATGGCTTAAAAATTGTCGTTCTTTTTTTTTTAATTGTGAATATTCTTGTTGAAATAACGTTATTCATATATATTTCTCTTCATTTAGTTGAAACTAATTCATTTACAAAAGTAAATACATGGTCAGTTCAGTTAAAAATACACACACAATATGGCCAACTATAAATTAAGATTACATTGTACAAAAATAAAATCAGTTAAACTTACATACATAGAAATCCATACATGATAATAAAATACTAATATACTATGTTTTCAATAGGTAGCCCTTCAAGCTTCTGTTAAATGTATTTATTGAAACACTATCTTTAATTTCTTGGGGAAGCTCATTAAAATTGTCTAGTCCTTTGTAAAATAGAGAATTATATGTACTATTTTTTATATCTTTCAACTTCCATATTGTTTTTTTCCTCGTATTATAATCATGTGTTTCATTAACATATGTTATTTTATTCTGGAGATATACAGGTAAATGTCCAATTTTGACTTTAAAATGAAAATCAGTGTTTGATACTCAAGGAGTTTCTTCACTGGAAGTCATTGAAGGGTCTGAAGCATATGTGCTATTGGTGTTGTTCTCGAGCATTGTGGAATTATTCGCATAGCACGATTCTGCATCTTTTGGAGTCTGCTTGTTTCATTTTGATTGAGAAAATACAAAATTGTCGAACAATAATTAAAATCTGGTGGTATTATAGTGTTGTATATTAATAATTCAGACCAATGGCTGAGATACAGAGAACATCTTCTTAAGTAGTTCACTTCGTAAGCTACTGTTTTGATAACCGGATTATAAGTATATCATTTTAAGAACGACATCCAATTGCCTCCTACACTGAATTCTGTAAAGTACAACACTTCCGAAAACTATTGGGTATACAGAACGAGACAGACAATAGGCAGCTGGTCAATATACTACTGACTGTAGGTCGAAGAGTCAGGTATAAACACGTTCAGCAGCGTTGCCAATTACCGGGGTTTTTCCCGAAAATCGGAAATTTCAACCTGTGCCGGGAATTGTGTCGGGATTTTCACAATTGCAGAAAAAAACGGGAATTACATTACTATTCATAACTTTCGTTTTATTCGTATCACACTACGTCAGATATGGACCATTAAGTTCATTATATTGAGCAGCCAATCAGAAAACAGGACGCCGTAAGCTGATTCACGAAAAGCTGCTATGTGAACTAGGCATAACATTTGACGGACGTCAACTGTCATGTGTCACGTAGACACTTCATTCCTGTTTCCTGTCAGTGTCTAATGTTTACTTGATGAATTATGAGAGCATACCCATATATTTTGTAGGGAATTTCACGCAACTGTCAAAAACCCAATGAAATTACTCGTGATGTTGAAACATATCCAATGAGGTTGAAGCTCTGTGGATTATTCTCTCCTGCAGTGAATTAATATACAATAATACCACGAGGTCGATATCCATGGAAACTGAAATTCTGACGCATAACTGACGTTTGAATATCGTTTCGCTTTCGAAATATTAGTCGGTGACTCCAACAAGAAATGGCATCCAATAGATGGGGAACTGCTACAAAGGAGCAAACAAATTCGAAAATAGTATTTCAGAACTGGTCATTCAATGTTCAAAATTTCAATTGTAATGAATTGTAATTTTCTATGTATATAAATGAGTTGAAATAAATAGTTCTAGTTCCAATTATTAGTAAGAAAAAAAAGCAAAAATTGTGAAATTCTCATACAAAATACAACTCGTGTCGATAAAATTGTCCTAAATATTCTTCTCCTCCACGATGACTCGTTATCATATAATTTTAGGTTTTTCAAAATTTTATGATAACTCGTCAAGTGAAGTCGAAGAATAATCGGCAATTTTATCGGCACTTCTTATATTATACATGATAATTGTATCCCTTTGCTCGTTTAAATTTGCCGTGAGAAACGATCAGATATAAGTTTCGGGATTTTTTCGGGGAATTTTCGGGAATTTTCGGGATTTCTCTAGCCTTTGGTCGGGATTTTTCTTCATATGGCGTTGGCTACCCTGACGTTCAGTTCATGTTCGTTTGCCTTGTAGAGCATACCTTACAAAAAGCAAAATAAAATTTAATCTATTTCTTCAACTAAAGTAACAAAAAAATTGTCAACTAATGAATTTAGGTTCCTGAAATCAAATTAAGAATTACTTTTTACCACTTATTAATTTTTTTTTATAATTTATAATGATTCGGAACCTAAAACAAGCCGTGTTTCGTTCTCTTTTATTTACCCCCGACACAAACAGAGGGGTGTTATGAGTTAAACGCCCCAAGTAGCATTTTCAGTGGACCGAACGTAGCGACCACGATTCTGGAAAACTTTGCCAAGTAATATACACGGTTCTATCACGCGGCGGCTACCAAAATGGAAAACACTTTTTCCGACGACCTACCTGAAATACGTATCATTTCGCACTGTAAGCTAGTACACAAAATAAGATATTTCGCACTAGTGCGAAATATTTCATTTCGCACTAGTGCGAAATGAAATATTCATCTCCACGCTCTGCGATTGGTACGATTACCTAATATAGTTAACTATACTCTGATTTTTACTCATAGGTTGCTGTGACAATGACATATCTACAAACGAATTCATAACATTATAGTGTCAATGTGATTTACCAAGTAGATAGGTACCGAATCGTATAATTTGTTCAGGTTTCTTTGCTGCAATGTCATCCCCCAGAAGTATGCAATTTAGCAAACGAAGCAACGAAGCAATTGCTGCCACAAAAATCAAAACAGAAGTATGATTTGGCGTACGATAATTTTATGGCATGAAAAGGAAGAAGTAACGCAAAAAGCTTCTCCGAGGTTGTTTTATTGGCTTACATAAGAGAATTGGGAAATAACTTCAAGCCAAGTACTGTCTGGTCAATATATTCTATGTTACGAACATCCTTGATAGCTAAACATAGCATAAACATTGGAAATTACCTGAAACTGAAAGCGGTACTCAAAAGACGCTCAGACGGATATAAACCAAAAAAATTAAATATTTTAAGTTCCCAGCAAATCAAACAATTTATGGAGACTGCTCCGGATGAGAAATATTTGTTAATCAAGGTATGTTTTGATTTGCATTTACAGTTGATTTATTCAGAATTAGTTTTTTTTTGAAGAATATTGAAATTCTACTAATTTACTACTCATATTTTGTACCAATAAATCGTTGTTTATGACAAATAATATTGATGTCATTCAGTAGCTCAATGCGTCAATGTATCGACAAACACACAATATAGAATGCATGGCGTTGGTTCGCATCCTGACGGAGTACCTTTTTTTTTCTTATTTGAATATTTCATAATTAAGGAGTGATAATCATGTCACTTATAATCTCATTTTATAGTAGATATATTATACAAATTGTCTAAATTATCATTTTTTTGTCAAGATAAATGTGTATTTTAATCATTCTAGGTTGCCTTAGCATTCGCTATAAACGGAGCTCTGAGACGAGCTGAATTGGCCAATGTGAAAATAAACGATCTGAATGATGTAACAACTGCATTAATTGTAAAGGTTCCGGACACCAAAAATAAAGTACCACGAACTTTTATATTAACAGGAACATTTTATGAAATATATAAAAAGTACGCTGATCTACGACCCAAAACCGTGGTGGATAAAAATAACAGATTTTTCATTAATTACCAGAAAGGTAAATGTACCTCCCAGTTTGTGGGAATTAACAAGTTTGGTGCAATGGCCAAAGAAATCGCTACATTCTTGAAATTACCAAACCCAGGAAACTACACTGGTCATTCATTTAGGCGTTCTTCAGCCACAATATTAGTGGATAGTGGCAGTGACTTATTGACTCTGAAAAGGCATGGCGGCTGGAAAAGCAGCACAGTCGCAGAGGGTTATATTGATGAATCAATCAATAAAAAAATGGAAATATCCAATCAAATAACCCAATCCATTGAACATGCAACAACCTTCACACCAGAACTATTCGGAACTAGCTCGGAATCACAATCAGTCCCTACTGCGAGACCATCAAACTCTACTACAGTTTTGGAAATTAATAATAATATTATGACGGGGATTAATAATCAAGCCATTCAAGGTTTGATAAAAGAAAATAATAGTATTCCGTTAGTACTGAACAATTGTTCAAATATTACCATCAATGATTATTTTCCCAATTTTTCATAAATACAGACAAAATGTACCCAAATATTTTTGTTAAATGTTCAATAAAATTTGTTTTCTTTGTGTGATACATCTTTCTTATATGCTTCTCCAGGCAATTGAATTGGTTTCCTGTAAAAATGATTTGTAAGTAGGTAATACAGTCATGCGAAATTCAAATCCGACATACCTATGTTTTTCATGTAGGTCGTCGGAAAAGTATAGTGTACAACTCGTGCGGAAATTGGATATTTCATACTCGTTTGACAAGATGATGAATATACTATTTTCTACGAGAACCTCGATAAATGTTCATTTTATAACCGTAACTTCAATCATAAACAAGCACATTTTGTACAGAATTTCATTTTTGCATCGGTTGCTAGGCAAGTTGCTAAGCAACAAATGCGAAATGGAATATTTCGTGTTAGGTCTAGGTTCACTCTAAAATCACGACGACTACGGCTTGTCAAATTATGACGTCCAGCGACAAATTGATGAAATGTCAGCAGATCGTTTCTGTCAAAGTTTTAGTAGGTAACGAGTAATTTCATAGTTGTTTTCTATAAAAACTATCAATTAAAATGGAAACTGATAGTGATATTGACTTAGATTTGACACCTCCGAACATAATAGAAGCAGCGAAGGTAACAACACTGAATTTATTACCGGAAACGTCGAAGAGTATGTATCAACGCGCTTATAACCTTTTTTTGGAATGGAAAGTAGATCAAAAGACAAAATCGTTTTCCGAGAACGTTTTAATGGCTTATTTTGGCGACTTAGCCAAAAAATTTAAAAGTTCCACTTTGTGGTCACACTTCTCAATGCTGAGAACGACTCTTAGTATCTATAATGATATAGATATTGCCAAATATTTGAAACTGAAAGCATTCCTCAAGCGGCAGTCTAACGGCTACAAACCCAAAAAGTCAAAGATCTTTACAGCAAATGACATCGATAATTTCATTGAACAGGCTCCAGATAAAATATATTTGGCAACAAAAGTAAGTTTTATATTTCCATTTGATGAAAAATATGTTTAGGTAAACTAATTTACATTGTAGGTTGCATTAGTTATGGGAGTAATGGGTGCATATAGAAGACATCTTGGTTCAGCTGTTTTAGTAACAATACCAGACAGTAAAACCAAAATAGTACGAAATTCTACGAAATTTATAAAGAATACGCAAATCTTCGCCCTTAAAATGCTAATGGTCTATGGTTTTTCATTAATTATCAAAAAGGAAAGTGTACCATTCAGAGAAAAGGTCTGAATAAGTTTGGAGCTATGGGAAAAGACATTGCCAAGTATTTAAAATTTCCAAATTACGAATTATATACTGGGCACTGCTTTCGCCGATCCTCCGCAACAATTCTTGTTGATGCTGGAGGTGACATAACCACGTTAAAACGCCACGGTGGCTGGAAATCTACTACAGTCGCTGAGGAATATATTGATGAATCAAAAAAAAGTAAGCTTGACATAGCAAATAAAATTGCAAATGCAATACAGAACATACCATCAGGCATACCAACGAATTTAGAAATGGAAAATCGCGAGAAGCCGTCTACTTCAACGTCGACAAATTATCAATTTCGAAAAGAATTAAGTATTCAGCAATCAAGTTCTCCAAATATGATATTCAATAATTGCACATTCAACTTCAATTAGATACATACATACATTTATAGGCTTCTATTTCTGTGTACCTATTAGAAATAGCAATAAAGAAAATATTTACATATTTCTTCAATTTATATTTTAATTCTGATAGAAAGCCCATTAGCGGCGAATTCGGAGTAATGAAATATTATCAGTTTATATCTTTCAAAGTTTTTGCAATGTATGCATGTATTAAACGTGAACGATATGTTGTCATAGAAAAAGTATAGTATGCAACTCGCAACAGAATGGCGCATTTTGCACTCGTATGAATTGCAGCACTTGCCTTTGGCTAGTGCTGCAAATTTCATACTCGTGCAAAATGGGCATCATTTTGTGCTCATTGCATAATATACTATTATGGTGGCCACTACACTTCGATCTCAGATAGCCACATTCCAACCACGTTATGGTCAACTGGCAAAAACGTGGATATGTAGTGGCCGACACTAGACACGTTATACAACTGACTGCGACTGTAATTGATATGTAGCTCGATCTCTATCGTGCAACATATTTTTATAATAAATGTTCCTCATTCTTCCGTTCTGCCTGATTCATTTCTAACACTCGATCGACTATAAGTATAAGAATATATTACATACACACACACACGTAAGTGAGTATATTGAATTTGGATAATACTGATCGGGAAAAAATTAAAACGATTGAGAATTAACCATGAAATATGGGTTTTGTAGCGCCATCTCAATACTCCTTATTCAAGGAAAACATTATATAACATTATATATTTTGGAAATAACTCACTTTACTTACGTAATGAATCACAACGTTTGATGAGGATAAATAAATCTTTATTGAACGTTTCGTTCATTTCTCTTATAATGGCCACCCAGCATATTCCTGTAAATATGGCGGCTTTTGGAAAATATAACTTCAAAGTGGCACAAACTGAAAATGAACCACTCCAAAGTTTCTCTCATCATGAAGTGGCCAGTGGAATTAACTTATTAACTTTTCCACCACTAGAAAGTGGCATCCACGTCACAGGCCCCTAACTCACTCCTTCAAAGTTATAATCTGAAAATGACAATAGGTCTTATACCCTTGGAATTAGCGAACACGTTGCAACTATTATAACCTGCCACTTCAAAGTTATAACCTCGGAATTGGGGTACATGTCCATTGATTATTAAAAAAGGAAATGAAGCAAGTATGTAATTTATGCAGCTTCAATTAACAATATCAGTATTGAGTGAAATTATAATATCAATAACAAGAAGGAAATGATGGCATTTATGCAAACTGAATCAAGAATTAAGGTATGAATATTAAAAAAGCGCACAAGTCAGAGATCCGATCTATTTGAAGTAACCTTTTTATACAAAAGCAAGAGAAATTGAACACATTACTGGACGAAGTTATGTAACAATCATTTTCGGTAAAATAAGGTCAAAGTTTTTTTTATGTATTTTTTTCCATTCAGGACTAGCTGAGCAACGGAGTGTCCAAGAGATCATAAAATTTCATTCACTAACGATTCATTGACGTAAAAAAGGGTACATACGAGAAAACCTTCATTTATGCAAAAAGAAACAGATTTTTGAGAATTGTAAAATAATAATGGTCTATTGAAAACGCATAACCCATTTCATTTGGAATAAATATCATTCACGTTTATTGTAACAGGTAAAACGAACTTTCTGTGAGCCATAATAAAATCATTTGAGAAAAGTTAGGTTAGCTTTCGTCATCGCGCAGGCTAATCCACGGTCACTTGATGGTGAATTTCAAAGGTAATTGTGACTTTGTAGTGATTTTTATGAGATGCGAATTGTAGCAATCACTTATGGAAATAGCAAGAACGTGGCAATCATCACCATATATCACAATCAAGTGCCTGCCACATTTATGGTTTGATGGAAGTTACTTAAACGTCACCGAAACAAAGTGATTGTGACTTGTAAGTGATATTTTAGTGGTACAGGATGGTTACCGCAACGGTTATTTTCCACCTTCAAGTTTTAAACCTCTGAGGTGATTCTGCTTAGTTATAGAAGTGTTGAGTGGCTGCCATATTTCTCAATAACGTGACTACAACCACGCAAACATAAACTTTCAGTATTATTACTGTATAGTGATATATTTGGTGGTGATAACATAATAATGGGGCTCTAAATTCGGAAACGGTATGAGAGCGCTACAATTTTGATCCGCATTGGTGTTCAGGAGGCGAAAGCTTGTGAGAAAAGTCAAACAGTTATTTTCAGGAAGCATGAGTAGTATATATAAGTATACGTTTACCTTGGAAATAATTGCGTTAGTCTATTCTATCGAATACATTTTTCCGAAGCTGTAAAGGTGATTGGGATTCCACCCAGAGACTTCACTGAGAGGCTCGATAAAGATACCAAATTCATGATATTTTTCTAGAATCCAGAAATATATTTGAACAGTTATTAATGATAAATTTTTAATTACATTGACATTATATACATGAAAGTTGAACTTCTGAAACCACAACATATACAAGGTATACAAAACACGAAAAATAAATAATTACAACGTTTGCTTCTCCAATATCCCATGCTCATTTCCCATTTCTTGGTCAGATCCCCTCCTCAAAACTTAATTTCTTAACAATTTCACCTGTTTGCATTCCATTGAGGCTTATTGTCTTCGGTAAGAGCAGAGCCGGCCTTAGTGAGCGCGAGGCCTTGGGCCAACTTGTTGTGCGAGGCCCTTATATATTTTATTTATTAATAAATTGATATTTTTATTCTTTGAAGAAATTCCTACTCAATGTTCTCATTTATTCACCTTCCCCTTACTACCTCTCGGATGGCGTGCCTACTAAATATATGTTCAAAATATAAAACACATAATTTAAATGAATAATTTATTTGGCGAGAAAAACACTTTTGAATGTTTTGACAACGACAATATAATAATTAATACTAGATAAAATGATATGAGAAAGGTAACAAAATCTAAACAAAACAATATATAATATATTACGTAATATACCTACCAATAATTTGAATTATTTCACTGAGTGAAAATGAAACGTGAAACGTACATGTGAGACTCATGAGATCTCATAAAAAAATCACACGCCTAGCTTTAATTTTCGAAAATTCATCTATAATGGCATCGAATTCCAGCCTCGCACTTATATCAGACTCTATCGATAATGTGGCTAATGAACTTAAACGATCTTGAGACATGGATGTGCGTAAGTAGGTCTTGATTAATTTCAGACGAGAAAATGACCTTTCCGTACTAGCAACTGTAACAGGAATTGTTAACAGTACCCTATATGCGATGAAAGTATTGGGAAACGGATTTCCCATTTCTTTCAGTCGTGTCAACAAGTCAATTGCAGTTAGTGTTTCTGGTGGCAAAACTTCTCTCAAAATTCTCAGTTCGATGAATAGTTCTGCTCCATCTACATCCCGATGTTCCCCACTACTGAGATACAAATCCAAATCAAAAGCATTTTTTCAAATCTTCATCTAATTTGTCGCAATTTTGAAATATTATATGGAAAACCGAAATGTTTCGGCCCATAATAACGATAATAAATCTGTCTGCGACTACATAAACACCGATGGCTGGTCAGGTTGACGAGAGTCTTATCGATATCTGCAGTCTAGCAACGTCGGTCGTGGTTAGTACTTGAATGGGTGACCACCGGACAAGGAAGTTCCACGTAACAACTGTAGCGTAGTATAGTCATCCAATATCAATTGCAGAAGCTGTTTCTATAGGGAGCAAATAAAAACTCACTTCGCTAACACAAGCGATATGCGAAGAAACGGAACTACTTGTATACAGTCTCCGTCGGCACAAAGAGCCCGCTGGTCAACGTGGACTTGAGTGACTGCTGTCTGTTCTACAACCGATTCGTCTGGGCCAATCAAGTCGGACATCAATGCTGGCAGGTGTGTCTATACGATGGGAAATCATAAATCACGCGTTATATTTGTGTTTTAATAGCTCTGAAAGATTAAAAACCAGTAGCGTATGTGGTCTTGGTGTGTGCCGATCGAAATACGTTTTAGGATATTAAAATATCTAAATAAAATTAGTTATCTCCACCACTGCTGCTCACAGGATTTCGCCGCAAGACTTTTTTATGCTTCTGCAATTGATATTGGGAAAATTATACCTATATTGACGACATTAACGTGAACGTGTTTATATAGTCCTTCCTTCCTTCTTTTTTTATTTAACGTCGGCCTATTTCTGCTACCAAGACACCGACGCCGGTGAGCACACTCCTCCCAACCGGAAATTTTGCCGAATCCTCTGTTGTTTCAGAGGTGGGGTTCTTTAACGAGCTCAACATCAAATGAACTCGGCACCGACATCTTAACGTCCCCTCCGAAGGACGGCCTATCGATCGTCTTATCTCGTGCTCATTGATAAGACGCCTGCAGCTGCGAATATGCTATAGTTTTCCCAATATCAATTGCAGAAGCATAAAAAAGTCTTGCGGCGAAATGCTGTGAGCAGAAGTAGCGGAGATAACTAATTTTATTTAGATATTTTAATATCCTAAAACGTATTTCGATCGGCACACACCAAGACCACAGACGCTACTGGTTTTTAATCTTTCAGAGCTATTAAAACACAAATATAACGCGTGATTTATGACCTCCCATCGTATAGACACACCTGCCAGCATTGATGTCCGACTTGATTGGCCCAGACGAATCGGTTGTAGAACAGACAGCAGTCACTCAAGTCCACGTTGACCAGCGGCCTCTTTGTGCCGACGGAGACTGTATACAAGAAGTACAGATTATTTTTCGTTCCGTTTCTTCGCATATACGCTCGTGTTAGCGAAGTGAGTTTTTATTTGCTCCCTATAGAAACAGCTTCTGCAATTGATATTGGATGGACTATTCACGAAATATTCAGTTATTATTCAACGACTGTATCAAATAAAACCCTTTACTCAACATGTGAACGGTTAAACATAAATACGAAACTATGATGTTGAACGCAACTAATGACTAATAACATGTCGTTCTAACACATGATCATCCTAAATGTAGATAGGCGGGAGAGTGGTAGGGCCTAGAGTACAGTTCCGTACTTGGGAGCTTGGTTCTTTTCTATTAAAGAAAAGCAGGCGTTGCGAGCATTAACTAGAAATTGACATTTCTGAAGAGTACACAAAGAGGCCATTCTTCATCATAATTTCAGTAGTAGCAGAAAATTCATAGCGTGTAAAAGTTTTTTTAAAATTGTAATCAGTGATTTTATTAACGAAACGAAACCTTCGGTAGCGCGAGGCCTCTAGAGGCGCGAGGCCAGGGGCCGGCGCTTCGCTTGGCCACCCTTAAGGCCGGCTCTGGGTGAGAGATAGGTCCTTGGATTGTGCCTATTTTTGTGTCCGACCTTAGCCAGCATGAGGTGAAATTCCTACGTGGTTCTTGTTACCCCCCCACTGTTTGAAGAGGTGTTAGGTGTTATCTCTAGTCCCGCTGTTGGATACTTCTATTAAATATCTTGACATAGACCTGTCATAACAGAACTTTCAGAAACATTCCACCTACACCACTGTCTAAAGCTCACGCCCCTATCTTTCTTTCCGGAATTCCCACTATACAACAGTAAACAGACGGGCCATTACGACCCCTGCAAAGCATCAGCGTACCGCGTAGTTTACTTACATACACGCAGATTAATCCCGAACAATATGGTCAAGGGTGGACCGTGAATCGCCAGTATTTCCACCTTTATGGCATTAGAAATTTGGCAATGTTGGTTAGTAATGCTGTTAATGACGTCGTCGCATTCATTTTGGAAATTGCCCCCTTTGGTGATTTATTGGCTGCCGTGGGGGATGTTTCAACCCCGTTGTGCGGGGTGTGCAGCAACGAATCTAATTACGGGAATTGTGTTTGTAGTTGTTGGTAATTATAAACAGTGAAGAATGTACTCAATCAACCAATGTTCGTGAGGGTGGAGTAATGCTCAGACTCTTGTAAGTATATACCGACAACACAAATTTGCGAGATCACACTACGAGTAAAGGGTTGTTTTTGATTTTCACTCTTTATAGTTATTCCCATTATTCAGATGATATATCTCTGAAGATGGATTCGAGAAAAGATCTACAAATGAACGTGAACCAAAAACATGAACCGCTTTAGTGACATGAAAGAAAAAACTTCCCGTATTTCAAAGTTGAATATATAGATTTGTTGAAAATATTAAACAGGATGTTCATAAAATCAGGGAAGTAGTTATTTTCTGTTAGACATTCTCAAAAAATAACTTCATTTTAATCGTGGATTTTTCAATTCACAGAAAAATCTTTCTATCAATATTCAATTGAGAATGTTTCCCTTTTTAACTTGAATAACTGAATAAACTCAAGTAAACCACAGAAATATCAATAATTGAAACACAAGCATGTTGGACAGATCCCAAGTAGCATTTTCAGTGGCAACTTCCACGATTCTGGAAAACTTTGAGGTGTTTGACTACAACCACCGCCACACGGTTCTATCACGCGGCGGTTATCAAAATGGGAAACAATTTTTCGGTGGCTTCTACGTTCCGATGTACATTCCTGAATCTCAGATAGCCCCATTCCAACCACGTTGCGGTCACCTGGCAAAAACGTGGATATGTAGTGGCTCACACTAGACACGTTAAACAACTGACTGCGACTGTAATTGTTATGTAGCTCGATCTCTGTCCTGCAGCATATTTTTATAATAAATGTTCCTCATTCTTCCATTTCGCCTGATTCATTTCTAACACTCGATCGACTATAAGTATAAGAATATACAGGGTGTTAGTGAATAAGTGCGACAAACTTCAGGTGGTGATTCTGCATGAAAACCTAATGACAGTTTGCTATATAACTTTATGCTCCATTTTCCGAGATACGGGGTGTTAAGTTTTTCTTAAAAACTGACTATTTATTTATTGCTCTGAAACCGGTCGAGATATGCAAATGAAATTTGGTGAGTCTCAAGAGGTAGTTATTGCGCCTTTTTTTACATGCAATTGAGAATTTTATGTTCATCATTGGCGCGCATACGGGTAATCATCTCAATTTTTTTTAAGAAAAAATCGTTCGCCACTGAGATATTCCAAACAAAAAATCCTATTTGAATTTCTTGTTCAGATTGTGACAAAAATGCTCTCCTGCCTTTTTTTCGTATGGAGCGCTGTTTTTATGCAAAAAAATAAAACATCTTGACGCGTATTTTTCATTTCTCCAATAGATTATCAAGAACTATCTGATACAATAACGTTAACCGAGAACAATAACAGAAAATAACACTAATAAATAAATAGGCGCAATGCTACAACATATGTTCAAAATGACTTCCCTCAGACGTGATACAATGAATGAATATAAAACGGATACAATTGCTGTTCTTCAATAATTTTAAATACAGTGAAGTTGCTTACATGCTCTCTCTCGTCAAATGACTGTCTCCACAGTCACAAAGGCCAAGCAGGTTATCGGTAGTGTTATTTCCCCTATGGCAAAATCCAAAATGAATTCTTGGGAAAGTAGAATGAAGTTATTTGGATCCCTGGTGATTTGCAGTATTTCAGCTCCTCTCCCTGTCTGGGGTTTGAGGTATTCTGATATTCTGGAAAAAATCCAAACATTGTTTTTCAAGAGCCTGCTTTTGTTACCGCTGAATACTCCTGATCACTCGGTTCGCATGGAAGTGGGAAGAGTCAGACTGGCATACTATGTCTCCGAGTCCACCTTAAAATGGTTTCTGAATATTCTGAAAATGGACGATAGTAGATTTCCAATAATATGTTTCGTCCGACTTGCTGGATCTCAAATACAACTGGGCTCAATAAATGAACAACATAAAAATCAACTCCGAAGATCTTTGGTATAATCTCACATATGACAATTTATTCAGTAAAAAACCCTTTTATTGAATACATTTCTACAGAAACTCATTTCTGAAGATGAAATTAAACTCTCTCTTTCGAAGTTTCCTCTATTTAAAAACATATTAACCAGTTCCAGCTCACAAAAATATGTTTCATTCAGAGTGCCTATACATGTGATCAAGAATAATAGCGCAGATAAGACTCTGGTAAACACCGACTAAGACTCCCATGGCGGAACTCTCTTTATACTTGATTTCAATTATGTCTGCGACCTTTACAATTTCAACTCCCACAGATCTTCGAACATCTTTATTGGCCTTGAGGACGCCAAATGTATTTCTAGTACATTATGAATTTGATCAGACTGTGAGTGCTCTTTTGTCTTTTGAATAAATTCATGTTAATACCTTGATTTAGACAATGACCTGTTCTTCCTCTTCCTTTCTTTTTAGTTTTTTTTTTCGTCGATTCAAAATTTAATCGACTACAAATTACTCTTGTCTCATCTTTCATTTCTAATATCACCAATATGCTATTATATTTAACCCTTGTTATAAAACTGTTAAGTTTTTTAGAACAATAAAAGTAAATAAGTAGGTACTTGAATCCCTCAAATATTTCATCTATCTTGTTTACTTGAAACCAATACTTACATTTGATGCAGTACTGACGACAAATAAACCTTTATTGGATGTTTCGTTCATTTCTCTAATGATTAGTCTATAGATTAAATATTGAGATTGTATATGTATGTGTATGCAGAGGGAAAATACATTTATAAACGGAGAGTATGCTACGAGGTATAAATAATTATTATTTTTTTAGCGTAATTCTACTACTGAATTGCGAATGGATTCACGTGTTTGAGACATGATGAATTTTTTCAATTCTTTTTTGAATATTGAAGGTGATATAATATTTTTAATGATTTCTGGTAAGTGATTGTAGAACTTGGGCTGAGATAGCTGAAGCTTTTTTGTCCTATGGTTTTAGACATGAAAGAGGTTAGGTATTTTTGATCTCGATATCTATGTTAATTTGTTTGTAGGTTAGCTTGGGATTTGTGTTGTTTAACAGTACAATTCATGAAGAACAATTGTCTTGGATCCATAAGTCCAGTTTCGAAGAGAACCTCATCTGACGGGTAGTCATTGTTCTTCCTGAAAATTATTATTTTTTATTTGGTTAGTCTCCAGTTTTTTAAGTATGGTTTTTCCAACTCCGCCCTAAGACATTATTCCATATATGATGTGGGATTCCACAAGTGAACAATCTAAAGTCTTCAGTTGGGTTACATTCAACATATCTCTGAGAATCTTGAACATAAACATGAGGTGTTAGATTTTTTTAATGATGAAGTATATGTGTTTTTCCCATTTGAGATTGAAGTCTGTTATACCTAGATATTTCATTTCCGTGCAAGGTTTTATATTCAGGTTTTTGGTCTATATACAGAGTATGGGAGTTTGGAGAAGATGTTTCATTGGTGTAAAATGGTAAATAAAAAGTCTTGTCGAAATTGATTGTAAGAGATTATTTTCAAGCCAATGTTTGATGTTCTTGAAATCGGTTGCGACTATTTCTTTCAGGGATGTTCAATTTTCGGAGCTTTATGGAAAGAGTTGTTTGTATTCATGATTTTTGGTATAATTTCAAATATCGCGAAGAGAATTGGAAAGTATACCATTCCAATATGTAAGACTTCATTGTCCTATAGTTTTTTTATATTGCTGTTTGGACAAAAGATATCCTTTTACAAAATGTGATCTCATTTGTTTTCAGAGGGCTTCTATTTTTGTATGAATATACACATAAACAGTGGCCTGATATCATAAACTCTGGAATCATACGAAAGAAAATCTGAATCTTAAATATATTTTTCGTTGTATGAGATTTTCGTTATTTCTTTGTTTTTAGTATTTTTACATAATCATAATTCACTCTTTCTCAATTGGGGTTGCATATTAAAGACATATTTTCAATTGACTCGTATCTAAAATTCATTTCAGATATTTGAAGTTACAGAGAATAAATCGTAATGTCTTATGCCCTCAATGTGTTTGTTGCAATGCAGATGAGAATCTATTGTAACCCCTAAATATTGCATTTCATTTGTTCGTTTCGTTTTTATATTCGTTTCGTTTTTCCTCATATGTAATGTTTCGTAGATGCAATCGATTATTCAACCAAAATCATTCTTTTTTTGTAAGCTTTTATTTAGTTTCACCTGTCCCGGTGTCTGTCTTTGTGTCTGTCTGTATATAATCAAATCTGGCAAGTTAAATTTGACCCACTTCTGTCTGATTGATTTGAAATTTGGCAGGTGTACATAATTCCGGTGACAATGCATTATGAAATTTTTGTTGGAGAAAAAAACAAAATGGCGGCTTCAATATGGCTGTCAATTTTTGCGATTAAGGTCCGATTCTATTCAAAATTGGTATGTGGAGTTTTTCGGGATCGGATATTATGAATTTATTGTCAAAATTCAAAAATTCGATATGGCGGCTCCAAAATGGTATACGCGTTTTGTGATTATAGTCCGATTCTACTCAGAATTGGTACGTGGGGGATTTTGGGGCCAAATATTGTTTTTTACAAGCTTTCATTTTTATTTTCACCTGTCACGGTGTCTGTCTGTAATCAAATCTTGCAAGTAAAATTCAACCCACTTCTAATCGTCCGATTGATTCGAAATTTGGGAGGTGTACATAATTCCGGTGACAATGCATCATGAAAAAAAATAAAAAATTGCGGCTCCGATATGGCGGACAATTTTTATGACTATGGTCCGATTCTATTCAAAATTGGTATCTAGGGGTTTTTGGGGTCGGAGATTATGATTTTTGTCAAAATTCAAAAATTAATTGGATTGAAATTACTCAACTAGTTATTTGATATCATAACTACTAAAGCTTGTTGCGGATACAAAATAGGTAATTTTGCGCGACAAGATTTTGAATCTGTTACTCACAGAATAACCTAGATCAAACAATGAAAAAAATAATATTTTCCTTCTTAGTGCATTTTTATAAAAGTTCATCTTCAAAAATGTTCTTTTTTAAAATATTTTTCTAAGCTTTTATTCACATTGACCTGTGTGTATTGAAATCTTACAAGTTAAATTTGACCCCTTCTAGTTGTCCGATTAACGGGAAATTTGGCAGGTGTTCATAGTTCCCGTGACAATGCATTGTGGAATTTTAGTTAGAGAAAGAAACAAAATGGCGGCTACAAGATGGCGGACGAGATTTGTGTTCGATTCGTTTCAAAATTGGTATGTGAAGATTTTCGGGGTCAGAGATTATGAATATTTGTCAAAATTCATGAATTTAAGATGGCGGACGAGTTTTGTAATTATGATCCGATTCTATTCAAAATTGGTATGTGAGGGTTTTTGAAGTCGGAGATTATGAACTAATTGTCAAAATTCATAAATTCAAGATGGCGGCTCCAAGAAGGTGGACGAGTTTTGTGATTACGGATCGTTTCTATTCAAAATTGGTATGTCGGGATTTTTGGGTTTGGAGATAATGAATTTAGTCGAAGATTATTGACGAATTAATCTTTAGTTGGTCTCTTCATTGGAGAACTAGATGGCTCAGAACTTACAAGAAAAACGTTTCATAAAAGCGTTGTTTTAACAAACTGAAAAAAACAAATTGAAATAATTAATGAGAAATCTTTCTGAAGGGTAGTTTCTTGCAAAACGTAGTTAGTAGGATCCGGCTCGAAGGACCACAACAATGTTCAGATTCACCTGCAAAACGTAGTTAGTAAGATCCAGTTCGAATTCAGCTTTACCTGCAAAACGTAGTAAGATCCGGTTGGAGACCAGCACAATGTTTAGCTCAAATTGGATCTTTTCGCTTGGATATTATGGTCTTTATTAAATAAAAACTTGCTTTTTCTTTGAAATTATATTTCTGTCGTTCTATTCTTTTCTTTCAACGACAAACTTAATCTCAATAGCAACTATAAAAAACTCATAAAATGTCACAATACATCAACAAAAATCTACAGAGCGAATTAAAATCCAACACTTCTATTTTAATGCGCTTTTGAATCTCTAAGCCACGAAATAACCTACGTCATTCATCCAAAGCAATTATTTTTTACTTTCTAGTGCATCAGAATAAAAGCTTGTCTTTGGAAATGTTTTTTAATCATTATTTTGTTTTTCAGTTTGTCGCAAGTGTTAATGGTAAAGAAAATCATAGCATCATCAGCAGAACCAATTATTTCACCTGAAGTAAGCCGTTGATATACACGGGAAAAAAAAAGGTTCCAGGACACCATCATTCACATTTTTTTGCCGTCCTTGAAGAAATTAATTTTGGCAGTTTGTTTTCCATTTTCCAGTAACAGTTTGATTACAATACCGAAATTATATCGATGAACTGGATACTAATTGAAAATTTCCGAGAAAGTTTAGTGTATCAGTTACATAGTTTCGAACGAATTTCACGTGTGGTTTGAGCTTCCTTAATACGTTTATAATTATCAACCAGAATGAAAGAATTCTGTGAATATTAAAGTTTCGAAAAAGCAGGGGAAACTTTCTTGCTTGTCGCCATAATTCTCATCTACTTAATTACTCAGGAATTCTCTCTGAATCTGATTTCACTTCAGAAATTCGCGGTATAGGTCTTGGAAAGAATTATTCGCCTAACTGATTTCGTTAAAGAATTCACATGCGGAAAATCACTTCAGAGGCCACTTTATTAGATTATTTTGAAAGGGTGTTATTTCAATTTGGAAGTTCTCCCATATTTCATGACTTGCCATTTGAAATTTTCAAGACTATGCTCATGTATATATAACAGCTACAATAGCTGACTGGATAATGTTCGAATAATACTACAGCAGTCGTTTTGAGCTCTACTGGAAATGTATATGCTAGTGATAGCATGATATAAAATCCATTAATTGAATTTTTATAAAAAGTGAGAAAAATTTCTAGCTGTGTTGCCATCATTCGTATTGCCAAATCTGGTTGAAAGACCCATTGTTTTTAAAATTCATATTGTGTAGGTAGTTTTTTTTTTCGAATATTCATTTCAATTTTGTTTTTCAGAATTTCGCATTCGCCCTTTACCCAGCTAACACAGGATATCCTATGGATATCCATTTCATGTCCAATTCTGGTCGGCATATCCCTGGATTTGAAATGGACATCCATAAGATATCCGTCGACGGATTTGAAATGGATATCCTTCAGAAGATATCATATGGATGGCCATAAGATATCCGGAGCAAATATGGATAAGTTTAAATTGCAAGATTGATTTTTATTGTGTCAATTTTTGATCTTCTTTCATGCTCGTACATATAGATTAATTTTTTTGGAAAAATCTCATGTTTCGTTTTTCTACTTGATTTGAAATGGATATCCTTCAGAAGATATCCTAGGGATAGCCATGAGATATCCAAAGCAATCATAAATGAATGTAAATATTCTCGTAGATACACAAATTGTACCTTTTCAAAAATATGTTGTCTGCGACCACAGAACAGATATACATGTGTCTGCGACAGCCTGGCCATACTATACGCATAATTACTGGCGACGTCTGTCATTTTGTTGAGGAAGGGAAAGTCATAGTCATAGCACTGAATCCAAATCAAAGTCGTGTTTTTTTCTATTTTCCTTTGTTTTTGATACCCTGTTGGTCTGGACATAATGGTTTTCATCTGTAGCAATTGATTGTTTCCAAAGGGCCGAATACAGGTAAATATCAATCGAGAAGGACATAACCTATAAAAATCCATTATTTCCAAAGCATTTATGTGTTTGCTGTTTGAGTTTAGATACTTTCAGAAATGCTGAAAAGCACCTCGTTACATTTGCCACAATACACGAGTTTTTCAAATGTCACAGTGCCCAGATTAAAAATGGTGTGAATGCCTACAACAGTGGACATGTGATGAAGATGATTCATCAGTAGATTCGAACAGTTTCCTATTGATTGCACTGAAAAAATGAATATTTCGGAAGAATATTTGGGAACTGGATCGAAGTTCTAGAACTCTTTTTTTAGGTACCTAAATGAAATCTCAAAAATATGACTTTGTGGAACGATGCCTTTCTTCCGTGCTCACTAATATGTTTGCCTCCAAATATAGCTGGTATGGAGCAAAAAAAATAAAGTGGCAAGTAAAACTGGCCGAATTATCACTAGGTGAAAAGCCCATTCAGTTGTTCAATTTATTTGATAATTTGTATTGTCTCATAAGAGACTGCTAGTTCAGTGAGAATGCAAAATTTCCAAGAAAAGTTTATGTGAAAAATGCTTTTATATATATATATATATATTTATATATTTATATATATATATATATATACCAATAAAGAGAGAGAAAAACTATATTATCATCATCAGTATTCGAATTCAAAAAGAAAGCATAATATTTCTCAGTATTTTTTTGTAAATTTCAACATTAATTATACCCGTGAATATATCATTTCAGAAGCGGCTGACCTCAGTGATTCGACAGAAAATAAAAAAGCTACTGAAGAAGCCATCTAGGCTTGGCTGAGAAGGGCCAAAGAATGGCATCTGTCATCTTCTAGAATAAAGGAAACACCTGGATGGACGAAGAAAATAGCATTATATTTTTTCTTTAACTTTATTTTTTTGATTATTCTGCATTTAATATTCTGTTTTCATTTTAGAGTTCATATATACATTTTATTTGTTGATAACTCCGAATTTTATGAGAATTTTTTTGATACCAGAGTTTATTAATACATTTTTTTTTGTTCAATACCATTATTTCATTTTCCTCCAGATTGCTATTAGTATATTTTATCTTTGATGGATATCCCCGAAGGATATCTTGAGAATATCTCTCGAAGAATCTTTCAGATAGCTTTCGAATATCCCTGAAGGATATCTCATGGATATTCCTGAAAGATATCTTATGTATATCTTTGAAAGATATCTTATGGACATCTCTGGAGGATATCTTATGGATATCCTTGAAGGATATTCTATGGATGTACAGGTTGTTCCACTTTGGACATCCATCGGAAAGATATCTTTTGGATATAATTGGATGTCCATAGTAGGGTAAAAGCCGGATAGTTGCCACACTTTTTAAAAAGCTCCTTTAAAAAATGTGTACCAATACATTTTTTATTCAAAGTGTATTCTCAAACATAGTTCATTGATCTTCTAACATACCCTATCTATAAAAAAATTATAAATATTATAAATTTTAAGTAAATCCAGTTTAATATGACCTCTAAAAAAGAGGATAGTTGCCAACTATAGCGGATACTAGCCTAACGTTAAAAATGGTTGGGGGATACTTGCCCAATGTGAGGAGAGATGCCCGTCTGTTTTTTTTTTCCAATAAAAATGAACTTATATTAATTTAAATAATCAGTTTTTATTGTTAAATACAATCTTTTATTAAGTATTAATTAAAGTTGAATTATAATTATAAAATTATAACATTTAGTGAACTTGTAATTTTTTAATTAAGTATTAGTATTTATCTTAAATATTAAAAATATGGTAATCAACTTTGGCATTAGCATTTATTATCACCAGAAGTCAAGCTTTTCAACTTGCCACATCTCATGCAATGGTTTTTGAGTGTTGAACAATTTTCATGCAACCACATTCGACACATCTGACATTCAATCCAATCTGATTTCGATTTAGTTAAATTATAATTTTCAAAACATTCTACACAATAATCATGAACTGAAACTTCTTTCTTGGTATTTTCTATTTTTGAATTAATATTTTTTACTTTTAATATATTTTTTTTTTTTCCTTTAGATATTTTTGAACTCATAACATTTTCTTCATTTTCACTGCTAGAACTGTAGATACGAGTTTTTCTTTTCCTTAGAGCCCTTCCTTCAGTCAGTTCAATAAAATATGTGCTATCTGATTCTGATTCACTGCTAGTAATATCTCTATATTGTTTTTATTTTTTATTTTTTTGTAGTCGCCCTTTTTTCTTCGTAATCTTTTCTTTGCTACCAACTAGTTTGTTTTTTGTTTCTTTCGTTTGTTTCATTACGCTTGTTTTCTTTACTTTCTCAGTTTTATTCTTCTTCTCGATTATTTTTTCATTCGAGTTTAAAATTTCTGCTGATTGTTTAGCCCTTTTAGACATAGGGCAACAATCCGCAAAAGACAGTGGGCAACTATCCGATTTGATACGGATACTTGCCCTTTTTATTTACGAAATAAATAAAACATATTTAACAATAAAACCTAATAAACAGTGCAATTTAAACTCTAATGCACTCAAAGAAATATATTTTTGACTGAAATCGCAATCAGTTATAAAAATATTTAACAGAGATTACTTACCAATATAATTCTGGCGCTCGTCAAAGTATCGCCACGGAAGATGTTTTCTCACACGGACAAAACACGTGCGCCTACTTCAACGGCTTATGCGGCACTGAGGCCTGCGCGGGGGACGCTTTTAATTATGATCAAAAAGAAACACTGTCAATTCGTCTAACATAGAGCATTTGAAACTGAGGCATGTATCCGTACGAGGCAACTATCCGGCTTTCACCCTATATCCATAAAATTCATGAAGGATGTCCAATGGATATCCATTGGATGTCCATGTGTTATCTGGGTACATATATCCAATCGGTATAGTTATTCTAATCCCAATTGGAACGGCAATAAAAATAAGAGCACGACAAGGAGTGTTCATATGCACTGCCCGGCAAATGGGGAATTTATATACTACCAGTGTTTTTATTTTCAAAGCGTTACTGGTACAATCATAAAAAAGTTCTGGCGCGTGTCTCTAGATTATTAGTAGAGGCGCTATCAAATATATTTGAGGAAAAGAAGCTCGGCTAGCTGGATTGGACTAAAAAATTTACATCGTTGATAAATTCTTTAAACTTTCAAGAAAAAATACGCAAAAATACGAGAAATGAAAATACCCTTGATAATTTTCCCTAGAAGTTTGAGACGGATGAACTCACGAGAGTGTGGGATCCGGGTCTATTTTTTCAAAAAATTAGAGATGCAAAATTGGGATTTTGTTGATTGTAAGGAATTGAGCATAAACGAATTTTTTTTTAAATTTATTGACGTACTCAAGTTATGCATGGAAAACTGTTTTCCTCTCAAACAAAAAAATAAAAATGACAAACAAAGCAGTAACAAATCCTGGTATAGAAATGAGCTCCAAATCATGAAAAATCAATTACAGCTCGTATAAAAATTATGCCAAATTTCTAATGATATGCATAAAAAAAAATTAAAAAAAGAATATCAAAAACTATATAAACAAAAACTGAAAATTACAAAAAGAGAGTTTGATAACAGGAAAATAAGGAATTCAAATGATATTAACCAAACATGTTGGGAAATAATAAATGAAGAGAGGGGAAAAACAAAAAATTCCCGGGAATTAAACTAAACGAAAACGACATAAACGACTTCTTTATTAACAAAGCAGACGATATATATCACAATATAGTACAAACCCAATCACCTGTAACTTCTCCATTACCAGGAAATTTTAATTGCTTCCCAAGCTTTAAATTTAGGGAAATAACCTTTAATGAAACTAGGAATATAATAAATAAAATGAAAAATAAAATCAGTGCTGACTATTATGAGCTAAATATCTTTTAAATAAAAATATTCAAAAATATCATAATCTCACCCTTAACGAAGCTGATAAACGAAGCCATAAAATCCGGAACTTTTACTGATTGCCTCAAAATTACAAAAGTAATCCCAATACCAAAAGAAAAAAATGCAGAAGAATTGTGTAAACTAAGACCCATCTCAATACTTCCCGCAGTCGGTAAAATATTTGAAGCTGCTCTGAAATCGCAGTTAGTAGAACACTTTGAGGTACATAACATCATTCCAGATTAACAATATGGTTTCCAGAACGGAAAATCAACCACAGACGCTGTAATGCAGCTGGTAGATAAGATCGTCGTAGGATTTCAGAAACGTGTCCATACAGGAACAGTGTTCTGCGATCTTCAGGCGGCATTTGATTGCGTGTCACATGAAATCCTGCTTAAAAAATTGGAGTGGTTTAAATTTGAGGAAAACTCAATTAACCTAGTTAGATCATATCTATCAGAACACAGACAGTACGTTTTTTTGAATAATAAGGCATCTGATACCAAAGAAATAAAAAACGGAGTTTACCAAGGTTCGGTTTTGGGACCAATTCTATACTTGATTTATGTGATTGATTTCAAGACTGATGATGACTCCGAGATTACGCAATTTGCTGACGACACATCCTTAACGCTCCAAAATACAAACTACGGGGCTATAGTTAATGAAATGAAAGTAGCAGAATCGAATGCTGATAAATGGTTGACAAATAATAAATTAAAACTGAATATAAATAAAACGCAACATTACTTGTTTACACACAAACAACTGCCTATAGATCAAAATGAATCGATCAAATTTCTTGGGTTCCAAATGGATCCAAAGCTCTCTTGGGAAAAACATGTAGATTTTATTTGCAAAAAATTGGCAAAGAACATTTATGTTATAAGAAGTTTAATGGACATTTCATCTATTGAAACCATTATCACTGCTTATCATTCACTTCTTATGTCCCATATCTCTTATGGTCTAGTACTTTGGAGGCACTCGCCTCATGCAAAAAGAGTGTTTGGACTGCAAAGAAAAGTTTTGCGAGTTATCTTCAAACTGGGTTATCAAGAAGACGTTGAAACAACATCTATTAATAATAAAATGTTTACACTACTTTCTCTTTACGTCTATTCGTGCATAAATTATGTAAAAAAAATCCTCACATATATCTAAATCAAAACGATTTTCATTCACATAACACCAGACAATCACAACAAATTAAAATTGAATTCACAAGACTAAATCACTGTCGTTTTTCGAAAAATTATTATGGTCCTATTTTATTTAATAAACTACCAGAAGATATAAAAAACTTAAATATAGCTTCGTTTTCAAATTACATGAGGAATATCTGCTTGGAAAACGCTTTTTATAGTATCGACGAATTCTTATCATTTGACTTCAACACCAACTGATATATTTCGAAGTTACAATCTACGTAGACACAAAAAAAATAATTATAGTTATGTATATTCTAGTGGAACAGTGATATTTATATTGTAATTGTTCACCTCTCATTTGTTTATTTAGTTATTTATTTAGTGTTTTTATTTATATACTCTTGACAAAACCTTATAATACTATTGTATTTTTTTATGGTGAATAAAGGATATTCTATTCTATTCTATTCATCTGTTATCTGAAGTCGCATGATTTACGCAGTTCACAATATTCCTCAATCAGTGCCGGGCCGTGAGGTTAGGAATTATCCATTGAAAATAATTTTATCAATATGGCTTTCTGGAGACCTTTCGAAACAAATAATAAAATTCAGTTGAGATAACATGTGTCTACTTCTACATGGGGTGATCAATTGCTATGATTGTAAGAATAAGTAACTGAAGAAATACCACTGAAAAATAATATACGGACGCCTATGTCAAGGCAGCAAGTACAAAGATAATTCCTTCCCAAAACTTTTTATGTAGTTCCAATTGGGATTAGAAATACTATAACTGACATGAATCAAGCACTAAAATAGACGAATCCAATCGTGTAATGGGGATATTCTGAAATTTTGTTACAATTTATCATCAACTTTCCTGGATAAGCGAGGTGATTTTTTATTGAAGTATTTTGTATGGTAATTGACATAGAAAACATCGTTGATTAGATCTCGTGTCAGTAATGGCATTTCGAAAATTTTCATCAATTATATAAGGATTCCTCCAAACAATTGTCTTACAGCTACTATCAATGTTATCGACTTGTATTGGAGCAATGGTTATCAAAAAAATGCTTGGGTCAGAAACTGTCCATCGTGAAATAACTGTTTATATTCGGCTTGTTCCGATGATTCATCACATCCCCACTTTATTATCTTACAGATGATTTTTAGGAAGTGAAGAAATTATCTCATATTATAAATATCAGCCAGAGGTTTTACTGGGTTCTAGGTAGAATGTTGGCGCAGAAGATGTCCATAGTGCATCGCTACTGGAGGTCCCAAAGCAAGGTCCAGGGGTGAAATGAAAAAATAAAACGTAGGTGCACCATTCAGACGGATTGCCACAGCTGGACCATTCCCTGTGACCCATGTTGGTAACAAATCTAATATTAATATAAAACGAAATACGGACTGTTAGTGGTTGGGAAGACCCAATCACATTTGGAAAATAAGTCATGTGAACTGTCATGGCTAATTTGAATATTCGAAGTTTAGCCAGGATTTAGTGAAATTCCGCCTGTGTGCGACGGTTCCCCATCTAATAGTTTTCCCACTTTCTCTTCCGTCCACATCGTTTTTACGAGGCATTCGAGCCATACTCCCCAAACGCTGGAGCATATTTTGCTTTGTTACTCCCGAAAGATATTAAGGCCGTATTACGTTTCCCGTTATAGTTTTTATGAGGAGAAACCGTTTGTGAATGGCCGGAAAAGTTCTTGGTTTATGTTGTGGAATATCTTGTTACTTATTCACGAGTTTCATGGGGAATATCGCCAAAAAGACATTCCTTGGTTCTTACATAATAATTTGGGTGGGACATTTCGATCACTTCTAAGTAATAGTATATCATGCAACGATCATGTAATGATGGTTATTAATACACGAGCATTAACCGGGATACGAAACGAGCCGAAGGTGAGTTTCGTATGGTTTATGCGAGTGTATTGATAACCATTACATGAGAGTTGCATACGCAATTTTTTCTAGACCCGATAAATAATGAAGAACTATAAATATTATACTTATTGAACACAATAACAGTAATTACTCGTATTTCTATAAAAAAATCTACAAAATTGTAATTAATGGTACTTCCTCGGTTATTTCCATGGATATGGGAAAACTATAAATATTATATTTATATTTATATTTATATTTATATTTATATTTATATTTATATTTATATTTATATTTATATTTATAATAATTATATTTATATTTATATTTATATTTATATTTATATTGTACATAATAATTGTAATTAATCTGATTTCTTAAAAATATTAAGATTATTTATTGTGCAGTTCGAAAAGTTTATTTCAGGTCCCACTGATCTGGAAGTGGAGGAATATTTACATTTATTTCATTATTGCTAGTCTCAATAGAGTTCAATTATTGTATTGGAAATACTGATTTTATTCTGAACCGAATTTTCAATGTCGCCTTCCGCCACTGAATTGGATTTTCAGTCACCATGGCGTTTTAATGCAGTAATATCACCACCGGCATCAACTAATACGGTTGCAGATGTCCTTCGAAAACAATGCCCTGTATATAAATTCGGATCAGGCAGATTTAAATATGTTGCTATTTGCTTCCCTAAATTACCAAATCTATTGATACCAATGTTTTGAATTGAGCATTTTCCATTAAAATAATTAACGAAAAAAGAAGGGGTGGGGCAAATTTTCGGCCGTAGATTCATATATTTTTCACTAATTTCGTAGTATTTGCCGGTAATTGTAAATGTTCGTTGTACTTTCGTTTTAGTTTCTACCACATTAACAATTAAGACTCCATTCATATCTTTGACATTTTCACATTTTAGGTCATGTAGTTCATGCCTTCGACATGCTCCCATTATTCCAAAAATCATTGCTACCTAAAACTAGAAGATACATTGAAAAAATACAACAATAAGAAATAAAGAAAACAAAAAAAAAATGAAATAAAAAGCAGGATGACCTAGGCTAGCTTCGAACCCGCGTCTCATACTGCAGTCTATAGTTCAAATCTAGCGCCTTAGCTCGCTTCGCCACGAGTTAACTTATCAAGTTTTATCGACATTAACGAAATATATCATGCATGAGTCGAATGGAAAATGTAGTCATGAACATTTTTTTCGAAATGAAATGTTAGGTAGATACTTACTTTTATAAATAAAAACTTTTCATCGGGTGCTTCGTCGATAAACGTTTTTATTTGTTCAAGTGAAAATATTTTTTATTTTTTTCCAACATATCCTTCGGACTTTCGCTTCAATAAAGCTTGTAGCTTCTTATATTTGGAAATGTCTATATTATGGTTGATATTTACCAACGATTTTATTATTGAATAATGTGTCTATGTACTAGATGATTTCATAGTTTCCATCAATTCTTGAAAATAAGCAATCAAAACATTTTCGGAGAATGTCGAAATATTATTTGTATTTATCCAGTCCATTAACCGTTGATATAGTTTCTCGTACACTTTCTTAGATTTTTGGGGTAAAATATTTTGTACTGCATTTTCTGCTTTCTCCGATATGTGTGGAGGAGTCGATGGTAATTCTTCTATATCGCTGATATCAGACATTTTCGAAGTTAGCTATAATCTACGAAAATTTAATACCTACTAATTTTGACAAATGAAACAATTAGATAGGAATCTAGGACAAACGTCAAATGCACAGCACGCTTGATTGAAAAATTATGGGTTTCTATTGATTAAAAATCTGTATCGTTATGAAAAATCTGTATCATAATGGATCTCATTATGAAACGGATTATGGACATATAAGTGTATTATTATAGTACGGTTGTAGAAAAAATCCTTCGAGGAATGCAAGTACCTCTCCATTGTTCGATAATATTTGATCATCGTTATTTTGGGGAATATAATAAACTAGATTTTTGAGCAGCTTCACCTTTGTAGGTTTCAGAAACTACCTCAATTCTTCTCCAGATGTTCTCCAATTCATGCAGGAAAGGGAAACGTTGGTTGTTCCAAAGGTATAGGAATATAATGTTGAAGGTGTTGACGTCCATTTTACTTTCAGCTGAATATAGATGAGGATATTCGGAACTAACTTATTCTATTAAATACTCGAGGTATGATTGAAGCCAACGCTCAGTCATTCTGCTGAGAATATCTGAAAAAAAATCCGTCGACAGAAAACAAATTTTCCAATCACCCAAATTTTACGTACCCACAAATAGCTCTCTCTAAGTATGAGTGAGTTCATTCAGCTTTACCCGATCTCATCCTGCAGATATCAAGTCAAGTCAAAATATACTTCATTGTCAAAGATACTAGATCCTGTTGACAAAGCATGAAATACACATATAATAGAACACATTTCAAGAATATAAGCACTACAAACATAAAAATTTCAGATTTCACAAACAAAAACATTGAAAAATACAGATGATGATGAGTTTAGGTAAACATTTAAAGTCTCGTTAGAATTTACAGGTTATCACATCAGAAAAGGCCTTTTCGATTAAAAGATCTTGTAATGATCTTCGGAACTTTTTGATATCTTTAATATTTTTGAGAATAGTAGGAAGATGATTGTATACCTTAATACTTTCATAAATCAGAGAATGCTTAGTCAAAGCGAATTTTAGAATAGGTAAATGAAGCATATGGTTCTGTCTGGTACTGCGACAATTGGATCCGGGAGTGTACATGCTAGTTTTATGTTTTTGAATTAAGCATACTGTTTCCAATATGTATAAACAGGTGACAGTTAGTATTTTGTGGCTGATAAATAGAGGCATGCAGTAATATCTCGATTTCGACTTTGTAATACATCGCATTGCTCGCTTCTGAAAAGCAAATACCGTTGAAAAGAGAAACATTCTCAATTGAATATTCATAGAAAGATTTTTCTGTGAATTGAAAAATCACCGATAAAAATGAAGTTATTTTTTGTGAATGTCTAACAGAAAACAACTACTTCCACATCTGATTTTATGAACATCCTGTTCGTATTTTCAACAAATCAATCTATCATACCCCATGACAGGTTTTGATGTCAGAAAACACTAATTTCAAAGTTTCTCTCCAAAAGAAATGATTCAAACTTTTTCCATCTTTGCGAAGTGAGATTGCTTCTTGAAAATGCGTTTTCCATTTCTACCGGTCTTCCTGATGATCGTGGAAGCGTGAAATTGATTTTCGTCGACAAAAATGAAGACCTAGTGAATGCGATGTCTCTCTTGCGTCAATATTACGAATGATTTCTGGTGAGTACTCTCTTTTGGAAAATATTCTTCTTTGCCTCATTCATCTTTATGAGTTCTTAATTAAGGCTGGAATGGAAAATCAAATAACTATCTAAATGGAAATGCAAATTTTCAATTTCAGTTTTTTTTTTGAGTTATGGACTTTTCAGAATATCTATCAGATGTAGTTCAATGTCCAGCGTGGCTTTAGCCGGGAAAGTAGTTGTTTTCTGTTAGACATCCACAAAAAATAACTTCATTTTTATCGGTAATTTTTCAATTTACAGAGAAATCTTTCTATCAATATTCAATTGAGAATATTTCACTTTTCAACATGAATACCCCACAAGAGCTTATCTTGACGATGGAAGATAGTGACTAAAGTTTATCTTTCAGTCGCAGATGATTCCACATCTGATTTTATGAACATCCTGTTCATATTTTCAACAAATCAAGCAAATACCGTATTATGTAAATGTCAGTTACAATGTCCCCAGAAGGCCATTTCATAGCGAATATGAGTTTCGATCAAAGCAAAGTAACCTCTAACTTCATTCATAGATGTAGTGGCATTCGCAATATGTTTTCCATAGTTGGTGATCTCTCCAGATACTATTGGTTTTACATCTTCCTTTTCGTGAACCTATTGTTATATTCCATTGGCCTTTCTGTCAGATTCGAATTTCTAACAGATGTCAGTTCTGGTTCCCTCATATGTCAATCAAAGCTTCCAACTCCGTCAATATTTTCGCAAAATGATTAACAGTTTGTGTGTGTGCAATTTAATTTCTTTATTTATTTTTCTTTAATTTTTCCGTTTGTCTCATTTTTCTCTCCCAAACATTTTTCATCCTTCAATCTTGAACCTGTTGCAAAATTTGTACTAAAGACAGACAGACAAACAAACATCCAATGAAGCAGGTTAATATTGCATTGTCATCCAGTTGTGAGCTATGTTCAAAGTTTCAAGTTTCCAACTCATCGGGGGGTTAGTTTAATGTCGATTGCAAAATTTATACTCATCCGAGAGCCATACAGACATACGAGAAAGTCTTTAGCTCATAGGGAAGTTAGTTCAAGATCTATTGCAAAATTAATACCGAACAGGGAGGAAGAAAAGCTAATTCATAAAAAAGTGCTAAAATGTATCGGACGCAGACCAACTTTGTTGTATGTTGTATGTCAATTACCACCTCTAGACTGTCGAATTTGTTTGGATCACTGAAAATCTAATTGTTTTTGAGCCAACATTGCCCCGTTTGTGGGTTGTCAGAGTATGGCATAAAGCAAGCAGAATGGGAAATGACCAAATAACCAGGGTATGAGCATTAAATCTAATTCAGCGTGTACAACCCCGACATACATCCGACCCAGGGCAAATCGTATTATTGTCAGTTCACTTTGATAACCGAATTCATTAGGACTGCCCAGCATCCATTAGAACACTTCTCTCGCATTTTATATTAATTTCGCAGCTCTCTAGAGAGTAGCCTTTATTACGAGGATTCATTTTCTTCACATGCAAATACATTTCTGCATTTTTTTGCTTTTTTCTACCCAATATTTTTTTATTACTGTCAAGCTTCACAAGTGGAGCATTAGTTGAACGCGGTAGTTCCTTTTCCATTCCCAGAAAATAAAACTTTCCAACAACGAAATAACAAAATTGACCAATCTGTCCTACTATAGAAAACATTGATGATCCTTAGCTTATAATAATAATAACCATAATAATAAACGGCTTTATTCATAAAAAAAAGTCGACTTTACCTTGAAATAATGGAAAATTGACAGAAAAAACAAATAAAAAAAAGATAGTAAAAAAGTCCCTCCCCCCCTTTTATTTTTGGAACGATTATACATAAACAAGTGAAATTTGGAAACTGAATATTGAAGGTTGTAAACTTCCCTACTAGTGATGATAGATGACGGAATCGTCAAAGATGACGTCACAAGGCCACTGTGACCAATAATTTCAAATGGAACCCTACGGCAAGTGACACCTCTTTTAGAAGGTATCGAAAAAACCTATTCAATGATACTAATTTTGTTTGGGTTTATGGCAGTTTTAATGGCTCATTAGTAAACATTAAAATTTAAATTCCATTCAGTATGATATTAATTACAGATTTAAGAATCAGTATCTACTTGAAGAAATTGCTCGATTTCCTGACAGTGAAATAGCCTATTTTTAAACTCTTCTCGTACTTTTGCAAATGTGTCTGCGGAAACAGCCTCACATTCTGCAACAATACGTTGTTTTAAAACGTCAATATTGTCAGGTTCAGTGGCGGTAACCTTCGATTTGAGGTACCCCTACAGAAAAAAAATCCAAAGGTGTGAGGTCCCGTGATCGAGCTGGCCATTCCGTTGAACCTCGTCCAATCCATCTACCACGGTACTCCTCATCCAAATACTGTCTTACTGCACCGTAATAGTGAGGAGAAGCACCATCCTGTTGGAATGTTATTTCCAAATTGACGAATTCATCTGGATTATCTTCCAAAATTTCAAGGATTAACGGTTCTATTGCGTTTTGCAACAGCTCCAAGTAAACCTCACCAGTTAAATTAGTATTTTAAAAAAGAGACCCAACGATGTGGTGTCCCAGGATACCTGCCCAAACATTCACCTTCGGGGGAAATTGGGTATGTGTTTCACGAAACAGGTGAGGATTTGCATCACTCCAATACCTCACATTCTGTGTATTTACATTTCCATTTAGATAGAAAGTACTTTCGTCACTTAAACAAATTGTTTTGACATAGTCTGGCTGTTAGTTAATTTTAGTTTCCATATTTTCACAAAATTCTTGTCTTCGGTCTGGGTCGTCGTCTGAGAGTTGATGAACCATTTTTAATTTGTATGGGTGAAATTTGTTTTTACCAACACCCTGTGTACTGTACTTCGACTGACTTCACATGTAGATGCAACGTGAGTTGTTGAAGAAGTAGGATTAACTATTACTTCTGCCAGTATACAAATTTTTTTCTCATCAGAAATTTGTGGTCTGCCAGATCGTTTCGTATCATTAATACTACCCGTTGTTTCAAACTCACGGAGAAGCTCCCTCAAATAAGTCCTCGAAACGGGGCGATCGGAAAACCTCTCATTAAAAATGCGTTCGGCTGCATGAATATTTTGTCCAGTTTCACCAAGAATTAGGATCGCTGCCACTTTGTCACCTAAAGCACGTACCATTTCGCTTCTTGAAGCACTCAAACGTTCGGCTCACAATAGTTCAACAAATAATTAAAATGTACAAAAATATTAAAAGTACCAAAAGTTGCTAAAACAGTTAAACGTTCGATCAACAATACACAAATTATTAAATGTACAAAAACTTGGACAATTACAAAAACGTCGAATTGGGGAGAATAACAAAAACGTCAGCTTATTTGACAACTATCCAGAGGCGGAGCTTGAATTTGGAATTTTAGTATTAACTGATTTAATTCATCATAGCTTTGCGTTTTTTGAAAGCGAGTTGCCAAAACTGCCATAAACACAAACAAAATTAGTATCATTGAATAGGTTTTTTCGATTCCTTTTAAAAGAGGTGTCGCTTGCCGTAGGGTTCCATTTGAAATGATTGGTCACAATGGCCTTGTGACGTTATCTTTGACGATTTCGTCATCTATCATCACTAGTAGGGAAGTTTACAACCTTTAATATTCAGTTTCCAAATTTCACTTGTTATAAGAGGGGGGAGGGGACTTTTGAGAAGCACTGTATACCTAATGGCTAATACCGCACTACAATAAGAACTTTAAAACAATTTCATTACAATTTATATTGAGAGTAAGACATATAAACGTTTTGTCACTATCTATATTCATAAGTGATGTTCATGAATGAATGAAAATGTATCTTAAGAAAAATAAAAAATGAAATACAAAGTGAACCTGAATCAAGTACCACAACAATAGCTGTGGGCGCCCTTAATGAAACAAGGTGCCATAAAGATGAATTTTGAGTTTTTTTTTAAATTCAAGCTGGCATAATCTCTGAAATGTGATGGTAATGAACTATACAATGTTGTGGCATATAAGAAAAACTACGCTTGTAGATAGCAGAGGAGTGTTGAGGTACGCTAGTTTGAACATTATTGAACTTTCGCATATAAGGAGTTTCAGGTCACGATTCAGAATACTTATGTGGGGATAGAATGCTCTTAGGGTGCCATAAGCAATTTAACAAAGGTGATTATCATGCTTCGAATACCGCATTTCGTTGTCAATCCACATGTCAAGAAATTTTGCTTCGTTGTCATCTGGCAATACCTCATCATTGATCGCGAACGTACAACATTGTGTGATCATATTTCTCTTGGTTTTTTAACCAAAAATCAGGGCTTTAGATTCCGCAGCATCAAGTTTCAAATTATGAGCTAACGATACCTCAAACAGCTCTAACAGATCGCTGTTGATACCATCCGCAGCTTCACGACAATCATCAACTGCAAAACTGAGATACATTTGGGTGTCATCAACGTACTGATGTACTTTAGAGCCACCCAGAAATTCTCCGAAATCTGATATATAGATAGAGAGAAGTGGCGGACCAAGGATTGATCCCTGGTGGACTCCAAAATTACACTTCACTACAACAGAGCGATTATTATCGAATTCAATGAGAGCGGCACGCAGAATAATTTGCGATAAGATATACGGCGCTTTCATCGAAACCATAGAATTTGAGCTTTTTTTCTAGTATTCCGTACTCCATGGTGTCAAATGACTTACTATAGTCCAATAGTATTGAATACTCACCAAATGAAAATCCTTTACCATGTATCAATAGAGTCTAGATTGTCTTATGGAATCTTGGGTTGGGGAGATGTTACCAGCAGTTACTTAACTTTTCTAGATATTTTACAGAAAAAGTTCCTAAAAATTTGCTTCAATAATGTCAAACGTATCCAACAACTTGAAAAGGGAAATATTCTCAATTGGATATTGAGAAAAATATTTTTCAGTCGCAGATGATTCTATTGCTTTATTCTGAAAGTAAAATGCTAGACCTCAGACAAATCTACTTTGTACTTGTAGCGATAGGTCAATACAAAAACAAAAGTTGTTCAAGAAATATTGACCACAATTGTAATACCAGGGCAAATAAAAATGATGCGCACTGAATTTGTATCCAAAACTATTGGTCAGACAGGATATACTCATCTGAACACGAGAATATTCAACAATATACCCAACAATATCAAAGATTCAACCTCCATAGTATTATTCCTCCTTCACGAAACAGAGAGAAAAATAATACACTGATAGACCCTAACAAAATTCCTTGTGCTAATATTTATTGAGAGATAGGGAAACAGTATACTAATGGCCTTATGTCCCAATAATTAATGTCTAACTTTTAATATATTGTTCATTAAATATTGATATTAGTATTATTATTACCTTTATTATTATTGAATATGCCATTATCATTATTATTTGAAAATATAAATTATGTAAACCTTTATTTTGTTTTGTTCAAGCAGTAGAAAGTATTTCGAAGAGTTACTTAGTGTCGAATAACATTTCATAACCACGCGCTGGCTTCCTAGCCTATGTTATAGGCGTACAGGGTGGACTTATATGAAAAATCACACACCTGTCCACCAATTGTTATAGGTTGCTCCACACTCGAGATGTTAATTAATAAATTACCTAACCGCCTACCAAATGGGTAGATGGTCGGTGGTTTTAATAATTACCCCAAGTATGTATTGAAAGGGAGATCTTAATCGCCCAGGGAGTTGTTAATCAAAGAGATCTTCGAATAACATAGAAGAAGATCTAAGAGCGGCTTTAGTCTTCCTCTCTGCCCTGAGAGATAGTTGAGCGGGGGTTGTTCATTTATAATTCAGATTTACAGACCTTACTATTATTCGAATTCACAGGAAATAATGCACGGGATAAAATAAAAATGAATATAATTAATCTAATCTTAAAATACATGCACAATCTTATAACATAACCAATAAAACAAAATATGCTATTTCGCTATTAAACAATCATAGAAGATGATAGTATGTCAAGTTTTGGTCTACAAAAGGGTAGTCTCTAATATCAATATTTCTCTTCATTCCTATCCTTTTTACTTTCGACTAAGGCTTAATGCATAACCCTGTATATGATAATAACCAAATTATTTAGGAATAAGGTACTTGGAGAATTGACTTTCCAAACATGATCTTTCAAACGTACTTACATAATTCTCAGGTAAATCACTTGCACTTATTTTAACAATTGGTTAGACGAA